>CM035226.1:29910283-30310411 GCA_020226215.1 Sindora glabra
GATTACGATTTGCGAATTGCAATTTCGATGAATTTCTTTGAAGATTTCTCTGTGATCGCAACTAGATTCCCCAATTTCCAAATTTCTTTTAAAAAAATGCTATAATCCGGGTGTGAGATTCTCAGGAGATACAAGATTTTCGTCCAAGATCTGCCTCATTCGGAGTTCCAAATTGCAGAGACCGAGAATGGCATTTCCTCCTCGTTTTGAATTTTCCGGAAAAATAGGAGAGCAGTGGAAAAATACGAGAGAAGCAAGAAAGATTAGAAAATTAAGAATGAAATATGAGGAAAAGGATTTGTAGAAGCTCTGTGCTCCGGTGTGGTTTAGCGTTGCGGCATTCTTCCCCAAGGTTCCGGTTTGAATCCTCTCAAATCCAGAATTTTTCTAATTTAATGAATTTTCCGGGAAAGTCACTTAAAAAGTCGAGAAAATTTTGTTGTTCACACGGCTTTTCCGGGAAATTTCAGAAAAATCCCAGAAAATTCCATATGTTCTGAGAAAATTATGGAGAACCCATAGATAGTGCTAGTGCTGAATTTCTCTCTTTACAATACCTATAAGACATAACACGTGATAGATAGGATTTGATGTGGCCCTTTGACACTCAAATCAGTACTACATAATAAGTAAAAAAGAAGAATCTAAATAATAAAATATAGTACATTCCTCATATAAGAAGGATAAAATGGTCACGATTATTATGTAATTACCATTATAAACCTTCAAAATATAAGTATTTATCAACTACCATCTCAAAGTATGATACAAAGTCCATCTTTGCAACTGATAATTAATAAAAATTGTTAGTCTATGATGACCACTCATAACATTGTTGGTGAGCTCAATGAAAAGATTAGGTATTCCAATAAATGCTAACGAAAGAACAAAAATTTTCTGTATTAGTAATAGCTTGGATATAAAAGTTTTTTTTTAATGGTTTTCTGTTAACACTATTAGAGAATCATAGATCTACATACATTGGTCATAAATTAAGTTGACATCTATACAAATATAGTGATATTTTTAAAATTATGATGATTTTAAAAGAAACTAATGGTTATAGTTAATCAATGATATTTTTGAAATTTAAATGAAAATATAAGACAGAAGCTAAGTTAGGAAATCTCATCTATCTTTTTAAGGGATCGTTTGGTTTGCAACAAAAATATAAGAAATTATATTTTTTAATATATAAAATACCATAGAGTTGTTTGGTTGCACAAATGGGAGGAAATAGATCTTCTCGAAAATTTGTATTTTTCATAAAATACAAGAAATCACTTACCCATTCCCCTAGGTAAGTTCTATTTCCTATGTTTTTAACTAATTCATAGATAAAAATATCCTTATTAAAATTAATTAATATCAATTTTACCCTTTTAATTGATTATTAGGTTTCACTTCATGAATACCATTTTATAGTTTGCTTATTAATTAAGATATATATATATATATATATATATATATATATATATATTACATGACATATTTTATTATTATTATTTTATGTAAAAAAATAAATATTTAATTTAAATGAATTAATTAACAATATGCTTTTATTTAATTCTTACGTTATTTTATAATCCACTCATTATTTTATTTTTTTATTTATTTTATTACAAAATTTTCTTTTACTTCTTTTTTATTTTATCTATTACTATTATTTGAAAGTTAAATTCTAATTATTAAATGATATAAATATAATATGATATATTTAATTTGATTATATAAATATTTTGAATAAATTAAATTTTTAATATATATTATATTAATTACATTATATAATTATATATTCTATTTTGATTGAAATTATTTGAATATTAAAATAAAATCTTATTTAAAATTTATTAATATTTTTTAATATTAATTTTCAAGCACTATAACTCAAATTAAATATATATGTACACACATATCAATTAGAATTATAATTTTCTTAATCAGTTACTGTCTAGAAAATAAATAGTAACATGCTATTATTTAATAATTTAATTTTTAATTAAACTTAATTTATCTATTTATTTCAGGTTTTCGATTGATATTACTGTTTTGAAACGAAACAGTAACATATTACTGTCTAAACAACAAATAGTAACATACTATTATTTAGTAATTTGATTATTAATTAGAATTGATTTATCTATTTATTTCAGGTTTTTAATTAATTTTATTGTTTTAAAATGAAACAGTAACATGTTATTATCTATTTATTTGAGATTTTCAATTAATGTTACAATTTTAGAACGAAATAGTAATATGTTACTGTTTGTTACTGTCTAGAGAACAAACAGTAACATACTATTATTTGATAATTTGATTATTAATTAGACTTGATTTATCCATTTATTTCAGATTTTTAATTGATGTTACTGTTTTGGAACAAAATAGTAACATGTTACTGTCTAGAGAACAAACAGTAACATGCTATTATTTGGTAATTTGATTATTAATTAAACTTGATTTATCGATTTATTTCAAGTTTTTAATTGATGTTACTATTTTGGAACGAAATAGTAACATGTTATTATCTATTTATTTGGAGTTTTCAATTAATGTTAATGTTTTAGAACAAAATAGTAACGTTACTGTTTTAGAACGAAATAGTAACGTTACTGTTTAGAGAACAAATAATAACATACTATTATTTAACAATTTAGTTGTTAATTAGACTTGATTTATCTATTTATTTTAGGTTTTTAGTTAGTATTACTGTTTTGGAATGAAACAATAACATTCCCTTCTTTAATAGTTTGATTGTTAATTATGCTTAGAACGAAACAGTAACATGTTACTGTTTGTTCTCTAGACAGTTTGATTGTTAATTAAACTTGATTTATCCATTTATTTCATATTTTTAGTTAGTGTTACTGTTTTGAAATGAAACAATGACATCCCCTACTTTGATAGTTTGATTGTTAATTATGCTTAGAATAAAACAGTAACATATTACAGTCTAAAGAACATATAGTAACATGCTATTATTTAATAATTTAGTTATTAATTAGATTTAATTTATCCATTTATTTGAGATTTTTTGTTAGTATTACTCTTTTGGAACGAAATAGTAACATCCTCTTTTTTGACAGTTTGATTGTTAATTAAGCTTGAAAAGAAACAGTAACATGTTAGTGTTTAGAAAATAAATAGTAATATGCTATTATTTGACAGTTTGATTATTAATTAGACATAATTTATCTATTTATTTGAGATTTTTATTTGTGTTGCTATTTTGGAATGAAATAATAACATGTTACTGCTTGTAACATGTTACTGTTTAAAAAACAAACAATAAATTACTGTTATTTGACAGTTTAATTGTTAATTAAACATGATTTATCCATCTATTTGAGATTTTTAGTTAGTATTACTGTTTTATTTCAAAACAGTAACATATTACTATTTTATATTGAAACAGTAATATGTTACTATTTAGTCTTCAAATAATAATAAATTATTTTTTAATAATTTTATTTATTAAGAAAATTATTATAACACTACTAGACATCAAAAGAGTTAGGGAGCAAAAGTTTAATATAGGATTTGAATGAATTTGAATTAATAAAAATAAGATCAAAGTTAAAAAAATAACAAGAAAATAAAGAAAAATTTAAAAAATCATTGAAAAAGACTTTTTTTACTAAATCAGAGTAGGCAATTTGCCTTTGACTTTTGCTAGCACGTAGATCTCGAAAAGTTATATGAAATAAAAAAAATTTACTTAAAACGGACAACCGAACATAAAATTATAATCGTTCAAAGTTTTGAACTCAATTTACATATTTTTAACCAAGTAGACTTTATCAAATCCACATTTTCTTATTTTTTGTTGAATGATCATATGAAAATAATTGAAAATCCAGTGTTACCATTTCTTTAAAATAAATTAATATCTATTAATATATATTAAATTATTATTGAGGGTATTGTAATTATTTCATTATTATTTCTTAGGAAATTCAAAGTTGAACCAAACAAAACATAAGAATTTATTTCCTGGGATGTATAATTTGTTTCATATCAATCAAACAATATTTGGAATTTCTCAATAAATTTATATAGGAAATTATTTCCTAATATATTTAATTTCTTATGATAACTTATTTTCTATTCGAACCAAATGACTCCTAAAACAAGCTTTTTCTTCTCCGTTTTTCCGGTGACGTGTCAACCTCACAGCGCTTCCATTTTTTCGTTTCCCGCCTCACTGCTATGTGCTGCGCTATTGCTTGCCAGCTAGCTGCCACTGGAATTGGGCCTCTTCCTGCCAGCAAAAATGGGCTAGCAAAAACATTACTCCGCTTATCTAATAACCGGCCTAGTTAGCTGAACAAAGAGGTCGAACAGGTGCCTTCCTCTTCAGGCAGCCTTTCTCTTGGCGGTACAGGTGTCCAAAGTAAATTCAGCTTTGCAAACTCTGATGCCATCTATGTGTCCGAACTGCAGCATCGTTTCCTCCTCTTGAGACGACTGGCTTTTTTCCAGCAATACAGGTGTCTGGAATAAACGCTCTTTATCAATTTTGGATGCTATTAATGGATCGAAATTCCTTCGCTAATTACATGTCTGGAGAGATTAATCCTCTTCCGTTGAAGATGTTAGCTGAAGATCGGAGGTCTGCCTCTCAGATTTCAACCACTTTTTCGGACAAACGGCTTACTCCATTTCACCTATTTCTTACGACCAAGCCCGCTAAAATTCTGGTACTGTCTTGTTGCTTGGATCAACATTGCAGATCAATGACAAAATGGAGGGGTGTTATTTGCATTGCTGCCGGTTTCAGTTTTGCATCTGGGGCTGGAACTTGGAGTCAGTTTAGATGATTTCAGATCTTAGAGCTTCCTTTTTGGCCTTTTGCTCGGTAGCTTCCCCATTTTGTACTCAAATATGTTTTGAATTTTTGGCTTCTACCTTGATTTTTGTACGTTTGGTTAAACTTGTGATCTTTGATTGTTTGAGAAGAACATCAGAGTATTCACACATAGGGATGAAGAAGATTGAAGGAAAATTTGATTGTCTCATATATTCGAAGAAGAACATCATATATTATTATTTAACAAAAATATTTGAAATTTAAATTTAAATTTATTTATTTAAAATTTATAATTATTTTATTAATATCAATTTTTAACACTATATTCTAAATTAAATATATAATAATTTATATTTTGTCAACGTTGTAAACACATAATACTTCATTTTTTAAAAATATTTTTATATGCATTTTTTAAAATTTGTTTCTATTATTTATAATTCTAATATTAATACCCTATAAATATATTATAATAAAAAATTTTATTATAAAATAATTTAAATAAGTTAAAATTTTATTTTAATTAAATTATTTAACTGTATATTCTATTTTTAACTCTTAAGAATTACATGCATCTCTTTTCATTTACTCTATTATATATTTTGCTCCTTTTTTTTATATATTATCAATCAAGTTAGCAATGGTTTAGATACAAATATCAATAAAAATTATATATACAATATGATAAATTTTATTTTTATTTTAAATAAATTAAATTTTAATTGAATTGAATTATATTATACTTTCTAATTTTAACACTTATATTATTGTATAATTCATTTATTATCTCTCTTCTATATATATATATATATATATATATAGACTACATATTTTTCTTTTTATGTCTATTACTATTATTTATCCTTTTCAACTTAGATAAATTAAAATTAAAATTTAATTATATCATATATTTTAATTTTAACTCTTATATTATTATATAATCCACCTATTGTCTCTCTTCTTTATATATATATTATTGCATATTTTCCATTTTATATCTATTTATTGCTTAAATACTAATAATATAAAGAGTCATATATAGAAAATGGAATTTTAAATTTTTTAAAGAAAATTTTTAAATAATTTTAAAATTAAATAAAAAATTATTTTTTTAAATAATTAATTATATATTCCATTATTTAATAAAATATTTAAAAATTAAAATAAATTTATTTATTTAAAATTTATTAATATACATTATCTTATATTTATTTGCTAGATTTTAAATTATATAAGATATAAGTAAGATTTTATCAAGACTTTATAACTTAAGCGCTAATTAAAATTTTAATTTAATTGAATTATATTATATTTTCTAATTTGAACTCTTATGTTTCTATATAATTTACTTATTATCTCTCTTTAAATATATGTGTATATATATTCTCTATTGCATATTTTACTTTTTTATGTTTATTGCTATTATTTATCACATAGACACTAATATTATAAAGTATTATTGATAAAAAATAATAAATTTAATTTTTTAAAAAATATTTCAAATAAGTATAAAATTCAATACAAATTTATTAGTTTAGTTGAAATAATTAATTAAAAATTCTATTATTTAATAAAATATTTAAAAATTAAAATAGTTTTTTAAAATTATTAATATATATTATCTTGATATTATTTTTCTATATTTTAAAATATATAAAATATAATTGAGATTTTATCAAGAATTTTTAATTTGTACACCATTTCACTTTTTATTGTTATTTTTAAGTTAGATATTAATTTATTTAACTATATATTATACTTTTAACTCATACATTATTTAATATTAGAGTCAAGTCACTTTTTTTTTTAATTTATTCCATTGCATCTTCTTTTTTATTTTTAATACCATCATATTATTTGTAATTCATATCTTAATATACTTCTTAATATCATTAAGAAGTATAGATACAAAATAATATGATTTATTCTTCTATTATTTTTATTTTAAATAATTTTAAATTTTAATTTATTGGAATTACTTAATTACTATTATAGTTTTAA
Source organism: Sindora glabra (assembly GCA_020226215.1). Classification (NCBI taxonomy): domain Eukaryota; kingdom Viridiplantae; phylum Streptophyta; class Magnoliopsida; order Fabales; family Fabaceae; genus Sindora; species Sindora glabra. The sequence goes on from CM035226.1 coordinate 29,917,095, forward strand.
CTTTTAGTCAAAACTCATATATTATATATGTACTAATATCATGAAATAGTGTATATATATATATATATATATATATTTAATTTTGTTATCAATATATTTTAGATAATTTTTATATCGAGTATTATTTACAATTTAGATGTTAATGTTACAAAATAGTATAAATATATCATAATATGTTTAGTTTTACTATAAATATATTTTAAATAAATTAAAATTTTAATATAAAAGATATTAAATGAAATAATTAATTGTATATTATATTATTTAATGAAAGTAACTAAAATTCTAAATCAAATTTACTTTTAAAAATTTTATCAATATTATGTTTATATCAATTTTAAAATACTATATTTTAAATTAAATGTACAACAATTAAGATTTTGCTAATGCTTTATAACTCATGCATTATTTCACTTTCTTTTATTTATTTTTTTACATTTTTTTGCTCACTTTTATTATTTATAATTTAAACAATAACATCACTGAATAGTATAAATATAACATACTAATATCATTAAGTAGTATTGATACAATATAACTTATATTATATTATTACAAAAATATGTTAAATAATTTAAATTTTAATTTAATTATAGTTTTTAGTTATCCTATTATATATATCTTATTCTATCTATACATCTAAAACAACATTTCTCTTCTTCATTTTATATTATTATTTCCTGTTACATGTTAAGCTATTAAACTTTGCAAATTTTCATTTTTTGCTTAGGCTATTTGTAATGTTGGTTACTAGCTTGTTGCTACTGATAATGGGTTTTTTTCTCTCATAAAAAATAAACTAGCTTTTACTAATGACCTAATTTGTTAGCCTTATTTTTACATGGGTCGAGTTAAAGAGAGAAAAAAAAGGCTTGCTGTAGTAACGTTTCTTCCTCTTGAGATAGCTATATTTTTTCAAGCAATTAAAATGTCATAAATAAATGTTCGATCTTAGTTTATAATGCCATTAATGTGTTAAAATTTTCTTACTTAATAGATGCTTAAAGATATTTGCCCTTCTCCATTAAAGATGTCAGCTGAAAAAAAAAACATGTTTACTATGCTTTTGCTTTTATGATTTGAGTTATTTTTTAGATGAACGACATCTTTCATTTCAACTATTTTCTTTAGACAATTACAAGATAGATTCTACTAATGTGCTACTACTTAAAGTGATAACAAAATGAAAAGGTTTTGTTTCCATTGCTTTAAGATATAGGTTTTGCATCTGCAATTGCAAGATGATGAAGGTTTGCATGATTTGTGATTTATGAGCTTTGTTTCTAGCATTATAATGAGTAGTCTTTGTATTTTGTATTCAATTTTTGCTTTTCTCTAAATTTATGTGCTTAAATCTATGATCTTTGATTTCATGATAAGAACCTCAAGGTATTGATAAATAAACATGAATAAAATTGAAGTAAAATGTGGAGTGTCTCTCAGGTTAGGCTACAACATTAAAGATGATTAAAGAAAGTTCAAAATTTTCAATTAATTTCATTAATGTTTCATTATTGGTTTTTCTCTTTCCCTCTATTTTTGTCATTAATATAATCACATTATATCATATTATTATAAGAAAATTTTTTATTATATAGGATGAATTTTTATTTTTATTTTCATTATTTTGATTAATTCCAAGATTGTTCCTTCTATTTCATATTGTGCAGATGCTTAAACTTAGTTTGCGAGATAAAGAAGTTGTGTTTATTAAAGTGTAGAAGTTCAGTTGTATGTGTTGATTGCCAATTGTATCTCTATTTATCCATTTTTTTAAACTAATATACTACTCTTTTGACTACTTTTAGGTACTAATACATATTTGTAGGTATTGTAAGTGCATAAAGGTATTGACGTGCATATTTTGAAATGTCTAAGTATATATTAATTTGATGGGTATTAATTTGTACTCAACTTATAGAATCTAAAATTAATATATAATGAATCGATGATAGAAGTGTTATTTGTGAATTTTATTTTTTAGTGCTCTTTGCTTCTTTTAATTTTAGAGTTTCGTATTTACTTCGATGAAGTTGCTTTAACTCAAGTGATGAGCTTTTTGTCTATCGACATATGTTATTTCTTTTTTATGGTGTATAGTAATAAATTAGTGTTTGTTATATATATTTTTCTTATAATTTATAATAGGTATATTTAATTATATTATTGGCTAATTTAATAATTCTGTGCATAGCACATGCTCAAAACTAGTTGTTATCTAAAAGGTACTTAAAAGGTCATACAAGAAGAAGAAAACATTCACTTCACATATTAATCAACAAGTATTAGATGTAAAATTTTAGCATTTTTATTTTTTTATAATTTTAAAAAATATTAAAATTGAGATTTTGAAGTATTATTAGAGATGTCGGGAGTTAAAATGATTAGACAGGTGGAACTACGAAAGTAAATTAGTGTTATGAGGGAGGACCTATAAGAGGGGGCTAGATAGGGAAGAATTGGGAGAGGAGGTTAAGGAAAATAACATATTATATTGATTATTTAAAAAATATATGGTTAAATATTTATACTTGATATTGATTATTTATTAATAATCAACATTTAATATTGTTATTACAATTAGAGTAATTGTATTTTCAAAAAAGAAATGACGATGGTTTTCATTTATATAGAAATCAAAGTTATTGTATTTTTTTTTTACATTGATTGTTAACTGGCATTGAATAATTTGACATACAATGATACTTCTATATATATGTTGGTTCATAATCTATATTAGACATGGAAAATAACTGATGTTAAAAGGCAATTTTATAATAATGACTTTTCCTAGGATCAGATTAGGAGTGAAGGAAGTAATAGTGAAAAAGATAACTCATTATTTGGTGTGGAATAACAAATTGAAGTTGAACAAAAAAAAGGTTATACTTTTGAAGGTCAGTGATATTCTACATTATATATAAGTTATTATCATGATCCATTCAGCCATAACTAGAGTGGATCCCATTATTAAACCTATTATGTCATTATAACTAATATTGATGGAACTTAACTAATTTTCTATATATTTATCATTTAGAATATTTATAATATTAGTTTATAAAGTGGTTTGTTCAAAATGTTATATACAAACTCCTAATTCCTTTCACTTTGTTGTATTCTATAAGAATCATGGCTGCTCTAAGAGAACCCTTATTCTTGATCTATTGGTAGTGGCTGAGAAGCTTCTATAAAAGCATCTATAAAATATTTAAAATAAAAAGAGCAAGATAAAGTTTTAGTAAGCAAATAACTAATTTAGATAGACATAAAAGCAAATAGTTAATTTACCTTAACAAATCTTATACTATATAAACAAATCAACAAATAAATAGTCAATTGAATTAAAAAAATGAAAACAATTTAAACCATATTGTGCCTTCTAGATTATCCTTATTCCTTCACAAATGTCATCTTTTTCCCTTTAAGGTCTACCTTATTCCCTTACAAATGCGTTTTCAAATCTAGAATAAATATCATAATTTCATATGCACATTACCCTTAAGTAAATCCTTCATTTCATCAATGCAAATTCCTTATTTATCACACCACAATTATCCATGATATACTATTCATCATTCCATAAATATAAGTGTTAATGCATTTGAACTATAGTGTAAATCTTTAAACAATGAATTCATGGCTTTATGTATGATATCATCATAATAAATTAGGTAAAGTAACCAAAAAAATTATTTAAAAAACTAAGATATAATTGAGTATGGTACTTAAATGTGGAACTCTTAAAACAAGGTCTATACTTAAGTATAGGTAGCTTGAAAGCTTAGGACATGCTAACACTTAACCATGGTACTTGAGTATAGCTACCTAAGTAATTTTCCTTTTTAGCTTTACTAAATTATCAACCCTTCAAGCTTATTTTCAGGGCAATACTTGAGTATTATGCTAGAGTATGGAGTTGGAAATTTCTAAAATATCATGAAATCCATTAACGTAACCTAGATTTCTGTTCCTAACTCATTAGGCACACAAATATGTCAATAAATTAACTTATAAACTTCATTTAACAACATTTCACCATAATAAAAATTAACAAATAACAACTCATACTATTTTTAAGAAATAAGCTTAAACTTCCAATTTCATCTTAGTTATTCATGCAAAGAGAATTTTACAACTTGGAAATTGAAATTCTAAATAGGATATCCACTTAACTAATAAGTATAAAGGAGATGGGGGAATGAAAATGAAGTTGCTAGTTAGAAAATGATGCCCTATACACAATTTTGACACAAAGGAGAATTAATATTTTGCACTAGTTCCCATCCCTACCGTCAAAACTTAAACCCTAGTCCCAAATCTAAAGATGAATGAGACATTACCTTGACTAGAGGAAATAGTGATAGCAAATCTTTAGAGAATCTAGTTGAATTTTGGAGCATTTGCTTGAAATTGAAAAAGAAATTTGAAGATTTGGTCAAAATTAAAGGAAAAAGTTGAAGAGATGATGGGAAGGGGATGAAATTCATTAGGTAGATGCTAAAGGAATAGGAAAAATGATTTGCTTGATGGAGTTATAAGGTTAAAGGTAATTTGATAATTTTAATTATTCTTAATGATGAAATAGGAAAAATATTTCCTAAATCTCTTTTGTATAGCCTTAATAAAATTTAATTTCACTTAACCTTATATTTTATCAAATTCCACCTATTTTCAATATAAAACTCTATTTACCTTAATTTTAATATTATCCTAAACCTATTCACCCTTATTTTAATTACTAGTGAATTCAAGTAATTGCCAATAAAATAATTATAGTAAAATCCTAAAAATATTAAGGTTGTGATAGTAATAGTTAACATATTTTTTAATTATATTAGTAATATTTTATTTTACTTTACTATAATTATTTAATGATTTCGTAATTATGGGATAAGGGTGCACTTCTATACTCCCATAATATGAGCAGTTAACAAACTTAATATAAGTCCCACAACTTTAGAAAAAAAATGTGCTAGACAACTACGTATTTAGAGATACCACAAAATGGAGAAAATGAATAGTGATAAAAATTTCATTACACTACAATATCCTTAAAGCAATTCTTTGTTTTTATGTCATTAGCTATAATTTTAATCTTTAAGATTATTATTAGCTAACCTTTATAGAAATATCTGCTTATTCTTCCTAATGGTACTTTTAGATTTACTATATTGAGTTAATAATGAACGAATTGAAATAGGATCAACTTTACTTATTTTAAAATGGTATTTTGACACAAATTGTGTGGTCAAGAGAGAATAACATGTATAGAAGCAACAATTTGCATCTAGGTAGTTGATGATTGAACATCATGAATGCAATATTAATGCATTGTTCGATAGTTAGTGATTTAGGATTTTTATTTTTATATATGTAGACCTTGGATATCAAATTTTTTAGGATATATATTGAAATTTATTAATTTTATTATATTGTTATTTAATATAAATAAAATATCCCCATTTAATTTTGTTTTATGAATCACTATTATTTCATGTAGTTTGAAGTTTGATAGGGTTTAGGCTTTATGAAATTTTATTAAGCAAGGTTTCCATTGTTTGCATTATTACAAAAATGAATAAAGTATTAACAAAGTACATAATATTAGTGATGAAATTAGAAACAACATTTTGAATATATGTTGCAAGCTTTCCATGAATTTTCAAGTTTTACAGCAAATTTACTGGTGATTCAAATCTGTTCCTAATTCTAGTTTTAGTGATGAAGATTACATCACTATTTATAAACATAGTAATGGAAAATTTTGTCATTAATTCTATCTCATCATTGCATGCCTTCTTTTTGTCATCCTACCAAATTATAGTGGAAGTTAACGATGAATTTAGTTAATCCATCATTAATTAAATTATCAATACATTGTTTGTTAATGCTTTCTCTTTTGTCATTATTTCTATCATTAAATATTTTAGTAATAAAATTTTTCTAATTAGTGACAAATTTTTTCATTGCTAATTATTTCTTTTAGTAGTGTACTAGTTGGCCAAAAAATGCTGGAAAGAATGGAAGAAAATCACATAAAAAATAAGGAAGGGAATGATGTTATCAATTAATATATGAAATGTCTCAAATAATGACATTCAAACATGTCACTTTGTTTTTTAATGAAATCATTGCTTTATTAGTTAAGCATGCCAACTGTGACACCTTATTTTCTTATAGTCTAAAGTGATGATAATGTCATCACTTTAAAGATAGCTTGTCAGTGTTTGATTCCTTGAAAATTGAAATCACTAAAGCAATGATGATGTTGTCAATTTAGGCTCAATGGCACAAAAAAAGGCACCCTCAATTCTTATATGGCAATTAATTGAATTAAAGGGATGACAATCGTCATTGCTTCTATTATTGTCCAAAAAAATGCATCATTCTTCCCATCCTAATTTTTTTCCTAATAAAGCATAATAAATGTCGTCACTTGATATAATTACTCATAAATAAACATGCTTTTACTCCTACCATCAATTTTAGGCTAATAAAGTGATGGCGGACTTTGTTGTCACTTTAGGGTATATTTCTTGTGGAAAAAATTTTATATATGTTTCCTCTATATAATTTCAAAAGTTGTGTCTAAGTTTTGAGTACTTATTATATATTTGATGAAATATTGCTATAGTTCTAAAGTCAATAGAACAATGATGAGATATGGAGAAAAAGTATAAAATTTTCATGAAAATGGTTATTCTTCATGATTTTAGGAAGGCAAAATGCCATCGATTTTGTAGGTGAATAGATCTTTTAAAATTACGTGAAATCAATATAAAATTTGCCTTCAAATGAGTTATTAAGTGCAAAGTCATGATCTTTTAAAATTTTTAACTCATAATATATTTTTATTATGAGATGTTGGATTTATTCTATTTTTACTTTAAATATTCTGACAGAAAAAGCAAAACCAATTTTAAAGATATTATATAAATATTTCACATTAATTTTTTATTAAAAATTGATATGAAATATAAAAATAATTAAATTATTTTTAAAAGAAAAGATGTTAATTTTTTCATGAATGGATGATTGGTAATCTATTTTTATGCCGGTTATATAACATGTAATATTCTCACTTATATGAATGTTAATTATAAATTGATATAATTTTTGTTAAATAACCGACATAAAATAATATTTCTGCAGTGACGAGCATTGCAGAAGAGGGGACATGGTAGAGGAATGGAATTGCTTTTGACCTGGAAATCTAAAAGACAAACTAAAAGCTTACCGGCCCTGGGTAGTACGGCTATAACCCCTATTGAATATTCATGCTTTTTCGTGGGGCTTAACAAACATCGTAACTGTGTAAAAGCAGCAGAGGGATGAGAAAAGTTCAACGGCATAGCAACTGACAATTTCATCTCTTTCTCGGAACCAAAATGAACTGACTTCCTTAGTAATTGAATTCGGGAATCGAACAGAAAGTGTAGTAGATAATAATGCTCCGGTTTGTTTCGATGAAAAACCTTATTTGTAAAATATAAAATATTAGGATAAAATATTTTATTTATTTAATATTAAATATAAAAAATTTTGAGAAAATAATTTTCTTTATTTAAAAAAATTTATTTTTTACTATTATATCTTTTAAGATATTTTTTAATCATTGTTATGAATGATATATTACTTCTTTACTTATATATATATATATATATATATATATATATATATATATATGTATGACGATACACATGCTAGTATCTATGTCAAAACATCTGATTGGCATCGGTAGTAGTAAAGCAACACAGGAGATTCCACCAAATTTTATATAAAAAAGATATGTGTATATTGTGATTTCTTAGTGAAATAACCTCAAATGCTGCGCAATAAACTTAGAAGGTTATTACTTTATAGGAAGTTTAGTATGTTAGATTATATTATATAAGATTTTTTTCTTTTGTTATAACAAGAAGTGGAAATTAATGCGTACTTAACATTGAAAATGTCACTTGCTACATGTTTTGTTCGGACTGGTGTGCTTAGGAGTGAATATAGTCCCCTCAAAGAAAAACAAAAGTGCAAATTAAATGAAAAGTGGACAACATTCTTAATCTCAATAACCATAGTTGAAGTACAGCTGCAACTTCAACTTTATTAACTTAAAACATATAGATAATTGATACATGCGTCCCATGGATTCACACATATGGCATCCATATACTGCAGAAGGCTCATATGTCCAACCGAGACACATTAAGATAGAACGCCTTGCTTGGAGAAACAAGATGAAACAGGAATTTCATCAAACAGACGAGTAATGTATGTTTTGTTTAACCTCCATCGCTAAAGAAGCGTGCGATATTGTTGTCGAGCTTTCTTTGGTCGGGTAATATGCCCACTTATTAATACCACAAACCCCATACTCAGAACCAGTATTCCGCTGGATCCACATGTAACCCTTCAGTCCCCAATCTTCTCCCCAAGAATTTTTCACAATCCAATAATCTTCACCATCCAATGAATCATAACCCACAATTAGAAGAGCATGGCTGGATATATTTGCCGAGCAGTTGGAGTTGTGTCCATCGTAGATTCCCTACCGGAAGGCAATAAAAAATTTACAACACACTCAGATATTATGTCAGTATATATTTTTTAATAACAACTATATTATATAACTTAGTTATTCAAATGGCCATTCACATCAATTCATGTATAGCCGCATCTGAATTATCGTCTCTTAAAAGACAATAATAACTTGGGAGCACTCATGTAGTTGCCCAATTTTACAACTTCAACGTGACCCTAATTTGAGTGCTACCAAGTTATTATTGCCTTTTAAAAAAAATATTATGTAAAAGAAAATTGATAAAAAATAAGTATGTGCTAGGATTTTAGGTTATGATCTATAATATTTCGTCCAATATCACGGTTGCGATTTGTATCGCAATTGCAATTTCGCATCGCAATACTGGCCACTTTTTTTTTTTTTTTTTAATTTTCTAATAATTTCGCTGATACTATATTGAACCTATGGTAGCAAGAAACTTGATTTGTAATCACTTAGACATCAATAATTGAATTAATGGGCATTACTTTTATGTGACTTTTTTTTTTCTGGGAGAAAATAATGGACATGTAATTTTTTTATGTGTATAATCTGTATATATAACCTACACCATCATATAATTGAAAATTTCTTGCATCCAAAGCCACACTAATGGGCTGCCGAGCAGTGGCACACAGGAGAGCCTTATCTGACACTGGTACATGCTGATAGCCGTCAATAGTAACAGCGTTGTCAACCTGCTTAAACTCGGAAAAGAATGAAAAAAACCAAAATCAGACAAATAAAATGTCAAATTCATTAAATTATCCATAACCTAAGATGTGCATGAAGGAAAAGTGAATACATTGTCCAAAAATCTATATAATAAAAGAAAGGCAAACCTCGTCGGACTTGCAGACACCATCTTGAGCTATGTAAGGATAATCAGCTTCTGTACTAATGCCGCCATTGTCTATAACCCACTGAAATGCATAAAAGTACCATCCTCCATGACAGCCGTCGCTTCTATTGACACAATCCACAAGTTCTTGTTCTGATAGGCTCACAAGCTTTCCAGTGGCTATTGCGTTTATTCCTTCCATGGCTCCCGTGGCTGAGAATGCCCAACAACTTCCTAAGAAGATTCACCCAGAATCACCCGATTTCAAGATAATGATATGAAATAACGTTGAATTTTCTAAAATCGAATGCAACAGAAATTTAGTTACCACATTGCTGTTGGTTCTTAACCCCAGTAACAGCTCCTCTTTTACTCCAATCCAGGGCAGAGGGGATATTTTGACAGCTATCATCGTCCTTCAGCTTAATGGTATTGCCCGAAACATCGGACGCTGTCCCCAGCGGGTGTAAGTAGATACTGCTGAATTCCTCGGGACTCATATCAGCAAATTTGTTGAGACCCAAACGATAATCGTAAGGTGACTTCCTCTTTGCATTTGTCTCTTTGATATACTTCAAATTGCTTTGAAATATTTTGAATCTCCTTGCTTCCTCCTCCGTGTTTTGGTATTCGCGTCCGTTTTCTTTCTTCCACAGTTGGAACAGTTCAAACTCCTCCTCTTCTGAAGTAAAGCCCAAGATGGAGTGCTCGTCATCAGGGATACCAGAAGACAGAAGTATGAATGAAGCACAGACAAAGAAAATAAAAAGCAACTTATATTTCTGAAATATCATCTTTTTTTCAATTGTTTTAAGATGTTTGATATGCCATGACCGGTTTGGCTGTCATATATTTATACTTGAGCAAGGCTAGAAAAGCTTGCCAGGAGTTTGATTGGAGAGATAATGAATAATGAGTGCTCTTAATATCACCCAATAAAAAAATAAATAAGATAATCATATTTTTTCATAATGTGAATTTTACAATATTGATATACAAATAAAAAATTGACAAGTACGCTGTTTTTATCAAATATAAGTAAGAACACATGCGACTAGAATTTATTATTTTTGGTTTGATTAAGTATAATGAATAATGAGTGCTCTTACCATTACCCAATGAAAAAAATAAATAAGATAATTATAATTTTTTATAATGTGAATTTTACATTATTGATATACAAATGAAAAATTGACAAGTTTTATTAAATATAAGTAAGAACACAATTGACTATAATTTATTATTTTTGGTTTGATTAAGTATAATGAATAATGAGTGCTCCTACCATCACCCAATGAAAAAAATAAATAAGATAATTATAATTTTTTATAATGTGAATTTTACATTATTGATATACAAATAAAAAATTGACAATAGTTATATTAAATATAAGTAAGAACACATGTGACTATAATTTATTATTTTTTGTTTGATTAAGAATTTTTGTATTCCTTGCCAGAAGACATTAAAATTTTTTTAATAAAGAGTAAAGTAGATAAGCATCTTAAGTAGAATTTCTATGATTGATTCGTGGCGGATTAAATAATTTATTTATCTCCTATTATTTTAGAGGTTAAATTTTTCTTGTAATTTCCTATTAACCAAATAGTTTTTAAATAGTGATTGACCAATAATATTTTAAAAACATCTGGTCACGGGTAAAACATTCCTACCGAAACTATTTCAATATTTTTTATTTATTTTAATATTATATGTAAATAAAAAGATGAATAATTATAAAAAATAAAAATAAGGAATTAATAGTATTAATTATAAAAAATAAAAACATTCCTACCGACGAGTCAGCACGATATCATTCCTACCGAAATACTAGGATTTAGTTAAGCATAGTTTGGATTTTCTCTCGCAAGTAGCGGTGTTTATGGATCGATTTTGTACCGATGGGTTTTGAGGAGAAATGTAATTGGCTTGCATGCAAAATTATAATAATAATATCACGTGTTTTGCTATGTGGCTTGCATGCAAAATTATAATAATAATATCAGTCGGTCACATGTAAAACATTTGTCGTTTTTTGGCGTGATAGAAGGCCGTATGTTTTGTAATTGAGCTACCTCCAATCAACCATTGAGTTCCGTGATGAGGCTTCGCGGGGCTTGAAAGAGACGTTCATGGTTAATAATAATATCACGTGTTTTGCTATGTGGCTTGCACGGCGAATGCAGACGCACCCCGACGAGTCTGCAAGATAACATTTATACTGAAATATTAGGATTTAGTTAAGCATAGTTTGGATTTTCTCTCGCAAGTAGCGGTGTTAATGGCTCGATTTTGTACCGATGGGTTTTGAGGAGAAATATAATTGGCTTGCATGCAAATTTATCACATACATTGACTTCTTTTCTTTTTTTAACTAATAGTCATTTATGCCATGATTTAAAACTTTGATTAGGGCCGTAAAATGAAAGGCCTGGACTAGATACAGACTGGTCTATTTAAGTCCGTTTGCATTACCAATGAAAAAAAATAGACTAAATGTTAGAGAATTCATATTTAATCCATGTACTTTAACTGCAAATCCACATATTGGTTTATATCTCCACAGTCTATGTTGTTTTATATCTCCACAGATTGGTTTATATCTCCACAGTCTAACTAACTGCAATTAATTGTTGCTTATAAGTTAGTTTTAATTGATTGTAATGAATAGCAATTAGACTTTAATAATTTAATTCTTGGATGAATCATTAGTTATCTAAGAAAAATAAAGAAAGAGTTTAGTAGTTTTCCCTTAAAAAATTGTTGATTTGGCCTTAACCTTGCTTTGGATATTTAAAGCTAGTATTAATTAAGTTTGGATACTTATTTTGGATTGATATTAGCTATAGGAAATTAATTAGGTACTTGTTCTAATTAATTAACATTGGAAACTTGCATGATTACTATCAAATTAGGAGCTTTCATAGGTTAAGTAATCAAATAAAAAGTAAACCTATTTAGAGTCATGATAAATCTAAAAATTGAAATGTGATTTTCTTGAGGATGGATTCTTGTATTTTGTTAATTTTATTTTAATTGTTCCATTTTATTGCATTTAAAAACCTTTGTTTCATTTACTAATTGATTGTTGTTCCCTTGAGATTCAACCTGGACTCATTCTTGCTATGTTTAGAGTAGCTTAGTAATAATTTTAGTGTGTGTGACGTAAAATTTTTGAGCTATTGTTGGGGGCTCCTATACACAATCTCCTCATCTGCAAAAATTACATACCTGTGGGAACATAAAACTTTACAAACAGAATTGACATAAAATGTAATATTAATTGTAAGCCTATTCAATTAAACAACTAATATTTTTAAAAATATTTATACTCATTATATTATCAATCACATTTAATATATTTTTTAAATGAGAGCAAACGAATAAAAATTTCTCTCCCCAAAATATGTATACATATAAAGTAAAAAATTTTAAAAATTTAGAAAAGGCGTGTAATGAGGCATCATCCCTGTTTTGAGGTGTTTGATAGGGACTAAATAGTCATTGAGCAAATAATCCTTTAAAAATAAGGTTTAAATGTAATTTTGATTTAACTGAAATATAAATTATATAATTTTGATCTCGTAATTTAAAATAATCTATAAGATGAATTGATCCTCTAATTTAATTTTTGTCAATTTTTTCACCTCACAAGACTATTCCAATGACTTTCATGTAAACATAAAAGGAAATTTTTTACTTAGATTTTAAAGAAATTAATATATTACATATAAAAAATTGAATTATTTTAAAAGTTAATTATATATGAAAATTTAAAAATCATGATTTATTTTAAAAATAATATAATAAATGCTTACTGATCAAATAAGAGTTGACGATAGAAATGGATAGGAATTGATGAAAATCAAATAAAAAATTAAAATTGTATCAATTTAATACTTAAAAAAGTTAAAGTAGATTATTTTAAATCTAAGAAATTAAAATTATATAATTTATATTTAAAAAAATCAAAATTATATTTAAATCTAAATTCAGTCGTTCACATGTAAAACATTTATCTTTTTTTCACGTGATAGAAAGCCGTATGTTTTGTAATTGAGCTACCTCCAATCAACCATTGAGTTCCTTGATAAGGCTTCGCGGGGCATGAAAGAGACGTTCATGGTTAATAATAATATCACGTGTTTTGCTATGTGGCTTGCACGGCGAATACAGACGCACCCCGACGAGTCTGCAAGATAACATTGATACTGAAATATTAGGATTTAGTTAAGCATAGTTTGGATTTTCTCTCGCAAGTAGCGGTGTTAATGGCTCGATTTTGTACCGATGGGTTTTGAGGAGAAATATAATTGGCTTGCATGCAAATTTATCACATACATTGACTTCTTTTCTTTTTTTAACTAATAGTCATTTATGCCATGATTTAAAACTTTGGTTAGGGGTGTAAAATGAAAGGCCTGGACTAAATACGGGCTGGTATATTTAAGTCCGTTTGTATTACCAATAACAAAAAATAGATTAAATATTAGAGAATCCATATTCAATCCATATTCTCTCGCAAGTAGCGGTGTTTATGGCTCGATTTTGTACCAAGGGGTTTTTGAGGAGGAAGGTAATTGGCTTGCACGCAAATTTGTCACATACACTGAATTCTTCTTTTCATTGGTGATTATCATTTGTACGATGATTTGAAACTTTGGTTGGCAATAATTTAATTATGGTAATTTACTTTAATATTATTTTGTAATCAATGGTGGAAAGAGGATACGACGGTCAGAGGGCACTAAAATAAATAATTAAAATATCCCCATCATACTATTTTGTATAGGGAAAATATTTTCATCTAAATAATTAAGTATTAGATAATTAAATTAATTAAACTAACACAATAAAATGCAGAAATTTAATATGAAAAAAATTCTAAACCCCAGAGAAAAAAATTATGGGAAAAAATATCCCCATCATACTATTTTGTATAGGAAAAAATATTTTCATCTAAATAATTAAGTATTAGATAATTAAATTAATTAAAATAACACAATAAAATACATAAAAATTTAATATGAAAAAAATTTTAAACTCCGAAAAAAATTATGGATGAGAAGAAATTCATTATATTATAAAAAAATTACAAAATAATGTATATAAAAATTTTTAGTCATAATTCTATAATTTTCTAAATACTATCCTTACTTCTCTCTCAAATTTCTATGAACATTCTCACATAACTCTCATAGATACTCAAATCGTATTTTTTTATATATCAAACTCTTCATTAATATAAATATTTATATTTAAAAAATACGCGCTTAGCAAAAAAATTTAATCTTACTCTAACTCAAAAAAGTAATTAATTTGAATAGGATAATAATCCATAATGGAAACAATCACTTTAATAATTCTTATGGACGCTCAAATCACATTTCTTATTTTGTTTTCTATTTCTTAGAGATGGAGAAGGTCCCTTTGGTTCAAATATATATCTGGAAGAAATTTTATTTATTTATTTATTTTTAAAACATCTTGTTCATTTTGTAATGTTTTTTCGTCTTTGTGCATTCTATGGATGCACGATGCGATATGTTACGAAGTTCAAAGTCGGTTGGCTTGAGAGCTCCATATTTATGAAAATACATGATTCATTGCACCTTCAACCTATGTGTCATGACTGCTTATGCATTATAGTAGTACGTTTTTTACTTCAAAATGGTAATCTTTTCATTTGACCCCTATCCCTCTTTAGTCTGCCAAATATTTGTGCTATACAATATTATTCAAAATCACATAAAGAATCGTAGTATTTAATTGAGGAACATAAGTGGATATTTTTCATCCATAATTCAGAGAATGGATGGCATTATTTAACTAAGTTAAAATTCTATTTTTACAGCATAACAAGACAGACTGACACTGTTTTACAAAGATAGGAACAATGTACAAAGGGACAACAATGACGTAATATGTTGCAAAGACTTGTAGAGGGGCTTCACAGCATTGTTGTATGTAGAGGGTCCACATCAGATGAAATTGAAGTACCAAGGCCCTTGGAGTTGAAACTCAAATACAAATCAAGAACTCTAAAAGTCTAGAATAATAACATAAATTTGTAAAATTGAATACAAAATAATGAGTTAAATTTTTGAAGTTTAATTAAATAAATATAAAAAATTTAAAATTTAATTTCAAAAAATGATAAAAAAAAAATATGTCTATAACTGTCATAAAGCAAAATTAATTTTTACTTCTTATTCAAAATTCAATTAATTAGTCTTATTAGAATTTCTTATATATGCAATTATGTATAATGTTTCTTTTTTAAATGTTAAAAAACACTGAGATGTAATTTACTATGATTCTTCCTAGTTTTGAGATTTTTTTAAAATAACAAAAAATGTTAATATCTTTTTACCCAACACATTAACCTTGCTATGAAAATTTTAAAATAAAAGTAAAAAAGATGGAAAAAAAATTTAAAATGCTAAAAGAAAAATTGTCCTATGGAATTTGATTTTGTTCTACAATAAAGTTCCTTAAGTAGCTTTCAATTTCATCGACATGTTATATATAAAATAGTAATTAGTAAATTATAATAATTTATCATATTATAATATGTTTAGAATTTCTTTTTCATTTTGACTTGCATGTATTTTATTCAAGAAATATTATTATAGGGCCAAGTAAAAAGAATTGCATATTTATTTAGATAGATGAAGAAAATGTAAAAAAAAATTTAAGGAAAGAAAAAAGAATTAATAGTAATTAAGAAAAGTAAAGAGAGGAAAGAAATGTAATTAAGTGAACTCATATATTAATTCTTTCTCATCATTAAATTTTGACTATACTATTAAATTAAATTATTTATAACTATTACATGAAATAAAAATAGATGACTTAAACTTAATGTAAGATTACAATTTTTATAATGATGTCAATTGATCATGCGTGTGCATGGTACTATGCATTACAAATATTTCTACTATGCATTGTTGATATTTTTAACACGTAACTCTATTGGAAATGGCGACACTCACAAATAAATGTAGTTAATCCATCAAACCAATTGACACACATGGTATACATTGTTGATATTTTAAACACAACTTTATCTGAAATGGCTTACCTTCTAATTTAGTATATGCTATTTTTGGAACCCTTTTTAGCTTGAGCAATAAAGAGGATAAATTAATCTGGGGATTGTCTAAGTCTGGAGATTATTTGGTTAAAAGTGTTAATCAATTTGTTAAAAAACAAGTAACAACAAAACCTAATTGAAACTCCTCTTAAATCTGGAAAGTAGATATTTACCCAAAAATTTAATTCTTTTTTTGGCTTTTGTCATGGAATCAGCTCCTCACAAGGGAACTGTTAATTAACAAAGGCACGAACATTCCCTTTAATTATATTTTTTATAATAATGGGATAGATAACATTAGTCATACCTTTAAAGAATGCCCTTTTGTATTGCCATTCTGGCTCTCTCTTCCTTGGCCTATATCCTAATTTAATACTTTCCATCTTGATTTTCACCCATGGCTTCAAGCAAACTTCAACACATATCAATTAAGTTACAATAATCCTATAAAATGGGCCATTATTTTTTGCTTTGCTTTATGAAATATTTGGCTTCTTAGAAATAGGAATGTTTTTATAAATCACCAGGATAATACTAATTTGAAAGCTACTATTTTATCTAAAGCTTATGAAATCTAAACTATTAAAGCAACCCTATCCAAAATACTTAATAGATAAATGGTGTATGTTGATTGGGACATGTTGATTGGGATGCTCTTCCTTTTGAGGTTTATAAGATGAACATAGATGGAGCATCACGAGGAAACTTAGGATTAACTATTGGTGCTACAATAATTAGTGATTAGTTAGGCAACTGGGTTGTTGGTTGTTCAAGAGAATTAGAAAAATGCTCCAACTTTGTGGTTGAATTAATAACTTTAAGAGATGATTTGTTTACGGCTAAAATTAGGGGCCTTTTTTCTATTATAATTAAACTAAATGCTAGTATTGTAATCTATGCTATATATAATCATTCTTTTAAATTGTCTTCTGATTCCCACAGTCTAATTGAAGAGTATAAGGAGCTTCTTCAACAACTTGGAAATCCTCAAATCTATCATATTTATAGAGAAACCAACCAAGTTGTAGATTTTGTGATTAGATATGCTGTAAACAATAGTAATATGTTGAAATTTATATTATCCCCTCTGGTAGGAGCTGGTCTTTTGTTAAACTATGACAAAAGGAGTTTACTAGCTCCAAGATTTTGTAATGTTTCTAATTAATTAATGTTTTCCGTCTGTTTATCAAAAAAAAAAAAAACTCTATTGGAAATGGCGACGTGCCCAAATAAATGTAGTGAATCCATCAAACCAATTGCTATGGACCCTATATGTCAATAGATGGCGGGAAATTGCAACTTCGCAACTGCTATGCTAACTATCTTGCAAGTCTTGGCCCAGAAAAAAACCTTACAGTGGGCCGGTGAATTTACCACCTTTTTAAAAATATGGGCCGAAGCCACAGTAGAAGCTTGATCCAAATTTACATACACATCAATGACAAGCCCAGAGCTTTCAACAACCTTTGCCAAACAAAATATGCTTCAACCACCGGTCCAATTATCTAAGGCTGAGCAGTAAACCGTAGACGGGGTTGACTGTCAGATTTCATGATCTTTTGGTAGTAACAGAATACACTCGTAAGTCAAAAATCCCGGAGTGCAGACTAGTAGAATCACCTAAATAATTCAATATGTATCAAATTTAACGAACATGATATTAACTGCTGACTAGAAATTGCAACTGTTTGATGTTGTTTAGAATTTCAATGTTTCTCAGAAATTCCATTTAGGTGACACTTACCAAAAGGTACAACCTTATAGCACAGAACACTAATGTGGAGATTATCCATGAACTGACTGGTAGGCAAGGCCATCAAATGTGTCTAATTCTTCACTTTATATATATGCCATCGTAGATACTGTTGAACCCAACATCAACAGAATCTTAAAAGAGGAAATGGATTCTCAGAAAGTTCAGTTATCTCTTGTTTTCTTTGTGTTGGCTTTGTTAACATGCCTTTGTTCTAGTATCCCAAGTGAATACTCTATAATAGACCATGAGCTTGACAAGTTCCCTTCGGAGGGCCGAGTTCTTGAGCTGTTTCAACAATGGAAGAAGGAGCACGGAAGGTTCTACAGACACCCAGAAGAGGCTGCGTTGAGGTTGGAGAACTTCAAGAGAAACTTGAAATACATTGTGGAGAAAAATGCTATGAGGAAGTCGCCAAATGGGCACCGGCTGGGACTGAACAAATTTGCTGACATGAGCAATGAGGAGTTCAAGAGGGTATATATGTCAAAGATGAAGAAGCCGGTTAGAAGGAGTCATAATTTGCGGCCTGATTCTTGTGCGGATGCTCCTTCCTCACTAGATTGGAGGAAGAAAGGTGTTGTTACTTCTGTTAAAAACCAAGGAGATTGTGGTAAGCTTCCATAACCCATATTGCAGCTACAAGCGTAGGAATTTATTTTTCCATTATTTTTTCCCAAGATAGAAATAATCAAGTTACTAAACATGCACACAAAGTCCTAGGAATGAACTAGACACATATGCAAAGTACTGAAATGGAACTTAGAATGACAAGGGCGGCAAAGTCTTTCTTTTTAAAATCAATATTTGCAGTGACAACAGCTCCAATTGAAGTTGTCCGCCCCACAAATTAGAGCAGTCCGACCCCAATGTGGGATTCATAACTCCAATTGGAATCAGTAATGGTGATTACTATAGACAATCTCAGCCTATTTGTATTTTTGCGTATGGTGAATGGAATCACAACTTAAACCCCTTATAATTTTATACCTAAAAAACAAACATTCTGTCCAATTACTTAACATCCCCATTGATGAGAATGCAGGGCCTCCCACTAAACCAACAAGCAATAAGAAAGTCAAGACATGACGAACAGAAGTTTGTCATGAACACTCTGATCATTTAATTCGAAATTACAAATAGTTTTGTGTTATAAGAAGGAGAAAAAGGAGGGAGTTAGGATTGTCAATTATAATGGGTGGGTTGAAACCCTAGGGAGTGTAGTGGGACCTTAGGGCGTGGTGAGCATATAGATTGGATTAAATAATAAGGCTATGTTTATTTTGAAAAATCTCATTTTTGTAATATATAAATAAAAAATATCATATGAATATATTTTTATAATTTTAAAAAATAATAATTAAAATTATGATAGTAGAAAAAAATAATTTTTTGTTACAGAAGAAAAAATTATCTTTTATTAAATTTTTTATATTTAACATTGAATTTATTAATTATTTTCACCCGTATTATATCTTATAATTATATTTTTATAAAAAATATTTTTTGCAATGTTGCCAAGGTTCAGTCAAGAAGCTCGATTGACTTTAGGCTACCTAAAATTTTCTTCAAGATTCAGTCAAGAATCTTTATTGACTTTAGGCTGCCTGAATTTTTCTTCCTGATGTGAGTGACACGTTCCATATAGTTTTCATTTGCATGAACTATATTTTAATGTCATCATTGCTTGAATTTCCTAGGAAGCTGCTGGGCATTTTCTTCCACTGGAGCCATGGAAGGAATAAACGCAATAGTAACAGGGAACCTTCTAAGCCTCTCAGAACAAGAACTCGTGGCTTGTGATAGCACCAATGAGGGCTGTGATGGAGGCTACATGGATTACGCTTTTGAATGGGTTATAAACAACGGTGGCATTGATACAGAAGAAGATTATCCTTATACAAGCTACAATGGAGATAATGGCATCTGCAACATCACAAAGGTCTTCCTTTTCCCCATACAAATTATAATCGGACTGCTATTAATTTCACTTCCCAACTTGCCTTTTCCTTAATATTAACTTTCATTTTAGTAACATAAAGTCTTTTTTCCAATCAGGAGGAAAATAAAGTTGTTACTATTGATGGCTACACGGATGTGGCACAAACAGATAGTGCCTTGCTGTGTGCTACAGCACAGCAACCTATCAGTGTGGGTATAGACGGCTCTGCAATTGATTTTCAGTTATACACTGGTGTAAGTAAAGTCTTCTGTCTTGTTTATATCCATTCAACTAATACATTGTGTGCAATGTGTGGTTCATTTGATCATGTGTTCAAATTCCCCTCAAAACTAGTTTTCCTGATTGGTGGGTAACTCTTGGATAGGACAGGAAGATTCTCTAAGACTAGTTGAGTCTTTGTCTCTTAAACTCAATTGGACTTGATAATAAATTTTTAAGTGAGTTTGTACTGATGACTTCAGTATGCCACATATTTACTAATAAAAACTACTGCATTATGAAAAATTATATATGGTACGACAAGCATTTTGCTCAGTAAACTAAATTTTAATTCATAATTGAACAGGGAATCTATGACGGAGATTGCTCAAGTGATCCGGCTGACATTGATCATGCAGTTTTGATCGTGGGCTATGGTTCAGCAGATGGTGAAGATTACTGGATTGTGAAAAATTCCTGGGGATTAAGTTGGGGAATGAAAGGATATATTTATATAAGAAGGAATACTAATTTAAAATATGGTGTATGTGCAATTAATTACATGGCTTCATATCCTACCAAGGTGTCCTCTGCTCCATCCCCAACTAGTCCCGTCACTCCACCACCACCACCTCCGCCGCCTCCTTCTCCTTCACCAAGTGAATGCGGAGACACCCCCTATTATTGTGCAGCTGATGAGACATGTTGTTGCGTTTATGAGTTCTACGATATCTGCTTGGAATATGGTTGCTGCGGATACGAGAATGCTGTTTGCTGTACTGGAACAGATTACTGCTGTCCTAGTGATTACCCCATCTGTGATGTGGAAGATGGACTTTGCCTTCAGGTGAGACAGATATTTCATGATTATGTTTTGGCTTCTTTCAGTTACATTTTTCTAAATTCGACCAAGTTAATGAAGTGTTGTATTTGTATTGTATAGAACTCTGAGGATTTAATGGGAGTTGCTGCAAGGAAGAGAAAGATGGCAAAGCACAAGTTCCCATGGTCTAAAATTGAACAAATTGGGAAGAAACATCGTCCCCTTCAACTGAAGAGGAATCCCTTTGCTGCAATTCGTTGAAGTTTGAAGGCTATTGTTGTCACTCTTCCATTTTTCCTTCCGGCAGCATCATATTATATGCTTCTTCGATTAAAGTATTAGCTACTAGCTAATATTAATGTAAGAGACACAAAAAGTGACAGGAAAATGTGGGTTTTCCTCGAGTTAATAGATCGTCACTAGCCGTTATTCCTATATTTTATGAAGTCCCTTGCTGTATTGAAGAACACAAGATTGTCGCTGCAATATCATTGTGTTGGGTTTTAAGCCAACTGATCTTCTTTTAAGCTTCAATTTCGTGAACCAAATCATAGTTCTAATTTAAATTTATATGTAATTAAATATGATAGCATATTAATCCAAGTACATATTTTTTTATTAAAATTTAATACAATTCTAAATATTCGATTGATTAGAATTGAATAAATCAATTCATAATTTGTTTAGCTTACTTTAAATTTAGATATTGAACCTATTGAATCTATTGGCTAGTATTCGCTCATCCCATAAATATATTTAGTTTCCACTTTCTTATACAGACAATACATATATACATCTTATAAAGGTGAATTCTAAGGTGCTCCTAGGGATTTGGTGTCCGGGGTGATGTGACAAAATACAAACCACTGAATTAGATTACTAAATCAATGCTAAGATTTTTGTAATTTCATCCAATGGCTTGTATTTTGACACACCACCCCAGGCACCAAACCCCTAGGGGCACAATAGCAAGCACCTCTTATAAAAGATGTTTTCACTTTCTTTCATCTTTACACTATTATCTTATTAAATTCTGACTACAGTCACCTATTTATCTATTTTGAAAGTCTTAAATACATACGGATAAATTGGGATTTACCAATGTTTAACAATACGAGAAGAGTGAAGCCAGAGGAGTCAGATCTGTTCCTTCAAACTTGGATTTTTAGTCCTCCTGTTTGAAGTAGTTCAGGAGCTATGCAAAATTTCAAATAGGCTCTCCATTTTTTCACCTTTGCCTCTACAAAAAATGAGTGAGGAGCCCAGATTTCATAACGAGGCCCAGGCCCCAATCCCAATCCCGTCTTCATTTGTCTACTCAGCCAGGGTTCATCAACGAGGAACACTTCTCAGCGAAGAGAATCATAGCCGAAAAAGGCCCATACATTTTTGGAGGAAACACAAGGTCTTTGTGCCGTGTGTGTGTGTGAATAGAATACCTTTGTGAATTATTGATGTGGTCACATTACGTGACCCTACAATGCCCACAGCCCATAGGAAAAAGAAAGAAATGTGACGTACGATAATTGCGCCACACAAGTCCCTTTTTTTTTTTTTTTAATGGTCCCAAGTTTTAAATCAGTATTTATTTATTAAACAAACTAAAGACAAATAATTTATTATCAGTCTAAAATATTTATAAATATATTTTTCTGAACCCAGAGGGGACATTTATCAAATGAGCGTTAAACCTGTGTCTTACCATATCATTTTAACTTCACCCTCAATTGACAGATTAATACGCAGTATGTAAAACACTGCAAAGTTTTACCACTAATAATATTATAGTTATTTGAATTAGATTGATTTTTTTATAACAAAAATGATAAATCATTTAACATATACAAAATTTTGAAATCAAAACCTAAAATATAAAGGGATAAAAATTCTAAAGGTAACACAACTTATTAGTGTATTATTAAAAATATTAACAAATTATATTAATTTTGTAGTAATATATAATGAATTTTTAAGGTTAAATTAAATGGCAAACATTATTTTTCAAATTCAAGTACACAATATCATTTTAATTTGATAAAATAAAGACAATTTTTCAATACCACAAAAAAAATGAAAAATTGGTACTATTGGTAGCACTAGTTCTACATCATTCAATTTTGTGAATATTACTATTTTTAATTTACTTACAGAAATCAAATAGCCTAAATATGGTTGATGAAAGCTTCCGAAATATGAAAACGAAAACATTGGGGACAGTGACAAAATGGTGATAACAAGATTCAACACACTAATTCAAATATTGTTTGGTACGTGGTGGGGTTGATTTCTTAATCTGCACATGGATTAGTCTGAATCAAATTATTTGGTCCATTTTTTTTATACTTATTTCAAGGAGAATTTTGAAAGCAAATTGCTCTTGTTCTTGCTTCAAGCAACGAGGGATGCAGGTGGATTAATCAGCAACTATATATAGAAAGAGCAATGTTATGAAAATTTCACCTCCTAAATTATTAAATGTTTTATTATTAAATTATTTTTTTATCTTAAAGCACATAAATTTAAATTAAAAATATAAATTTTAATATATTAAATATAATTTAATGATAAAAATATTTAATTTTTTAAATAAAATTTCCTTTAACATCACCCTATGTAAGTGCGTTGCTCCTTTTCTTGACATAACATAAGTCAAAAATGGCAGACTAACAGATAATTTAGACGGTGGAATTCCTCTGGACATGATCCCACCATTCTTCTCTCCGCAATCAACGCCTGTACATAAAAAGCAAACATAGAACAAGCATTTGGTTCTATTCGATAATTATTTGATTTAATTAATTATTAATTAAATTAATTAATAATACTAATTATTTGAATAAAAATATTTGATAAAATTAATTATTTTTATATATATATAAAATAATATATAAGGACATGTATATATTTTATAATTTATTTAAATTTTTTTTATTTTAATAATATTTTAAATTTATCATATGATTTATATTTAAAAAATATAATAAGTTACTTTTAAATAATTTTTTGAGTCATACTTACTTAAAAATATGATAAATTTAAAATATAATTAAAAATTTATTATATTTCTCAAAATTATTATATTTTTTAAAAAGTAAATTATTATATTTGATAAATTTTTTATAGAAATTAATAATTATTATTTAATAAATTTATTTGATCTGTTTTTTAATAAGGATATAAATAAAAATATATATTTTATTTAAGGATAATTTTATATTTTTACAAGTTCATTATTAATAAATTAATTAAAAATATAAATTTCCTAATTTTTTAAATTAACTATCAGTTAATTGAAGAGCAATCGGTTAATTGAAGGGCAATCAATTAATTAAATAAATTATTTATTAAATAATTAAATTAATTAATTAATTCGATCAAATAGTTAAATACTATCAAATCAATTAAAAATTCATTAAAAAAATTCTCCCTCAAACACTCTCGTAATCTTTTGTAATTCTTATAAAGATAGGCTATAAGATCGATGTTTATTTTCTGCAATAAAAAATAATTAGTTATTAATTTTATAGAACTTGTTTTTATTAAAAATTATAATTAATATCTTCTCATTAATTATAGTATATTAAAATTTCACGTACCCAATTATATAATTCTTATTAATTTTTTAATTATAATTATAAAAATTATAATTTCACGTAATTGTAGACGTTACTACGCAGGGCATGAATTCCTTTTTCCACACACAAATCATACAATTCAAGTACAATAGGGTGAACCTTTTTTCTATGCGAAAAAATAACACTTGTTATGATATTTTTAAAATTTTAAAATTTAAAATAATATAATAAATTTAAAATTACTTGAAAATAATAGTTCATTTTTAAAAAATATAATTAAATAATATTAATTTGATCATTTTTAAAATTATCATATTATTTTAGATTTTAAAATATATAATAAACAGAATATTGCAAGAGACACATGTACTCACCGTTTTTTCCATATCTTGTCAGATTTGACTGTGGCAATTTTGGTCGGGAACATTGTTTTATAACTTTAATCCTTAAGAAAGGCAAAATATGGAAGAAAATCCAAGAACAGTAGAAATTTAAGAAATTCATAAGGAGTTGCCCATTTTGACATTAAGGTTTAGGAGGGTCAAACTTGGTAAATAGCAGGGCACCTTTCCAAAAGTGTAAACCCCAAACGTTGAAGACGTCATGCTAGTACTTATTTTCATCTTTGTAATTATTTTTTTAAATGTTATAAAATAAGATAAAATTAGTCTCCAACTCAGTATTGCTTGAAAAAAAAAAAGATAAAACAATGAATTTCTCCACTTTACATCTTTAAGAAGAGTATTGTGACTCTCTCACGTTTATAACTTTATATTTGTTGCATGTCTTTTCACATTAATTATTATTAAAAATAATAATTTCTTTAAATAAATATAGATCGGACATCAATGATATATTCCATCTTTCATTTATTTAAAAAAAAAAAGAGCACTCAATCAAAAAAAAATCTCATTAGAGAAAAATAATTAATATGAGAATTTAAATTTAATTTATTATTAATATAAATTATTTTTATATTATTATTTAATTATAATTATTATATTAATAAAAAATTCTTAAAGTTTTTATTAATATTAAAAAAATTTAATAATATTTTTTATTTATTAATTATATAAAATATTTTATATTGAATCACGACCATGAATTTAAGAAACTAGGATGTACGTACATAATTTAACGGCCATTTATTTTAACTTTATTTTTGGTGAAAAGGGGTACTTGTAAAACTAAACAACAGTCAAACGTCGGCACAACCAGACAACAACACGCCGGTAGACATAACACTAAACGCTAAATACCTCATGAGACTCGACACGCAACAATGAACAAATGTAGTTAAACAATAAATTCCCAGTAACTGTGCTGTCCCACTTTTAAATTTGTGTAGATTTGTATCAGTTATAAAGGAGATTTAGATTGCATCGTCAATCTCCAGAATCATGCTTCAAATCTGGGCAACAGATGGAAGTTGCAACCACAATTATTAATAAGCTAATGTAGATGTACATTAATACACACCATAAAAATGATTTCATCTTATTTTAATGTGTAAATGAATTTTAATATTTGGAGATTTTAGAAAAATAATAATAATTTTAATTTATTTTCGAATCAATTCTTTTGGTTGGAATGTTGAAAAATATATGGAATCCAATTGAAAAATAAAATTTGATGGTATTATAATAAATATAATATTAAAAAAATAAAATTAATTCTAATTAAATTTGACAAATTTTACAATATAATTAAAGTAAAATTTATAAATAATATAAAATTATTTTTTATTTAAAATCATACACTATTTTAAATCGAAAACTATTTAAAAATGAAATGAATCCATGCCAATCAAAACTTAGGAGTGAACCGCAGGTAACCCCTAATTAATATCAGAGTGTTGCATATGAACAACAAACATGCGTTGAAGCATCCACCGATCGTGAAAGGTGTGATGACATTATTGAATGCAATGTTGCTTTACTCGCTTGAACGGGTAACGAGACTTGTCTCAGAGAAACAAACTGAACATGATCGACAGTGTAGCCAATTAAACAGCTTTGGTCCCCTTCCCCTATTCCACTTTCATGTTGTTCAATTCAAGAGCCTTTGTTTAGCAGCAACTCTTTTCCAATTGCATGTTAATTATAAACAATTAATAGAGCTTTATTGAGTTACCACACTTTTTTTTTTAATTTTGATGTATAAAGAAAATTTTAAAATTTTAAAAGTTAATTAAAAAATATGTAAAAAAATAATATTAAAAAAGAAAAAGAATTTAAATTTTTTTTCCTTCATACTAATAATTGAGTTACCACACTTTTTTTTTAATTATAAACAATTAATCTCATTTCAGCAACTTTTTTTTAATTATAAACATTATCTTGTGTTAATTTTTTAATTACAATAATGCCATTAATGATAAAAAAAATTCAGTGCAAAAAATGGCGAATTTTATTCTGCAACTTCCAAGTAGCTCGAGAAGCTTCCCTGTATCTGCTTCTTCCAGCGTACTTTACCCCGTGAATTAAAAACAGACAAATTATTTATTGAAATAATATAAAATTTGAATTTGAATTCTACTCCACTATTATTAGATTAATAAAAAAAAATAGTACTCCATGCTTGGTAAGAAAAAAAAAGAGAAAAATTTTGATAAAAAATTATAAATTTCAAAATTTTCTCCTGCTTGTTTTGAAAGAAAATGGGTAATAAAGAAGGATACGACTCATCTAAAATGTATTTTGTACTTTAAAGAATAAAGTACCTAATCTTACTATTAATTTTTATTTATTTATTATTATTTATAAAATCATGAGATAAAATTAATGATGAAATTGAACATTTTACTCTCTAAAGTGCAAAATATACTTTAGAGAAGCTCAATCTAATAAAAAAATCTTATTCCTATTATTTTTACATATAAAAAATTTAAAATTATCTTCTAATTAACTTTCAAAATTTTCTTTTCTATCCTCATTCTCCTCTTAAATAGGCATAAGGTTAGAGAAAACTGCAAACTACCTCACTAATTATGGAGTGATTGTATTTGATTCCCATTAATTTTAAAAATTTACAAATTAAAATTTTTAATTATATAAAATTTACAAACGTTCATTGTATACTTAATTTATTATTTCATTAAATTATATATATATTTTTTAAAATTAAGTATGAATCCATGGGCCATGGGAGATTTACCATGGTATTGTATTGTATGAACAAGGTGTTCCTGCTAGTAATGGTAGTTCTGGAGGGCCATTGATATCGGGGCTTCCTGGAAGCACTTGCTTCCCTATCCTGAAATTGGGTAGTTATTGAATTGACATTGGGTTTGCCCTTTGTTTGTAATTCTTTTAATTTACAATTGTCCACTTTTATAATTATTGTAATTCAAAATTAACACACTTCATTAATTACATTATTGTAATTCAAGATTATTTTCAAAATAACTTACCAAACACCTTTTTCTTCTTCTTATTGTTTTTAAAAACTGTTTTTGAAATCTATTTTACAAAACTATTTTAAAAACAGAAAACAGAAAACAGAAAACACAAACAAACAGGCCCTTTATTGCGCAAGTTTAGCTCTTTTGTTTTTTGGGGGGAAAAAACTCAACTCTGGATATGAAATTTAATTGTTATTCTGTGGCGTAAAATTCCTGAAATTATAAATTTGTATTATTATTTGGCATGTTCTTAAAAACAGAATTGTGTGTTTTTACTTATTTTTGTAATTGTTTATTAAAAGACATAATTTTTCATATAAAATATTGTAACTTTTTTATTCAATGTTCACAATTTTTTTATAAAAACCTTAAAAAATTAAAATATTTTTGTTACAACTTTAAATGATAAAATCATAATTTTTTTAAGAATGAATTGACCTGATTAGCCATTTTTTCTAGTTTTGATATTATTGTTAACTATAATTCACTACTTTTTATTACTATTAACCATTTTCTATCATCACCAAATACAATTAATCACTCAATTATCAATAAAAATATTTTTAATAAAAGCAAGTCTATTGGAAACTCCATCTCTTAAAAATTAAGTTTTTTTTTCAAATTTTATATTGAATAAATAAATAAAAATCATAAATTTTAATTTAATATTAAAAATATTCATTTTTTTAAAAATAATTTTTAGTAGAATTATTTTTTTAATAATCTAATAATATTTTTAAAATATATAAATTAATTATAATATAATATCATATTTTTTAAAAAATAATTGAATCGAATATTATAATATAATACGATATTTTTAAGAATTACATTTTTAAAAATTATATTTTCATAAATATTATAATTACTAAAAATATTCGACTCTGTCAAACAAAAGCTTTCTTGCGACTTGAAAGAAGCAGCTATATCATTGAAATTTTAATGTATTCTCTTATATTAACAACCAAATTAACTAGATATTATCAATATCTTTCTTTTTTTTGGGTAAAGTATTATCAATATCTATTGATCTAAGTGATAAAAACCCGGTACCCCATTTATAAGGTTTCAAATTCAAAGTCCATGAATGAAGAGATTACAATTCAATGTAATTGTTGGATGTCGGAAGGTCTAAATAAAAAAAATAATAATAAAAATTTAGAAGGTGATTTTCCCCGTTGTAACCCTGAAATTTTTCCCTCTGTCCAATGAAAGAAGGATACAATTACCCAAAAAATAAAAAATAAAAGAAGGATATAATAGGATTGCGTGATTGCAACCGCACCAAAACAAGATGGCAGTGTGCATACAAAGGCGTTGAAGACTTTCTCTTTGGGTACAGTCTTTTGTTCAGCCAGAGAGTCCACCCTCTTCTCTCTTCCTCTAATCAAGCTAGGCCAAAACTGTGAAAACACTACCGAAATCAAAAGGAAGCATGCTAAAGCTTTTGTCTCTTTCTCCCTCTTCTTTTTTCTTTGGTCTTACTCATTCCCCCCACACTCAACGCCATCATTTCTCAACCAACCAATGGTCCCCTTTCTCATTTCTTCATTCATGGGGAATTCTCTTTCTCCACCTGATTATCTTTACTTTCTATCCGTTTAGCTTCTTCGTATCTTTCCTTTTGCTTTTGTTTTCCGAGTCTTTTGTGAGGCAAGGAAACTGCTCATCCTAGGTGCTGAGCACTGAGTAATTACTGATACCACTTTCCTCTTTCATTTTGCCTGTAGCTCAAATGTTTGCTTGAATGACATTAACATTTTAATTCTATGACCCCGTGTTGTTCCATGCTATTTTGAGCAGCTTTGTCTTCATATGATTGGAATTTATCTAATTTCCTTGCTTGGTTTTTGTGAGTAAGGTAGGTTCATAAAAAGGCATCTCGTGTTCAAGGTGTTCTTCCTCTATTTAATGTTAGTATCTGCAACTGCTAATTTTATTTAATTATGTTTATTGGTTGAAGAACAACTGGACCTTCGTTTATTATTTTAGGTTGGGGCTCTTCAGTATCATCTTTTAATGAAAAAAAAAGATGATGATAAATGTTTTAATTTCCAGGGGAAATGGGTCATCAAGATTCCCATTTCTTAAGTTTCCAAATCACCGAAGGCTTCAAAAATTGAATTTTTACCCCTTCTAAATGTTAACTAGCTTGCGTGATATTTTTCCCCCTCTGCCCAATGCAAGAGAAAATTCGAGTTCTTCTGCAAACTTGTCTGTAGTTGTCAGTTGTCTGTCTGGTGCTCCACTGACTTTTGTTATGTCCTGTTGAAGTAAATCAGAGAATCTATTTGTTATAATGGATTGTCCATTGAGAGTCAAAAGGTCTTACTAACAATCAGTTTCTTCCTTTTTTTTTCCTTTTCTTTTCAGATTCTGTTAATTGGGTTCGGGGATTCTGGCCTATTGTTTTCTTCCTTGCTGCTGAAATCATATATGATATTGCCTTGAATTGTGAACTTATTATTACCGAGGGCATATTTTCACTTGCAAACTGAGATGGCTGAAAGGAAATTGAATATTAATGCCCCTATTATGTCTGTGAGACGTTCTCCTGCTATGCCACCATCCTTAGCTGAAGCAAAGAGGAAAATATTAGAGAAAAGACACACTCTTCCATGTCATAAATCAGATTTGAGTTTGGATCAGCTAACAGAACCTGTTGCAGTTTCTTTTAATTGGGAGTATACCCCAGGGAGATGCAAGGGCAATGGCGGATCCGAGACACGACCTTGTAAAGAGGGTTCTTCAACTACTTCAAGTCCGAGGCTTTTACCTGGAAAGCCCACAAATTCTACCAAGCAACCCTTGGAAAAGGAATGTAACGCTGCCAACATATTTAATCCCCCAAATAAATCGAAGTCTTTTAATCACAGTGTGATTAAGTTAGACAGTGAGAAAGAGAAAAATGACGAGAAAAGAGGTTTAAATGGGGATACTGCTGCTGATGAAGATGATAACGATGTGTTTTCTGATGCCCTCGACAGACTGTCCCACACAGAACCATTCTCCATGAACTGTAGTGTAAGTGGTGTAAGTGGATTAGATAACTTTGATGCAAAGAATTTGGGAAATTTTTCTACTGATCAACAAACTCGAGACTTCATGATGAGCCGCTTCTTACCTGCAGCTAAGGCAATGACTTTGCAGACTCCTCAATATGCTTCAAGAAAGCAATCTGTGGCAGTAGAACAACCTAGAGAAGTTAACAAATTGGTTCTTAAGGAAAAGAAGCCTTCGCTTCTTAAACATGTTACAGACATTATTCCAGATTTTGGCCAAGCAAATGAGGAAGAAGAAAGTGAAGATGAATACGATGATTATGATGCCTCAGCTAATATTTCATCAAAAGGTTGCGGCTTGTTTACCCGATTTCGCATGATGAATTCATTGTGCTCATTGAATCCTGAGTCTGGAATGAAAATGAAGAATCAGCTTCCCATGCCTTCTTCCTGTGAGGTTGGGAAACCAAAGAAAGGCACTTCTATTCGATCTTATAGTCCAGCTCCAGCCGTAAAAAAGGTGAAAACATGATTATTTTATTCTCTGCATCAAATTCCTGCACCCTCGTTTACCCTTTATTTGTAATTCAGCCTTCTTACATATCATAAAAACCTATTAACCCACATTCGTGTATCTTTCCTGCAGGCTTGGGATGCAATTTACAAGAACAAATCAGGGTCTGGAGCTTCCTCACCTGACATGCAAGATGTAAGGAAAAAATGGACTAGTGAATCAAACAGGTTTACTTAC
Source organism: Sindora glabra (assembly GCA_020226215.1). Classification (NCBI taxonomy): domain Eukaryota; kingdom Viridiplantae; phylum Streptophyta; class Magnoliopsida; order Fabales; family Fabaceae; genus Sindora; species Sindora glabra. The sequence continues at coordinate 29,949,060 of CM035226.1, forward strand.
TCGGGGGAATTGCAGCCCCCAGGCAGATCATCGTCTCCCTTTCGCCGTTCTAGAGCGGCTGCTGGTATATCCCCCTGCAGAAGTAGAGGTCCTCAATCTCCCTTTCGCGGAGCAAGGTTTCTTGGTAACTCTAGAGAAGCTGACAATAATCATTCTGGTAAACTGAACTTCTACAGAAGAGGCCAAGAAAGTATTCAGGCGGTGCCATCTCAAGAAGCCAATAGAAGTTCAAATTTAGTTAGTTCCACAACTGAGAAGACACTGTACATAGATGCTGCAAGTACTGCAAAATTAGGCTCTTCAAATTCTAGTTCTATAGATACTAGAAAGAGGATAGACACAGTTGTAGAGGAATCAGAAAGAAGGAGAACAGAATATAATATCAATATAGAATCTTCTCGAGATACAAATCACATGGATTCAGAAGCATTAAATTCATTGGATGCCAAGCCTTTGACTTTTTCAAGCATATTACATCTCAGGCCCAGAGAAGATAGAGCTGGGGGATCAGATATCAACAACCAGCAAGTTGTAATGGCTGATGCTTCAGTAATTGCCGGTGCTGGTTCCGATGCATCTCCTCTTGCGCCACCGTTGCCAAAATCACCTTCGGAATCCTGGCTTTGGCAGACGCTTCCTTTAGTTCCCCTAAGGAACTCATTCTCACGTTCAAATCCGGCTACTCAATCCCTCGCCAAAAGGCAGGATTCTAATACAGCATCCAGCCATGCCAAGTGGGAAACAATTGTGAAAACTTCAAACTTGCATCATGATCATGTACGCTATTCTCAGGTAACGTCATTAGTTCTTTTTTTCTTGCTCGTGTTTATCTCATCAGTCTAGAGGTGAGCAAGATGATAAGTCGCTATTAACTTTTCTCTACAGGAACTAAAATCACACGTATCTCAGCATTCAAAACCTTAGAGACAGCACCCAGTGGCTTATATGCCATTCTGTGGTCGAAGGTTTTTGATATTCTTCATCGTATGCTACTTTTAGGATGCATTCCTCATTCTTCTGATTTTCAGCAAGTATCATGGATAACAAAATTTGGCAGGGTTAGATTTCTGATAAATTAGGTCAGTGTTGATTTTTCTTACTTTGGATTAGACTGAAGACTTGGCACGTTAACAGAGTTGGATTTTTCCTTCAGCTGTTGATTTATCATACTTCAGCGGTTGAGCCTTAGCAACTATTTTTAGTTGTATTGAGGGGAATGGAAATCGTTTATGGTGAACAATAATAAAACGGAGCTTCTTTGAACTTCGCGTACTTTCAGTCGCCGATAGAGTATACTAGGTTGTTTTTTATTTCTTTGGTGCTCTTTCACTTGCTATTTTTGTCTATTCCATTCATTAATACTTGTTCAACTTCAGTGGAAGAATAAGCCACAATGCAAGGTTCAATTATGTGAATCAGATTGTCATGAATATGAAATTAATGGCTCTTATGTGATCTTCTGCAGTGAATCAGCAGCATAGAAGCAGGGCCAAAATAGTTCACATAAATTGCAACCTTTCACACATTTAAGTAACAGATAAATGCTCTTCCTTCAAACAGAGCAACTACTAACCACTTCTCTACATGCATAATCACGCAGATCGAATCGCATTTGGATAATTCGTTTACTGATATCCATTTCTCATTTCTGCTTCTGTGTTCAATACGTGTATATAACAGGAAGCAAAGAAGGCTGGTTTCAATTATATTATCTCAAATCACGGCATGTCCAACTTGTTATTGATCGAGAATGTGTGGGATTCTGACTTCCTAGCCATCTGAAAAGTCAAGGAGTAGGGCATATCATATGAGAGTATTATGTTTATATGAGAAATAAAAAGAATGAATCCTAATCGTAAGTTTGATATTAATAATCAAGATTAAAATATAATTAATGATTATATTACTACATAAAAGGTTACATCATTATTTAAAAATATTTGTATAATTTTATATTCTAGTTTTAGTTCTTTAATATTAAATTTAATGGTTACAATTTATTTATTTTTTTCACTCTAATGTGAAAATAATGCTTTCACTTGATAAATCTTATCAAGAAAAAACATGAAAAATTTAAACTTTTGTGATTAATATAATATCTTATACATAAAAATCTCTTCCTCTCTTCAATTTACAAAGACTTGTTGTCTACGAACATACATGTATATATATATATATATATATATATATATCTTAAAATTAAATTTCACTATATAATCATTGAATGTTTTTCCTCCCCATGAGGACAACAGACATGTGCTCAACAGCGAAGCTGAATGGTGGGAGAGGGGACTCACCAATTGCTTTAAAGGGCAACGGGCCTGCTTGCAACCACTCTCGGATGTGACACTTGCATCACTATCAATGAAACACAGCAAGAAAAAGCAAGCATTTGAATGAGGTCATGGGATGGGACACAATGCATTTTCTTCATTCGAGCATAACTGTTTAGCCAAATCGTGGGTGTCAGGCTACTCATTTATGTACCTATTGAAGCATAACTTGACCAAAAAAGGGGGGATTCATTTCAATTTTCAAGATTGAAGAGTAAGATATTATTCAATGTATTCAGTGAAAAGGATTGAAGAATAAGATATTATTCACATCAATCTAAGTGAAAGATCAATTGTTTCAATTGCTCTGAGATGGGATTAGCAATTGCATCCAGACTTAATAAAATATACGTAGATCTCGATCTATATACTTTCTTGAGCATAGTTTCATGGTCTAAATTTAAGTCATTGTAATTTCAAATCAAATTTATATACATATGTGCATATGTGTGTAATGCATTCATACATGGTTTATTGTGCATAACATACAAATTGCTATATTAAATTACATAAAATGAATGTAAAATAAATTACAATTTAATTCTTTAATTGGTAAGATTCTCTTTTATACTTTTCTAATTAACTTGTTAGCTTTGCATTAAAGGCAAGGATCACTGGGTTTGATCCTATGCTTGATCTTTTGTTTCAATGTGATAAGAGGATTAAAAATATCCTCTCGAAAGTCCCAATGAACTTTTAGAAAATTTAAAAACATGTTCAATAGAAGTATTTAAAATTATATTTTATTAGTTATAAATAATTTATTTTTTCCTTTTAAAGAGTTACCAAATTTTTTTGCTAAAAGCATTTGAGAGTTTATTCTTATTACTTATAGAAACTTTGTCTTCTCTCTTGAATGAACGTAAAGCTTTAATAACAATTCTATGGGAACCACTTGAGTAACTTTTCTCTCTTTTGCTCATAGAAACTTGTATATCTAACATTTTGGTTGTCTAGTATATTTATAGAATTTGAAGAAATCTTCATAGGTCAAATAATTATCCAAATATATAAATGAGTTGATCTGTATTTTATGAGATTTAACTTACGCATCTAAAAGTCTAATTATATCAAAACTTGGGTCACTTACATGGTTAACCTAAATAAAAATAGGCTTAAGTCACTCATTAGGTATAAGCCTAAATAAATCGGCTTAATTTAATTTTTCTATTTATTTTATTATGTCTACAGTAAGATTACTCATGTAAAAGATATACAATTAAGTTAAAAATTAATATTTTCCTAAAAAAGATATTATTATATACACTATTAGGTGGTTTGATATGTACATCTATGTAATGCTTTATTTAGTGATATCAAATGGGGATCTCATTCCACAAATAATTGATCATATTCATAGTTTCATAAATTGGTTATATAGTAATTACTCAAGTAATCAAATTAAATATCAAACATAACAATTAAGTAATCCTCATTTTAACTTCTTTCAATATTATCCTTCACAATTGCAACATTGTCTATTTAAGGTCAACTTTATTCCCTTACAAACAAATGCATAGATGAAGCCATAATACGTATATCATTTCCTTCACCATCATCAAAACTCATTCATTGCATGATTTATCATAATAATTACAAGTATCTTAATCGACACTTCAATCACATTGCCACAACATTAATAATATTCACACAAATGTAAATGGCTCAATTAGCATGTTACTCTAAATAATTTAACTAAATCTCGACATAATTTAGATGCATATCTATAGTCAACTAATGATTGAATAGTTAAATAAATTAAATGACAATAATGAAACCCAATTACAATACTTCATTTCCTTCATAAGTACAAGCATGGTTACTTACTTACTTTAGTCTCCATTATTTGTATTTAAAGTGGTATATTCTTAACTTAGATGTACAAGAAAGTATACCGCCATTAAATCCTATTAATTATATAATGTTGCAAGAAAATAAGGCAATAATTGGCTGTACATACTTAGAGAAGAACTTTGCCATCTATAATCGGCGATGTTGATTACAAAGGTCTAGAAAGCAACTTTGCCAACCATCATCGACTATATATATATATCCATAGAAAGCAATCCTAATAGGTATAGACTATGTAATTGACTATGTTAGCCTAAAGAGTAACTCTATTGAGTATAGTTAACTATTGCATCACAATTTGCATTTTTTTAAGCAAAATTACTGTTATCTACCACTAATAATTCCCAAATCACATTCTCATCATATAATCTTACAACCAAACTATTCAAAACTTAAAATAACCACTTCCAACACCAAGATCAATCACTAAAACTATAAATCCAAGAGTCAAAATAATAATTTCATATAAATCTTTAAGCCAATGAAAAACCAAATATAAGTAAATTAATGAATCTTAAATGGTGATTTGGATAGAATATTATTCATAACTCTTGAAGAAAAGTTTAGAATGAGTATGATGGTAATTTGACCCATACTCATTAGTTATCCTCAATTTTTATCCATTCAAGTATGGATATAAGGTCTTAAAAATTTATATAGGTATGGATAAGAAAATTTTTGTGGGCATTTTCACGAGTATGGGGATTATACTACTTAATCTCCCTATATTATACCCATATTATATAATATATATTTATATACAAATTTGATTATATACAAAAAAGGAAAGACTAAAACTATATATATAAATAGTTAATTTAAATATAAAGAATTTTTAAAATTAAATTTTAACAAAAGAATTCATATTATTCTTTATTGTATTAGTATTATTAGAATTTTTAAGCAACTAATAATAAATATAATAAGATACAAATAAATTATAATAGGATAAATATTGGAATTGAAAAAGGCATAATATTTTAAAATGGAAATGGATATGAAGATCTTAGTTCTTTATCTATACCCTCCTTATTGTCATTCCTAGGAATAAGGAGGTTGGAATGATTGAATCTTTTTATGAAGAGAAAAATAAGGCTAGAAATGAAGCTTTCTTCTTTTTTCTCTTGACTTTAGGAAGCTAAGATTTGAGAGAAGAGGGTATGAAGGTTACTATAAGAAAATTCACTTTTAGTAATTAATTTTTTTTATCATGCTACGTTAATGATCTAATATTTCTAAACCCAATTAGCCCTATTCAATTATCCAAATAACAATAAAAAACTTTCAATAAACAAAATAATTAGCCAAACCCAATAACCCAAATAACTTAAAACATTTCATTTTTTATTCAATCATTTAGATTAGGAATAAAGCACACTTCTTAAAGAGATTGAAACACTGCTTTTAGGCTTCAATGTTATGAACATCATCATCATTGATGGCGAAGTAACACCACTAAGGTAAAGGAAAGTGAAGCAATTTTACTGCTGTTTCCTTCATCAATCTTCTGTAAGTATTGTGTGATTTCCACCTCTAGATCCTTATATGTAATTTACTATTATTTTCTAGGATTTAGATAAGTTAAGCCATGAAGACAATTAAATGGTTAAATGTTAGGATTCAAGTCATATCTAACCACAACAAAAAGAAGTTAAAAACAAATATAGAACAAAAAATTTACTTCTTGGTTGCATTATGCAATATTAATGGTAGCGTTAGATATGTTACTTTAATTTCAAGTGATTTTTTGAAAGAAATAAAATAGGAATTTCTTTTAATTAAAAATGAGCTTAAAAAGGCAAGAAATTAGGCTATTTTCAAAATAAATAAATAAAGATAAAAATCCTTAAACTTATCTGTTAGGTCTGCAAACTAGAAGTTTTAGGATTAGGACTTACATTTTTGTAGTTTGCCAAATTCATGACCCATCTAATTTTGTCTATTTAGACTACCTCTGCATAAACTTATCTATAGACGAATCAAACAAATCCACTAAACAATTTTATGTATAATTCCCATCATATAATAGTCACTTTTTATCTAATTCTCATGCATTCAAGATGTAAAATCCTTCAATTTGCATATTACTTACTTGTGTATTTCCTTATTGTTTTGCTTCTACTTCTACCTATAATCCCCTCAAATGTAACGTCCTTGTTATTGCATCAAAATGCCCCTTATATAGTATAAGATAAACTTAACATTTTTTGCTTTCTCACAAAATGGATAGCACTGTCTTTCACTTAACTATATCTTATGCTTTACCAAAACTCTCTTAATGCAACAAATTCCTTATGTCCACGAACACATATCCATTATTATAGAATAACTAATAAAGATTGAGTGTTTAGGAGATTATACATTGAAAATGATCCACGCTTATAGTATATGTGGTTTTAACGTCAATTAGTAAACTATCATAAAATATAAAAATAATGCCTATTTTTATTTTGAAAGAATTGACATCATTTATGTCTCTATCATCTTAGAAAATAATATTAAATGTTATTTACTTTCTAAAAACTAACATCTAATAGCTACAATACCATATTAATTCTCTTAAATAATTAATGTTTTATATCTCAACTTTGATTACCTAAATCCTAGCCTTCAATTTCTTACTCTGTTATCTTAAATCTTAACCCCATTCCTATGCCTCAGCTCTTAATTTCTCACTTTCTCATCCCAAACCTTGGCCTCATCTCCATATTCATCTCTCCTTTATCTTCCTTATTTCTCCTGTATTCCTAATGAGATATAGAAAGCTAATATCTCATATTACTTTAAAGAATCTCAACTTAAAAAACTTTAAAGAATAGAGTAAATAATAAATTAAAAATAGTAAAAGATTGTATATAATACTATAATTAGAGATGAGTGCTTTGTTGAATCTATCTTGATATTCATTATTCAATACGTGAGATTTGCTTTGTCTACTATATCCTTTTGAATATAATACTTATAGATGCAATGAGTATTAATAAAAATTGGTATATTATATATTTTCATATGAATAAATAATAGATAATATGAAAGAATGCTAAAATGATAAGCAACAAAATAGGATTGATTAGGAAACTAAAAAATAAATTATAAAAATAAACACAAAAAATTTAAAAAATAAAAAAAAATCTTTACATTTATATTTTGTAATTTTTTAAGAAGTACTAAATCTCATATATTTAGTTATAAACTAACTAAGCTTTCAATCTTACAAGATAATTATTATGCAAAAGCATAACAAAAAATAATTATCTTAAGGTTAAAATAAGAGCATATCTTATTAGATAGAGAATTATTTCAAAGTTAGAATGACGTAGGGATAAAATTTATAAATGACGTTGTGCTTCATTTTTTTTTTTGTTAATTTATACTATGATTTATCCTTTTCATTTTCAATTTGTGGTCATGGCCAAAGATTCCATGTCAGTTGCTATATAATAACTAACATCTAAAATTTATAATACACATTGGTTGTGGAAAATTATTATTATTTTTAATACAATGATATTATTTTATTAAGTAATGTTTGATGTCGATTATAATAAAAAATTGATGTCATAATAGATGAATGTCTTTTTTAAAAAAATTAACTTTTTCTTCTTATTAATGAATTAAACATAATAGTAATAGATTGAATAAAAATGAAATAAAAAGTGATAAAGGAGATACTATATTATGAACATGTATTCTTTTATTTTATATATTTTCATATTAGTGCATGAACATCTACAATGAATTTTTTTTTATTTATAATGAATAATAAATTTTACATTTCCAATAAATATACATGGTTTCCCTACAAAATTTAAAAGGAAAAATGAATATTATCTACTCGTAATTCCTGCATATTGCTTGATAGCTTTTAAGGTATTTGATTCAATTAATTTTATATCTATTGACTTTAAGGTATTTAATTGCTTTATTTTCTATGAAACTCTCAGGATTCCTATGTTTTAGTATGAAAATGGGCATACTTCTTGCTTTATATGTATTAAAGTTTGAAATAACACATAGAGCAAATAATATATCGATTTTCATATTAAAGCACAAGAAATATGAGAGGTTCATAGAAAATGAAGAAATCAAGTACCTTAACATCAATTGAAGAATAACACATATCGTTAATGTTGCATAATAAGAAATGCTTTGAATTTTATAATCATGACAATATCATCGAATTGCGGATATATTAATCACTATCTATTTGAGTACAAAAGATAATTGCAATTTAATGCGATGCCTATTGCTATAAGAAATAACTTTTAAGATTAAGATGAAAAGTGTAAATTATAGTATTCGATATGGAGAAATAATTAGAATCTCATAAAATTCTTTCAATTAAAGGACTTATGTCCATTCTTTAGTAATGAACTTAAAAATTCTACAAGAATTTGGAAGCATTTTTTTTTTAAATCTTTACAAATGCTTTGTAGAATTATTATATTTATAGCTAAATTATGGACATAAGCTCTAAGATAGAACTTAAATTGATTTTAGAAACTTCTAAAAGGATTGATTTTTGGAATCCATCAACAAAAAAGACTTTTCAAATGAAAGGTATAAACTATAGTATTAATATTACTTAAGTTATAGAGAAAATCTAGGAACCTTTTAAGGTTCCTTCCAAGGTGTAGATACAAATTCTTGTAAAAGATTCTGAAAGTTTCCTAGACCTTCCAATTAGCCATGGTAATGTCAGATACTAAAATTTATACCCCTTAACTCAAAAACTTTCTTTTTTATGGAAGGAAATCTATTTTGAAAAATGATAAATTTTTTGTTAAGGAGCTCTATTTATAGGCTAAAAGCAAAATAGATAGATGTCAGTTATTAATTAAAAATCAACGTTGTAAGTTTAGCCATATGTATGATTGCAATGACTTAAAATGTCGATTAAATAATAAATGATGTGTAAACTATTGTTGAACTGTCACGATGATTGAAATGAAATGGATTTACATAATGATCGCCATAAAAAAGTGGTATTGTAATATCTTATTGTTGATCAATCACAACTATTAAAATGGATTTACATGATGATCACAATAAAAAATTGATATTTTTCATTAAATGTCATTGTTGAAGTTATCTTTACATCCATTCATTTAGACTCTTTTAATTTCATTCATTTAAACTTGTACATAAATTTATTCATTTAGACATCCACATATATTTGGAGAAAATGTCATTATATTAGATATTGGTTAAACTTGAAAATGGCATTATTATATTTGCCATTTCCTCAACATTATTATAATTTCTATTATGTAAATAATAAAATATGAAAAGAAAGATATTTTTGAACTAATTTTACACAAAAAATTATATTTATTTCCTTATATGTTTTCTTTTTAAATTTGTGTAATCCAAATACCTATTATAGAATTTTAAATAAAATAACATACTAATGAGCAAAGAAAAACTATTATATAAATTTAAAAAATTTTAATTGTTATTACTTTATTCATAATAAAGTATAAATAAATAAGTAAATAGAAATAATATCTCTTGAAATTTATATAAAATAACTGTATTAAATCATCAATAAACAAAAATATACATTAATATATGAATATAAAAAAATTAAAAAAACTATTATATATTAAAATCTTCATCAACAATGCAAACTTTAACATTATTGCTTAAATTTTTCTTATTTGTATGCTTCATTAGAAATGAAAAGGTATACAATGAGAAAGAGCAAAATGTTAAAATCCTTTCATTGTACACTCTCTTAATGAAAAAGGAGTGAGAGTTCAATAACTCTTCTATTCACTAGCTCTTCCATTTCACTTTTACTACATAAGAAATAAAAGAGTATAAATAGGGAAAAAAATAAAGGTTAAGATTTTTCCATTGTGTATGCTTTCTTAATTAAAGTGGAATGAGAAATCAATAATAATATTATGCATCAAAACTATCATATTTGAAAGCATATTGGAGAAATATTAGAAAAGTTTGTATAAAAAGACAAAGTTAGAGTAAAGATTTATAGGAAAAAATAGATGTTGATTATTTAACAAAATAAACATCATATTCTTTTATAACTTGCAATAAAACTCCTTAAATTACTCTTAAACGGTAGCTATTAACAAGAACTGATGTTTTATGCTTTTATAGTTTCTAAGAAAACTTTTGAAATGCTTTTTAGATGACAATTATTAACTAGATTCAACATCCTATGACTTTGTAGTTTCTAATAAGGCTTTTAAAATTCATTTTAAATGATAGTTATGTATAAAATTTTGACATTATAAGTTTTCGAGCAATATTTAAATGTTAGTCATATTCTTATCATTTGTCTTAGATTTTTATATAATTTCATAAAATGTCACCATGTTAAAATAAATATCGATTTTGTTGTGAATCTATGTCTATCAACTAATATAAATTTTCAAATTTATACTAGTGATCTTAACCTTATGCTCAATGTTCTTCACTAAGTTTATTGGCTAGTTAGTTTGGTAAAGGTGTATTCAAACATTAATTTTGATACAAAAGTTATTATACCTAGTATTACATTAAATGTAACATCAATATGCTTAATTGGTCTTTAATGTTCCTTTCATCTAACCTTGAGGTTATCTAGTTCCCAAAGTTCTCACACTTAAGTCATGCTAATGACTCTCTTTATTTATGCAATGCTTTACCCTCAATCATAGATTTACGGACTACTCATCCTTGATCATATACTATATGAAAAATCAATTTATTATCAATCCATTATAAATTACAAAGTTAATTTAAGTCATGACATAATTAAACCTCTAATTGGTATAACTCTTTAAATAAAACTATATAACTTGTAAGATTCAAGTAATCAGTGTACTCTCTTAATCATTATTTTACTTTGTCATGTTTATGCTTATATCCAAGTATACTCAACACTCCTTAAAGTCCTTCCTTTCCTAATTGAAGATTCATATCCAATCATGTTCTAAAATTTTAGATTTATCAAATTGACCTTATCAAATGGGTTCCTATCTCACATATAACAATCTACACTAACTTGGTATAACTATCACTTATTGACCATAATTGCTATTAGAAAAAGAGCCACACCCCAAAAATTTCACACATAATATATTCCCCTAACTTAACTAGAATAAATGTTAGGTGACTAACATGCTTAATATAACTTATGAATCCTTAACTTCTATGTCAAAATTTACATTCTTACTTTTTTTGACATTATATCATTTGCCTTCCAGATCTTCAATTCATAACTCATATCTTACTAATTTCATCAATTAACTAAGACATCTTGTAGCACATGCCTCACTTACTTGTGTGTATAACTTTTAAATTTCTCTATACTCATAGTATGTTCTTACCTATTATTTTTAGCAAACCAATCCAATACATATAGGAACTAAGCAAAATTCTTTTACCATTACTACTTCCTTTTAGAATTTATAATTTAAACTAATGGCCCTTATACATGGAAAATATATAAAATTTGTTTCATTAAAATGTAATTTAGTCTAATCTTGCACATCTCAAAATTACAACACCTTAAGACCAATTTAAATTTTATTACTTACTTAACAAACCATATCCTTATGAGGTATTCTACCTTAGCGAGCCTTTTCTTCCTAAATATATTGGTAATAAATTGACTTAACATACTATTGTTTCATTAAAGCGATGACTTATGTCATTACTAAGCATCCAATTAATTATAAGACTTGGACATTCCACTACTAATGTGACAATAGGATTCTTTAGTAAACTCATGCATTAACAATATATATACTTCCATCAAATTTTCTCAAGGCGCATATATACAAAATGAGATTAACTATCAAATTCCTTTATTAAATCAAATTATTAATCTAATATCCTTTTATATTAATTTAATTGCAACATATACTTATAGTATAGGTCATCAACAATTGAAGAATCACAAAAGTCTCAGTTATAGAAAAGTACTCACTCTATTCACACCCGGCTACCCATAGTGAAACTATCTTATAAAGAGTTCTAATACTTATAAGCAATAAATGCCTTATTTATGCCTTTTTAATAGTTATTGGCCTTCTATCAAGGACTTAACTTCTCGAGTTACTCATTTAGATAGTTAAGGATTTCTAACCTATGCTTTCAACTAATATGATTTCGTATATTTTAAACTATGTTCTAATACTTACTTTGTCATGACCTATCCTAAAAGTATATGACTAGTATTAGGAGTTCCTAAGGGTAATAACTTACTAGCCTTTCTTGAAACACATCTAATACAGAGTATTGTATACATTCGTGCCTTGCTTTCAAAAAAGGTATAATTTTTAAAATTAAATACGAAAGACATTGATAAATTGTCATGCAAGACTATTCTTATTACCCCTAACTCTTACCTTAGTGCCAAAATTCTTAAGCAGACCAACTATTAATCCATTCAATAGTAGCTTGACGCTTAAAAGGAAAAGATCCTTAAATAAAATAAACCCAAAAGTAAAAGAAAAGGATGAGTTTCTATGAAACTCAATGAGTAAACCTATTAATTAAAAGTAGAGAAATTAAATTCAAACTAAACTTTTGAAATTTAATCATTTATAAGTTATAATACACTAAATAATATTTCTTCCATGAGAAATGAGAAAACTTTTCAAACATCAATAAAGGGATGAACTATTACAACCCACCTAGGCCATACCTAATATGGAACCTAATTTTTAGTTTTCACCAACCTATTATAACTTTAGTCTTGGTACTATCTCATAAAATTTGCCAAACAAACATATTTTATAAAACAAATTAATATGATTCACGAGCATTTTTTACATATTATATTCATAACATCTTATAAGGCCTAAAATATTGCTAATTACAAGTTGTCATAGTTATGGTTGCCCTATACAAGATTAAACCTAGGATATTCACTCTTGAGCTATTGTTAGCGGAGGAGGAGCTTTTGTTGGCATGTTTGAAAAAGTGAACAATTAAAATAGTGAATTTATAACTCATTATGTAAACAATTTACTTTAAAAAAAAACTCATACAACCACTTTAGTGGTTATGAAACACAATATCCCTTTGTAATCACATTATATCATTACTCTTAGAATAATCATATAGTTTTATATTAACAATATTAACAATTAGTAAATAAAATGAAAATTAAGTAAATCTTTTTATGCAACTCGATCAGTCTTATTCCTTTATAAATCTATCCTCTTATCTTTTCGTAAATAGTTTCTTAAATTTGGTACTATTTCAATCCATATGTATATCATTTGCTCATTTCATAATTCCATTCATAACATATTCCAATCATGAACATATCCAACTCAAGAATTTCATCATCAAAATTATGATAAATAATATCCACAAACATAATATGTAGTTGTTAGAACCATACATTAGTATCATTCCACATAATTCTATAAAAATATTCAAAATTAAATAAATAGGGAGTAATTAAGCAAGTACTCACTTATATAGGGGTCTAAAAGTGAATTCTAGGCTCATTTAAAGAGTAACTCTAGTAATTATAATTAATTATATAACTGAATATGTATAATTAAAGCTTAATTTTTAGAAAGATTACCTTAGTTAAAGAGAATTAGATGAGTTACTTGTAGTTTTGTAGCTACATTTCTTGCTAGAGTTGATGAATTTCGAGTAGAGAAATTGGATGAAGAAGATAGGGAGGGGGAGCTTGGCTAGTTGGCTAAGAAATTGGGAGAAATAAAGGTAAAAAAGGTTTTAATGCTAAAAGGAATTTTAGTGATTTGGCTATGGCTGAAGGATAAAATAGAAAAAATAACTTTTAAATCTCCTCTATGCACGCATACTTAAATCTAATTTCACACCAACCTCACTTTAATTTAGTTCTTTTCATTTTTATCATAAAATTTTATTTTTCTCAAATAATTTTTTATCCTAAACACATTCTTAACAATTCATGAATGATCACATATACAAAAATACATTTATAAAAAGAAACAAAATAAATCCTAATTTTCCATGGGTGTAACGCAAACTTACATCTCAAAAAGTGGAATTAACTTCCCTTATCAACCTTTCAAACACACCAAGAGTCTATATTTATGAGCTATAGTAAGAATTTCCATAATTAATATCAGGATAATGATATCAAATAGGGATAACATTCCACAAAGTGTTAATCATATTCATAATTTCACAAACTGATCATATAACAATTAATCAAGTAATCAAATTAAATATAAAAAAATAATAATTAAGTAATTCTTTTTGTGATTCCCTTCAATTTTATCGTTCACAATTTCAACATTTTCCTTTTAAGATCAATCTTATTCCTTTGACAAACAGATATATGAATCTAGTATATAAAGTCATAATAGGTATATCATCTCCCTAATCATCATCAAAATGCATTCATTGCATGATTTATCATAATAATTTCAAGTGTCTTAACTAGTACTTCAATCTCATTACCACAATATTAATAATATCCACACTAGCACAAATGCCTCAATTGGTATGTTACTCTAAATTGACGCAATTCGAATGCATATCTATCATTAATTAATGTTTGAATAATTAAATAAATTACAATGACATTTATGAAACCCAATCACTTCATTTTCTTCTTAAGCATAAGCATGATTACTTATTTATTTTACTTTCCATTATTCATATTTAAAATGGTTTATTCTCAACTTACATGTATAAGAAGTTATAATGTTAGTAAATCCCATTAACTATATAGTGCTGTGAGAAAATAAGGTAATAATTGATTATAAATGCCTAAAGAAAAACTCTATCATTTATGGCCAATTATATAATCAATTATGAAGGTTAAAAGAGCAATTTTACCAAATATAATAAATTATATAGTCAATTTTATCTGTTCAAAAAACAATCCTAATAAGTACAGTCAACTATGCTAACTCAAAGAGCAATTCTATTAAGTATAGTTAATTATCACGTTGTAGGTAAATATTTCTATAAAATTATTATTTTTTCACTACGAGTAACATAGTTAGGAATGTTGGCTCGGGGAATGGTTATAAATAAGTGAAATTTTATTTGGATACTTATGTAGAAATTTATAATTATTTTAAAATATAATTTTTTAATAATCTTAATTTAAAATATTTTAATTCTTTTTTAAAAAGTAAATATAAAATTATGTAATATTAAACAAAATTATGGCAATTTTTTTGGGAAAAATTATAGAATTTTTTTATAAAGGTTGTAATACATAAATTATTGAGAATTTTATAAAAAAATTTGAAATAAAAATTTATAAAATTTGTAGAAATATAATTAATTTAATAAAGGTCACAATTATTCATGCTTTTTTTAAATGTATATAAATGTTTGACTATGAAATTTTTTTATGATAATGTCAAAATAGATAGTAAATAAGTGACAATTCTAGTGTGATTATATCATGTGTGTAATGTAAATAAAACATATAAAATTATACTTATAAAGATTGTAACACATAAATGATTCAAAGTTTTACAAAAAATTAAAATAAAAATTAATAAAATGTGTAAAAAGATAATTAATTTAATGAATTTCATATGTATATTTTTTTATATATGTATAAAAGTTTTATTGTGAAAACTTATGAAGATAAAAATCAAAATGGATAGCAAATGACAATTCTAGTACAATTATATTATGTGTGTAATTTAAATAAGTTCAAATGATTTGTAGTGTATGCAATATAATTTTAAAAATAAATTTAGAGTTAGATAGAGATTAGAAAAATATTTCGTGACCTATGGAAATCTTTTATTTCAACTAAATATACGATTTTCTAAAGAATTTTTAAAGTACAATATAATAAAATCATATTTAATGAGAAGAGATAAAGACAAAAAATTAATTTATATTTTTTAAAACTTTTAATTATTGAAGAATTACAAGACTTTATACTTGTTTCTCTATATTTTTATAAAATTTAGTTTTATTAGATAGATGCATAATTTTCTTATTATAATTATATGTATCTTAAGGAGTTGAAACATATAATAATATGCATATATAAAAAAAGCATGGAGTTTTGGGGGGAATAGGGACACCCCTAGTTAGCTTCGCCATTGTCTACTACCGATAATTCCCAAATCACACTCTCATCATATAATCTTACAACTAAAGTATTCAAAATTCAAAATAACCACTTTCAACACCAAGATCAATCACTAAAACTTCAAATACTAATTTCATATAAATCCCTCAAAATCTATGAAAAACTATGTATAAGTGAATTGATGAAATTAAAATGGAAATTTGGATAAAATGTTACAACTCTTGAAGAAGAGTTTGGGAATAAGGAGGTTGAAATGATTGAAGCTCTTGTGAGGAGAAGAAGTGGGGTTGCAGATGAAGTTTTATCTCTTCTCTTCTTAAGCTTAGGAAACTGGGGTTTGAAAGAGGAGGGAGTGAGGGTGTGAATGAAGGAAAAGTGAAATAAATGAAGATTTTTATGAGAATTTAAGAAAGTTGGTTGCTAAGGAAAGGACAAAATGAGACATAAAATTATGATATTACCTTTTTAACCTCTTTCATTTAGAATGCTTCGAATTTCTTATAACCAAAGCTATTTACTATCAATTCCTTATGTCACTAACCAAGCTTTCTAGTAATTCCATGATCAACAAATCCATAATGAAGATATGCAACTCATAAGTTTTTCCTTGCTTCACATTTCCAATGATAAATCATATTTCAAAAATTAATTATGCTTTTTCTTACCAAAGTTTGCAATACAATCATTTCAACTTACCTCTGGTATTATTCGTTTCACTAATATACTATTTCCTCCTTCCTAAATTCCTTGGGGTCAAAATGGGCTATTAAAACATAAGTAAAAATTTTTAAAACTATAGGGATGTAATAATAATAGTATCCTTAGTACAAAAATAATAAACATCTTATCGGCCAACTTAATATTTTTAAAATATATGATATAAGAGTAATATTATTTAAAGGAATAAAAATAAAATTATGCTGAGTTATTTTAATTTATTTAATGACAAACACGCACATAGTGAAATTTGATTAAAATCCATCCTACTTTTTTTAATTTTTAAACTGGTCTTCTCAGATTCTATTATTTATAAATTTATTCAAATGTCATTTGTATTGTCATTCAATAATTTGATGACAGTTTATTATAGTACATTGGTTGAAGGAAAGAAGGAATTGTATTGTTATTTGTAATCAAAAGAAAAGTTTAGAGAACAAGAGGAAAAATTAAAGATATTGAAAGTAAATATTTACAGAAAATTTAAAATTAAAGAAAATCCGCCATTAGTTAATATTACAATATCACAATTTTTATGATTGACTCATAATTAGAGAGGGGGTATGATTTACCTAACGATCTTATTATATTTTATTCGATTTAAATTCCAAAATTTAATTGAAGCATTATAATATTTTAATATATTTTATAAGGATTTTAGAGGTTTAATGCCTTAGTTTACACATATACATCCGCCACAGGAAACAAGATATTTTTTTACTTTATCATAAAAAGGATAAATAGATACAAAGAATACAAGGATTTAATATTTGTAAAATTTACGTAATTTATCCTACTAAATTTGTGCCCATCTACATTTTATATTTTTAAATTTCTACCTATATATCTCTGTACTTTTGGAGTAAAAATTCAACTTTTACTATAAAAATTTGTAAAAATTCTCTCAACTATAGAAGGTTAGAAAGATAATTTTACGGTTTGAGGAACAATTTTAAATTTCAAAGATTTACAAGAACATTATTAGCACATATTATGGGAATCTAACCTAGATGGTAGAGTGCTCGCTTAGCATGTAAAAGGCATGGGGATTGATAGCCCGCATCTCCATGTTAAATTGATAATTATACTAGATTTGCAGCTTTCTAAAAATAATTTACATTTCCTGTAATATTTTTTTTTATACTCATTATAAAGAAAAAAAAAAGTGTGTACAACTACTTCAATGGGTCTATACATGACTGATCTAAACAAGTCCTCTTAACACTAAAAAAATCCACACGCTTATTGTTGATTTATATCAAAACGATCATTAAAATATCCCAAAAAGGTATAAAAATAGTTCATAGCTACTTAGAAAAATAATAGCGGCATTCTTTCCAATGTTTATGCGCTTTTCTATAATTATTGATGTGATACAATTTCAGTTAAATTAAGACCTACTTACTTTTAAATTATACGACTTAGTTTAACCTACTTACTTTTAAATTATACGACTTAGTTTAGTTTGGATTGAATCACATGAGTCATTTAGATAAATTATAAATGATGATATAAAATATAAGTATCACTGCTCAGCCAGGTAGAACGGGTATAAGCAACACTGTAACAGAGGCACTCCTGCAAACTCACTCGCTCTTAGCGTGATTGATATCTTTTTACAGTATGATTCTGGGTAATAGCTACCCCACAATTTATCCCTATGATGACATGCCTTGTTCTTTCGTTTTTTCTTTTTCAATTTGCGTTCTTCTTTGCGGGTATGTCCCTCTGGGTTTGAGAAGTTTGTGATATTTTCAGATAGATGCAATGATCCTAAGAAAGTGAAAGCTTAGTGTCAATTTCATTTGTGCTTTTGCGATGAGGACTGTCATCTTCCATGCTATCTCTCTGACTCAAACCCAGTTGCAAATCGGGCAACCATTCCTTGTATTTCAACTCTTTGTCTTTATTCAACTGCATATAAAAAAAAAAGGAGTAAATAATAATTGCCAACAACCAAAGAATAATGAAGATATAGCTCTAATTATGACATGTAAATGTAGTAGCATGTTCTATTGATAGGTTAAATGACAATTACAGTTACTTAGAATTTGAAAAATGGATCCTTGTAAAAAATCTTTAAAGAATCTAAAAAATACAACAAAGCAGCAACAATGTACCAGCATTGTGATTGCAGCACTAATTGATTATAGAGTGACGCATTATATTGGTTTCTTAAGAGATGTTTCGTACATCAAATTTTCTCTAGAAGTTTTTTTTCACATTATATAAAACAAATATTTAATTTCTGCATCAAATTCATTTCTGAAAGATAAATGTTAATCATATTTTCTTTAGTTTATGTAAAATAAACTTTTTTGTTGGACTAATTTGTTGGTTTGCTCTTGATTATGAATATCTTCCGTAAGATCTATTACAAGCGCAGTGTTTTCTGAATGCAATATTATGGGTGCGAAGCATGCTGAAATCTCAATTTAAAACTATGAGTAAAACTAGTGACTGAACCCTAGAAATCATCTGCATCATGGCGGCTCGAAATCTACCTTTGGTTTTTGGGAGTAACATTGACTGAGAGTATCACTGGCATTTGATAGATGTTGTTTGATATTGGTGTTGCTCCCAAAGGTCCAGTCAGTTGGCCTAACAGACGTAGCCAGGCTGCCAAATTGATGTTGCCCTAATTGTGAGACGGTATTAGGCCATGTAACCGCAGGTAAGCCCTTCGTCCTCCATTGATGGTTGTCGTTGACTTCAAGTGGAGGCCACCTTTTCTGTTCATGAAATTGGCTAGGTCTCATGGGCACAATTCGATTGGTTGAATCCAGAAGTTCAATTTGATTTGATGATATTAACCTGCCTTGACTTTGTAATGTTTCCAAGGAGATTGTATTGAGGTTCGGTCTTCTACAAGGTTGATAGTGGGAGTACCACTGCTGGTGCCTGCAATTGTTATATATGTATTACGCTCTAATTTTGACATAGAAAATTTTTAAGAAGCATTGAAAACTAAGAACATATTTTAACCTAGCAGACGAAGCGTCTCAGAATTGTATCGATATACCTTGAATCGGTTGCTTTTGTGTGTGATGGTGATAGGGAGAAGGCGGGCTGCAGGCTGCTTGTTAGAAAAATTCCACCATTTCCCATCTTGAAATGTTGCTGAGGGCTCATAGAATGATGCCCAATTCCATATCTGTGACCTAAATCATGGGTTGATCTGTATGCTTGACTTAGAACTGCAAACATAAATTAATTTTGTTCATTAAAATCCGGAGATTGGCTTATTGGTTTGAAATGCGGAAACCCTAATCCCAAACATTTCCACTTTCAGTTTGCTTAGGAGACAAAGTGCAATTTTTCAAATTAGTAGGTTGACTTTTGTCTAGTGTTGTCAGAGGCGTAATCATATATACACTTGCTGCGTGCCAACTATATATCTGCACGGTTACCCAAAAACCCTATTGCACAAACTCTACTGTATCTTCTTTGAGTATCCCTACCAAATCAAGCTTTTTCGATCTTTACGGCTTTATGTTTTCTGTTTAGTGCATAATTGACTATATATCTAATCAACTATTTAAGCTATGTCCTAAGTCCAAAACTGTAAATTAATTAAGTCAATCCCATATGATGTATTTAAATGTCAAAATATATCAAATCTAAAATTTCTACACTTCAGACAATTTAGTCAACATTTCACGAGGTTGCATGAGTGATTAGAAATTCGTTGGTTTAAAATATTGTTGTTAATAATAATTTTAAACATACAGAAAAGTTAGACAGTTTCTCTTTCCCTCCAGTTTATTCATTTGAGATCCACATTGCAGTTGCACCACCAAACTCTTGTGAATTTTATGTGTAAGATGTGTGCATATATAATATATATCATCGTACAATTCATTACCAGGAAGACACGACACTACACGTATATTGAAATTAATTATTTGAGGGTTTTGTATCAATAGCATGACCCAGTTGATTCTTTCTTGAAAGACAAAGTAACCAGTTCTATAGGTTTTTCGACTGAGTGGTAATTAACTTAATTCGTGCTGTAAAAAAAATGATACTTGGACAATCTACACTATGAGGTAGTTTGTTTAGTAGATAGTTATGTGAGGAGTATAATTATTCAAAAAATGGGGGATATATGTAAGTTATTTGATTGCTGACTAACTGAATAAATTGAGTAATTATGAGTTCTTAAAAAAATTTATTTTTTATAAAATATAAGAAATCATTTATTCACATTTCCTTTAGTAAATTTTTTTTTATATTATTTGTAAATAAAAATACAAAACTATCCTTATTTAATTTTACTAATGATCATTTTACTCTTTTGACCTCATCATAAGTTTTATATATATATAATCCTGTTAATTTTTTTATACATTTTAATTTTGTATAGTAAAATAAAAGTTAAGAAATAACAAGTTTAGAAGAAATTAAGATAGAAAGGAAGATTAGAAACATGGTTTAAAAAGAAAAATAGAAGCAGTTGAAATTCATTGAAATTTTTAATATTTTGTGTTATAGTTGTGAGGGGCATCTTGGTCATTTTAATAATAGGTCTTAAGTTTAAAGTTAAACCATACAAAACACAGAAAGCAAATTATTAGAAAGTATTAACTAAACTACTTGAACACTTTGTGAAAAGTTCTCCAAATTATTTTTTTTTTTTTGAAAAGTTCAACTTTCCTTATAAAAACTTAGTTTACCCGTAAACCAAATGATAATGATTCCTATATTACTTGGGATTGGGAACCAATATGCTATTATCATTAAAAATAAATGATTTTACCCCCTTGGTATTAATTGGGCTTAAGCTGATGGTACAAACCATAGCAGTATAGCGTCTAATACTTGTGTGCATATATAATATCATATTCAACAAGTATATTCCACGGGGCAATTAAGTGGATTTTCTAGGGACTGATTGGAATTATTAAGAGTCCAATTATGATGCTCTTCTTTCTAAGCAGATCTGCCATAGAATGTCTATATTGGGTGCGGATAAAGACTATCAGAGATATTCACTTTATATGGTTTTCTGGGTTGAGATCTAATAAAAACAGATAATTAAAAGGAAAAAACTAATTAAATATGTTAATGTTCCATATATATGAATAGCATACGCAAAAGAAATTAGGCTATGAATCCTCACCTTGCCCAGCCTCATCAAGCTTCTTGCTCCGATACATCTGAAATGAAGTTATAATTGAATTTGAATGCCAAAGAACATGGGAGGAAAGATAACGTTAAAGCAAACAATAATTTAAGGATGAGTATCTTGTTTTGCGTACCTGCAAGTGGCTCTTGACATGAGCAATGCTGAGTCCTCTCACATTCATTAGTTGAAGCACCAATTTAGGTGTTGCTCCTGCGCCGTTAGCTTATGCAACGTGAGACTTACCGAACATTTTTAGTAGCTAGGGCTAATTAAACTATTTCTTGTTTCAAAAATTCCTAATTTACACATGCTTGTTTCTTACAAAGCACTCACGTGAACTTATTTTACAATTATATTTTTATACTCGTAATTCCTCATGCTTTCCCACACGAAGAGATTCAATGATAAAAGATAGAGTATTGTAAAATACATTTATTTTAATTTATTGAATTTCACTCCAAACGCGTTTTTTACTGGATCTAATATTAATTTGTTTTGTTTATTTATTAATCTTATTGATAAACCGTTATAAATCTTATCTCGCATTCAAATTGAAGGGGAGAACGGCACATTTTTAATAGAGTTATGAAATTTACAATTTTTTTTTTTGTACGAGATAAAATGATGGAATAAAGTATGAAAAATGAGTATTCACTAATGAGAGAGAGAGAGAGAGGTGGGGAATAATTGAGTTAATTCCACAGTTAAACTGCCTTTAACTAATCTCACGCTTTGAAAAGGAAAATAGGTCACTAAGCCCATTAGCTGTCTTACACACGGAAATCATTCTAAGTAGGTTTCATTAAGTGAATGATTATAATAATGTACTTACTCTCTTGGCCACCAAGTCTTTCAACAGCATGAACAAATGAGAGATGAAGATCAGGTGTCCAACGAAGGCGAGGCATTTTTGATCTAATATACTGTCTCACTGAGCCTCTCCTTTCCGACGGACTTCTACTTGTTGAAGCAGTGCGCTCAGCATCCTTTGCTTTCTCATTGATCTCCTCATCAGCTTCCGCTTCACAGGCCTCGTCTGTACTGTCATTGTCCTCTTCGCTGCTTGCCTCTTCGTTTAGATCAAACGACGAACACTTCTGGGAAGATCCCATGGAAGCTTCCTCAGCCTGTTCCTCACTTCTGTTACTCATTTCATTTTCATGCATCCCATATCCTTCTGACACGTCCATTCTTTGTTGCTCTCGGGATTTATTTACTCCGTATCAGTCCCCGATTTTGCGTAAATTTATGATGTTATCATTTCACTGAAACAAACAGGAGAACAGAACTTAGACAACTAGTTATTAGTACCAGCACATTGATAACTCAGCAGAACTCTAAAAATAGAACCACGTTATGTTACTAAGTGAAAGTTAATAATGAGGGGTTTAGAAAGAACGACAGAAGTCTTAGGTTCAAACCTTCTAATTGACAATTAAAAAAAAAAATTCATGTTTGCCATAGAATAATTTGAAGCTTTGATGCTCTCAATTCCTAACCGTGCATAGAATATTTGAAGCAACAGTACCAGCAACCACATTCTCTTTAACAAATAGTACACAGCTAAACACCAAAACTTTCAATACAGGCACCTAAAATAGTTCTGGCTGCTGAAGAAAAGGAACAGTGCGAAGGATATTATGGTAGGAAATATTTAATAAATAGACACCTACGTTGTATCTAACTGTATAAATTGAAGGTAGTTAAGAAATAAATAAATTTTAGTATGATCACTGAATGCAACTAACTTCTCTACCCTAATTGTTTGAGTGCATACATATAAATATTTTTCATAAATCATCAAATTAGATCATATCGAATGATAAAAACCGCAAACGGAAAAGGCAAGAAAATGAAGATTTGAGAAAGGCATCAGAAAGGAGTTGTTGGAATATATGTTTTGAAACAGGAAACCTAGATGAGATGCCAATGTTCAAAGCTTTACATATTAAAACAGCAGATTCCAAATGAATAATTGAATCAAACAGAAAAAGAAGCTCATTTTATGATTTGGCTGCAATAAACGACCCTCATGCATAACAAGGAAAACCAAAATTGAATATATGGATGGAGCTACTTGTTCATCTCCGGTGTATAGTACATCAATACATAATCATCAATTGTCTTTTCAGGTTTTGTTGTATTAAGCATTTTAAAGTGAATTATATGGTCAAGAACACACTACGCGAGTAGAGAGGAGGGGAAAAGAATCACTTTTACTAATTGTTGTTCGTTCAGTATATATTTCCGAAAGATATAAATAACGAGAAAAGAAAAACAGCAGTGCGGAAAGGGTTGATTTGGAAGAAAGTATATATAGGGCTTCACTAGGAAATCTTCAACTAGTGGTTGTTATGAAACAAGAATCACAAATCTGTGGTTTAATCCGTAGCTACTAAAAATCTGCTTTATTGTTTTCTGTCTGTACTGAATATAGAGCCACACATACCACAATCAGAATAGGAAACAAAAAGCAAGAAACATCATTATTCATTGCCTAATTAAGTAAAACCGAAAGGGGGAATTATGGATAACCACAAAGAGGCCCGGACAACTGATACGATAATCAAAGATAAGAATTTAAACAACAGAAAATTAAGCATAAAAGGATTCTTTCTTTGTGTGTCAATCATTTTTCCGCTAAATACAAACCATTTATAAGAAGATGATGATGATTTGCCTCTATTCTTCCTCTTCAAAGCTTATTGATCATATGA
The DNA here is from genome assembly GCA_020226215.1 of Sindora glabra. Classification (NCBI taxonomy): domain Eukaryota; kingdom Viridiplantae; phylum Streptophyta; class Magnoliopsida; order Fabales; family Fabaceae; genus Sindora; species Sindora glabra. Next base: position 29,973,840 of record CM035226.1, read on the forward strand.
ACAAACTATGTCAAATCTTCAATCACTGGTCATCTCCGAAAGCTAAAACTGAATTCTTTTAACTTGCTATTCCTCGGTGGAGAGAGAGAGAGAGAGAGAGAGAGAGTATAATTTGATACCTGGTATTGGGATGTCTTTTTGGTTTCATTTGATCAGCAGCAGAATTAGAGTCATCAAATTTTAAGATATTAAAAATGACTTGTATGGTTCCAAAGGAAAAGTAATATAAAATTTGAGAATCAACAATATTCGGACAGACTATTTGTTCCCTTTAAATTGTAATAAAACTCCATAATGGATACAGATACTGATGGTCCCTTTTGTACTGTTGGAAATCATGTGACAACTCTTACCCTTTTCTTCTCTCTCTTCCTTGACAGTTGTAAAAATCTACCTCCCTCCTTCTTCCTCTCTCTCTCTCTCTCTCTCTCTCTAAATGCCTGCTCGTGATTATCTTAATTGTTTGACCTCTGGTAGAGACTTCCTTGTTTTGTGTTTACCATATTTTTGTCAAGCCCATCTAGCTACATTAATCTGAATGTAGGTGTGTAAGCAGAGTGTGGGGCCCAGCTCTCCATCAACCTTTCAATATCTTCCCACCTAAACTAAGACTTTCGTCCCATATCAACAACACTGTTTTCCTGTCTCTATTTTGTAAGTTCCTGCATTTAATTAGCCCCATGTCTATTTTTTTCCCTTAGTTTTCCATTGTGGAATATTGATGATATTTTTCCAAAGCTCATTATGTATGTATGACGTTTCGTTTATTGATAATAATGCAAATGTTGGGGTCTGTGAATCTGAAAATAGTCAATTTTGGGGGCATACATGCCATATATTTATCAAAGACATCAATACTTTATCTTTGAGGCAGTTTCAACAGCAACCGGTTCTATATATATAATTTCACATATTTTACATTTGACAAGTTGCAAATAAATTTTCAAAGTGTATGAGTTATATTATATATGACTGGAATCTTGACTTCAACTTGTAGACTTCCATGCAGGGGGGAGGGAAAGGAAGGGTTTTGTTTTCATATTCGAGAATCCTCAACTTGTTGCAAGGATCCAATTGTGAAGTAAGAAGCAGGTCCGAGTCCAACCATTATGTAGATTAGTCAATATAACCAAGTGATTACTTAGATTTGCACTTGGTAGGCTGAGTTTACAGTCTGGGTGATATTTCACTTTTTAACCTAAAGTTTATTGTTGTAAAGAGAATGAATTGTGGAAAGGGGTTTTTGCTACCTACTTCTTTGACGATTGATATTTCTTCTAAAGGCAAAACTAAAAGAGAAAGGGAGAAGTTGAAATTTATATCAACTTTGTTGACTTCTAAATGCACCCAACTCTTTTAATCTGTTGAATGCCTCAACCACATATGGTTAAGCGTATAATGTCTTTGTCAACATCACATGGGCGCAGTATATATGATATGAAATCATAAACAGTGTGTTTTTCATGCTCAAAAGCTTAGAAGGCCACAATTCATGATCGTAACTCACAAATTCAGCCTTTGTATACGTTTAAGACTTTCGCGGCGGTGAAATGACCTGCAATAAAGGCTCATGCTGTAATTCTACTAAGACCTTTTTGATGCTAAAATTAGAGAAGGTTCTTAATTAAAGATTAGAGAGATCAGTAAATGTTAGAAAGGAATGGTAAATGTTTCATGGATAATTATACTGGAAGTGGCCTACCGTTACCATTAATAGGATGTGAACAAATAATCAAGGGACGTGTTATTACTTATTCTCACTTATAAATAATTAGTCTCTCTTAAAGTAATCTGATTATCCTATTATAATTAGACTATTATCAATCCATTGACACAAAATTCAAGATAATCACCATTTGTTAGAAATAAATAGGAAGAATCAATTCTCCTATCACAAGGCCAATTCAAAATCGCGCCACGTATATGACGGTGATTAACACAATCTGTTTAAACTCTCTTATTATAATATTAGATAGTATACAAGATTTTTGCTTTACGTATATAGTGTTGATCCTCAAGTTCATTTGGTCATGGTAATTGATCTAAAAGAAGATATAGATTAAACTAAATTTTATGTGTAGCAGAGTTGAATGCAGAAGCCGAGGCAGGAGACAAGATACAAGTTTGGTGAATAATTGAAGGTGGGCATGGCAGAAAGTGGAAACCAAACAAAAAGTAATTTGTCTGCCCATAATACTTGCTGATCATATCAGCACAAATTTTGATCATTTTCCCTCCCATCCAAAATGGTTTTGTTTCCCAAGACTCCTCATGCAGGAATTTGAGCTGTTTTGTCTCAAAATGACATAAAGAGCCTACTCTTCTTATAGATCTTGGGACAGCAGAGGAATTACTACTCAAATTAGGATTAGCTAAATGACACCCAAGTATTGCTCGTTTTGCGTGACATGTGCAGATTACTCTTCAAATAATCTAGGAATACGGTGACATTTTGCCGGTAAAAATTCTAAATTCAAACTTTTACACCCGCATTTACTCCATATTCCACTTACAAAACAAGTAAAACTCATTTCTGATCGTCACTATGATCCAATGATGAGGGTATCAAATCTTATCACTGTCAATATATTAAAAAAAATTTTACCATCAATTTATATCCATTACGATTATTCTCACTATAGAGTATGGAAAGAAAAGAGAAACCTTTGGCATATTATTCTTTTAAAGTGAATCACATACTTCTTTTTAATAGATAGTGAAATTTATAAATTTATAAAATTGTAAATTTTACTATTTGTGAGAGAGGAGTGATGCAGAAATGAGTTCAACGGAATGAGAATATTACTGAGAGAGAGAGAGAGAGAGAGAGTTGTTAAGAGAAATGTAGATGGAAGTGAAGAAAAATTGGAGGGCCTATGAATGAGATAGGAAAAGTGAATAGTTAAAGTTTTCCCTGGATTTTACAGGAAAAACAAGTAATAGGTAGGTGTTTTGTCATGTAACGTGCATGAGAGTTGACATTTTTTTCCATTATATTAATCTCCATAAGAATCTTTCAAAGAATTCGGCGTCTTTTCTATTAATTCATGGATGAAGACGTCCAACCTAGCATTACTGTATCTACGAATAGAAAACTACTATAATTAAATTAAGGAATTTTTTTATTTACCCATAAGAAGAAGAATCATGTCTGAGAATAACACCAATGGAATTTAATATATATATATATATATGTATATGTGGCAAAGTATTATCCGCTTTGTCTTCTGCTTGACTGTTGCAGAGATTATTTGCTGCACGATAATTAAAATAAACAGGAAATTAAATCCCATATATTATTATATACAGAGAGTAACTAATTATCAATATCGCAATATCGATTACTTTAATATTTTTCTCTTTGGACGTACATAGGACGTTGCATTGGAATGGAGCTGTATTGAAGCTGGGAAATGATAATTGACTAAAGCAATGCGTTTATGAGCGCTATTTCCAATGATTTGTAATTTATAAATGATAGTAAGTGCTCAATTCAAAAACCATATATAAGAAAACTGAAACAAGTTCTTCTAGTAAATTTTTGTGATACGGATTTTATACCTATATTGGAAGCAATTTAATTTTGTTACTTCTAAATTATATATAGTAGGGCATGATGTTGTTTAGACTTGAGTTGGGTTAGAGGCTTAATTCTAGAGCCTAAAATTGGAGTTGTTGGCAAGTAAACAAACAAATATAGAGGGTGGCCCATCAATAATGCTAAAATTTTGACAATACTTGAAAACGATAGATCTAGAATATGCAGAAAGTACTCAGCAGTGATAAAGGCAAATTGTGCATGCTATTGGTGGGAAGACACTTTTATATATACGAGAGTGGAAAGGGAAAAAAAAGAAAAAATATATAATTAAAAAAAATGGAAAGAAAGGAAATAGAGGGGAATAAATAGTTACGAGTGGAGTTCACTTCTCTTTGTATGTATATTTTAAAATTCCTCCAAAATATAACATCTTAAACAAACACAAAATAATAAATCGTGAAGAATGTTGAAGAATTTTAAAGGATTAGTTATAAATCTCATATCTTTTACTTTCTGTAGTCAACCCACATAAATAATGAAAATATTATGATGTATTATTTCATTTCGTCTCCTATTCCTCTGTTATCTCTGTTCAAACATAGCATTAGTTATATTGAAAAATAAAAATTTTGGTGTTGTTTGAGAAGGTAATTGAGAAATATATTTCTACGCCGCTGCAAGTTAAACCTAATAGTTATTGTTAAATTTTTCATACGAATGCGGAGATTAAGGGGGGAGTCAGAAGAAAAATTTTGGAAAAGTTGAAACATAATTTCTTATAAATTCTAATTAAATATTACATTTTCTAGAGATTAGATATGAATTTTATTAAAAAAATTCAAAATCAAAGGAGAACTTTAAAAAAATTTCCAACTTCACTTTGCCCCTAATGTGATCAGGACTTATTTTTTAGACAATAATTTTGCATAAGTAAAACGACGAAAATACTTTTATTATATAAAAGATCCCAAAGCTCATAATTTATATTTTTTTAAAAGAAAATACTGTTATAATTTTTTAATTAAAAGTGTAAGAATTTCTTCATTTTAAACATGAAGAGGACCTTACTTGGAGTGATAAGGGATTTATAGAAGTACAAGAAACTGGGTTTGTTACACTTTAAACGACCGATCTTAACACAAAATTTTGAGAGTCAAGTAGAAAAAAATTGGAGTCAAATGACATATAAATTTTTTCAAAATCATTTTTATATAATTATATGATGTTAACATATAATTTTACAAAATTTTAAGGTCACTTTATGCCTCAAAACAGCTCTACCACCTGTGATATTATTGTTAGAATTAGTAGCCTGATCATATAAAATGTTATCTCATTTTAGTAAAATCCTATTAATTATTATAACAATATCCATAAAGATTATGGTTAAGTTCTATTAATTATTATAATTACTACCTATCAAATATATTAAATACTTATTTATTAAATAATCATGATAATAATTGTGTACCTTCAATATTAAGGTCATATTAATGTGGATTAATACTCATTAGGGAAACTCTTTATATTTTTCTTATGGGAGAAATGAATAATTTTATCACTTGAGGAATCCTTTCAAATAATGGAAATGAGTTTCTTAATTTAATAAAAGAAATTGAAAAATAATAACTCTTTAATAGAATTATTTAAAATTCTATACAAAAATCTCTTGACCCTCTCCATTCATCACAACTACCAGTACCATAAATTGAAGATAAGCTAAATTTGAGGAATTCCAATCAACTAATAAGTACTAGCATTAGAGTAATAAAGTGAGTAATGAGATAGAAGATCAATATATTAATTTTGTGCTAACCTCTAATCTTCTTTGTATTCTCTTTAAGTTTCTTGTAAAGGTTTAATTATTATAGCATAATATATAACTTATCAACTTATATGGCCACTTTATAATATAAAAATGCGATGCTATGTCGATTATTTCACAAAAATCATATTGGTTTAGAGCTAACATATACACATGCGAAATTTTATATTAAACCATTTCATGTTACTAATATAATTGGTGTGAAAATAGGTTACCATATCAATTTTTTGTTAATAAAATCAATGTCTTTTCCTTTAATAATTTTTTTTTTTAATTTCACATCAATTTTTAATAAAAAATTTGACATGATATATTTTTACATAATACTTTTTAAGTGGTTTTTTACTTCCCTACCAAAATATTTGTAATAAAAACTAATAAACACAACATTCCGTCGAAAATATGTATTTTGAGTTAAAATTTTTAAAAAAATCAGAACTTTACACTCAATTATCCGATTAAAGTGAATTTTTTTATTTCATATAATTTTTTAAGATTTATCCATTCATAAACCAAAGAGGTTTAAAACCTGCTAAAATAGTGGAAAAAATAATCATTTTCATGAATTTTTTCATTTTTTAATCTTTTATCATTGTTTAGTTAATTTTGGACTCTATTGCAACATTTTATTAAATATATAATAAACATCCAAAATTTAAATATAATCTTAGAAGTTATATAAAGAAAACAAAAGTAAAAATCTTATAAAAAATATGCATAAAAAATTAGAGACATGAAAATGGTGAATATCTGAGAAACAAAAATAAGAATTACATATCTTATGTTTTAAACCAACTTCATACTTAATACTAGTTAAAAGAGTATTGATAACTCATCAACCTGTGGTAGAGGATAGAGTAAGATCTAATGTTCTACAGAGGGAGCTTGTCACGACCCATCTTAAGACATATGATTGGCATAAGGAATCCTTCTAGATGATAACCTATTAGCCTTTCCTAAATGCATCTAGTTTAGTATTTTGACATGCAATTATACTTTTCATGGAGAAGAATATGAGCTTTTGAAAATCTATTATGATATTTGTAAATAATTATCATTCATGACTACTTTAACTATCTTAAAGCTTACCTTAGCATCAAAGTTCTCATGTAAGCACACTTCAAAATCATTTAACAACAATTAGGCATTTAAGAGGAAAGATTCCTAAAGAAAGAATAGAAAGAAAGAGTGAGTTTTGATGAAACTCTATAAGTAAATCACAATTAATAAAAAGTTATTAAACTACACTAATACCATGATATAAGGCTGACAATTGGATTTTTAAAAGGAGTCTATAAGTTTTTATCCAAAGAAAATAATTACATTCATATACTTGTACCAAAGAAAAGGGAAGAGTTCTGAAGGATCAATCTATCTATCATGAGCTAACTACAAACATATATAATATTAAACTTTAAATAATGTCACACCACACGTTTTCACATTATCATAATCATAAAAGGAAACTTAAGTTTTCATTTAATACCATCTATAAGGAATCATAATATATATGAATAAAGAAAGCATGTAAATCTCCTTGCGACTACCATCCAATCTTATCCCTCTAAGCCCATCCTTGTTATCCCTTCACAAATAGGCACAAAATCTAGTGTAAATAACCATAAGATATATATGATAGCCCTAATATCAATAATCTCATAATTTTCATAATAATTAATATCATAACAAGTTTTAAGACCTAGTTAACTCTATAATTTGGATGAAAACATATTGACATTATATTTTGGCATTTAGTTGAAAGCTCCTTATTAATTTGAGAAGTTTGCATGTCACTTTTATACATAATCGTTGAATCTCAAATTGCATACATATTTTACTCACTCTTGATAATTTGGGTTATCTTGCTCTAACACCTTTAACTTAAAAATTCATAACACTACTATAGAATTATGATTCTATATTGGTGAATAAATGTTAGTAAAAGGCAAAATCAATGTCTATATTGATGTGGTGATATTTTTACAATTATTAGATCCAATAAGATGACAATTAATAAATACAACCAACATCTATTTTGATGTAGTAGAAATTTTTTAAATTCTCAAGAAATATAAAATGATAATTTTTTATTTAACTAACATTATAATATATAATATTTGAAAGCCATTAAAAAATAAAAAAATTTAAAATATCAATTTTAGAACTAACTAACACCTATATTGGACATGGTGATATTTTTTAAATTATTAAGAAATTTAAAATGTTAGTTTTTTTACTCAACTAGTGTCAAAATGAATAACATTTAATAAAAAATAAAGAAATTTAAAATGTTAATTTTAAAATTAACTGACATCCATTTAGGTATGGTAGCATTTTTGAAATTATTAAAAAATTTAATATGTTATTTTGGTTTACTTAATTAATATCATAATATATAATATTTAAATGTTGCTAGAAAAGTTATAAAAAAAAACTTAAGTTAACCAACATTTATATGAACATGGTGAAATTTTTTAAATTATTAGGAAATGTAAGACATTAATTTTTTTGTAATAAAACCTACATTAAAATTTACAACATTTGAAAGTTATTAGGGAAATAAGAAAAACTTAAAAAGTCAATTTTAGAATTAACCAATATCTAAAGATATTGCAAAAATATAATAAGAATCCTAAATGTAGTGATATTTTTGCATTGTAAATAAAACATATTTTATTTTATTTTATTTTTCTCATTACCACTTTTATTCACACTTTTGTTTATTTTTAAACTCAATCCCTATCTTTATCTAGCTAACTTTGTAAAAACCTCAATGCCTTATCCTTCGTCACACGTTAATGAGTTATTAATACTCTTTTAATTGATACCAAATACAAAGTAAATGTCTTAATATTTTAGGCTACTAGTTAAAAAGGTTTCTTTCTTATTTTTATTTCTTAAATCATTCCCTTTTTCATTTTTTTTATTTTTTGCATAAGTTTTTTAAGAGATTTTTGTTTGTATTTCCTTTGTATAACATCTGAGGTTATATCTAAATGTTAGATACTTGAAAGCAATCTAAGTATGATTACTTTCCAAACCATTGGTTCAAATTATAAAAGGTGCATTTTTTACTTTTATTTCTCATATCTTTATTTTTTATTTTTTTTTAATTTTTTGTGCATGCTTTTTTTAGAGATTTTTATTTGTATTTTCTTTATATAACTTTTAAAGTTATACTTAAGTATTAGATGCTTATTATATGTTTAATAAAATTTTGTATTGAAGATCAAAACTAGTCAAACAAAAATTACAGAATGATTATGTTTCGTGATTTTAGGAAAGGTAAAATACATTTGGCATTTTATAAACGGATAGATTTCAAAAATGTTGCAATAGAGATCCAAAGCAACCTAAAAACAATTACTTTCCAAGCCATTGGTTCAAATCATAAGAGGTGCATTTCTTGCTTCTATTTATCAAATCTTCATCTTTTCTACTTTTTAATTTTTTATGCATGCTTTTTTTAGATATTTTTATTTATATTTTCTTTGTATAACTTTTAAAGTTATATTTAAGTATTAGATTAATACTTATTATATGTTTGATAAAGTATTGCATTAGAGGCTGAAATTGGTCAAACAAAAATTATAAAATGACTATTTTTCATGATTTTAGGAAAGGTAAAATACATTTGGCATTTTATAAATGGATAGATCTAAAAAAATTATATAAAATTATTTACCATAAACAAACAACTAAGGGTGAAACTATGGCCTTTCAAAGTTTTAGCTCAAAATACATATTTTTAACAAGATACTAAATCTATTCAATCTTAACGATAAATATTTTGGTGGAGAGACCAAAAACTAATATTAAAAAATTATTTGATAAACATTTCACATTAGTTTTTTTAATTCAAAAATCAACTTGAAATGTAAAAATATAAAATATTTTGAAAAAAAAAGATATCAATTTTTATAACAACATTATAATAACGAATATATAATGACATTCAATAATATATGGGTTGAGCATTGACCAAAAATTGATGTGTTATTTATTAAACACCTATCATCAATCAATTATTTTATAATAATATGATATTCAATTAGCTAGTACACATTCCACTCCTAGACTATGTACACTTTCCACTCCTATACTATCCTAAGTCCTTTTACACACTTGTCATTAGTTCTATTTCAAGCCTATAGGGTTAAACCTTATGTACAAATCAGTTGACTTTATCCAATGTCAAAGAATTGTTAAGTAGAATATCTAAGCATGCATGAACAATTTTGGCAATGCTTTCTACTACACTCTTATGTAGGTCCTCCTCTAGGTTTTTGTCACTACACTATCATTACCCTTTCTATATAGATTTTAGCTTTATGCAATACTACTAGTTCTATGTTTATACCTTGATTTTATTGAACATTTAGTACATGTCTTACTAGGGAAGCTACTTATTTTACATTCTTTCTCTCTTAATTGAAACTTCAAGGATACACGAGTATAAGGTAATCTATCTCAGTAGCTTGTAGAACACATTTTTATGCTTTCATTTACTCTTCTAAATATCAACCACACAATAATGTTATAATCATATTACTCCTTGTTCTCTTGTAATGCCAATACAATTTTCATAGTACTAAGACCCTATGTAAATACTTTTAGTATTTTTACCAAATCGTCCTCATGAAAAACCTACTTCTTTACAAGTCATGGGATCTAGCTTATCCTAGCCTAATGAACATGTCTTAAGGATAACAATCACTTCCTAAAATCCATTTTTCTAGGAGGTTATACCTATCTAGTGCTAAATATCCCTTAAAATTTTATCAACAGCCTTTAATGTAGATATGCATATGGTCTAAAAGTTTATTTTATACATATATATATATTTAAAACATAGTTCTCATCTCAATCATCTCTTACAATACATTACTACATGTTACCACTAACTCTTCCTTTAAGACAATTCCAAGTCATAAATGTAAATTATAAGCATTGATGAACATATCAAATATCTATACTAAGTAAAATGAACACTGCATACAAATGGGGTGTATACAACAATTCAGCATGACTTTACTTCCCACTTTTGAATTCCAATTAGCTCACCTTCTCACCATAAATCTCACAACATCACTTATGCATATATTAGTTCTCATAATAAGATAATTAGTTTTAAGTTAATAACAATAATCTTCATAATTGTAATGACATCAATATTAATGTTAACTCTCATAATAATAACCTTAATGACAATATGGACAATAATAATAGTAATAACAATGTTATTTATACCATATAAAGGATATAAATAATAATAATAATAATAATAGTAACAACAACAACAATAACTTAAATATGACACAAAAGTCACTTAATTATTCAACCTATAAAAAAGACATAAGTATTTCAAATTATAGAGCTATGGAAGCTTGATTAAAATCACAACACCATATGAAACCTCAAATGTTTGCTTCCCAAAGTGATACCTTTAAATATGTTCTTTAACAAGTGTTGTTTCTATCACCTAATTGCCTCTCAAATTTTAACTTTTTTTGACACAAGCTACTATTATGAGTTATTTAGCTAATTAGTTAAGGATCATCTCTACCTTATCAAAGAAACTAAGTCTTCAAAGTTATATGTCATTGAGATTAGCAAGTTTCCATCATTACATAATTCTCATTTTAAAATTAGTTATTGTGACAAACAACTTAAATATAGCTCTTCTAGTGCATTTAATAGTCTTATCCTATAAAGAATGTTCTTTTAGGTATTAATTATTTTCAACGTTCCCATAACATGAAGTTTCAAAGAAACATAAGGTTTTCAAGCAAATCTTATTAATTCTCTAGTATATATAGGAATATAAAGTTTAAAGGCAATTATGAGAGTTCCTTTGATACATATATTTTCAATTTAAGCAAAAATAAATTTTCTTTAATTTCCAAACTACTAGCACCCTAATACTTGATCTTTTTATAGGATTACACCAAAATGTCTCCTAATTTCTAGTGAGTTCATTATAATATCTTTATAGCCTTATTCAAGTATACACATTCTCAATTTTGCATTAGTTTTACTTGAACATTATTCGTTGAACACTAATAATCAACTTATTGATTCCTATTTCTTACTTGTCTCCAAAAATTAATCATAATGTTGCACTTATGAATTTTCTTATTTATTTTCTATTATTTCTAATTCCTTTAAAGTCCTTAAGCTCGCCTCAAATTTAATTAGTAATTTCATACATGATCCTTTACACTTATTCATTCGTCTAAATAACTATGCATAATTATAACTAATATCATTCATGCAATGATTAGCCTAGATGCTTAATCATTTAAATAGTCATTACAAGCTTAGAAAAATCTTATAGTCCATTATACATACTCGTTATCATCTCCAACAGGTTTATTTTTCTTGCTTAGCCAACTATCAAAAGAAATCTTGGTAGTATAACCCTTAAGACTATAAAATTACTTATGTCTTGACATTCTGGCATTTTTATATATATTGCAAAAATTCTTCACCTTTATTTATGTTCTTACAATCTTTAGACACTCTTATATCACTATTAAAATATTAGGCCACTAAAGTTATGCTTGCAACTTTATTATTCATAACTTAATAATTCTTTAGATCATGACTTTTATTCTTATTATCCTTAAGTCGAAGAATTAAAATATGTAAGAAAGCACTTTGTTGCACTTAGCTCACCTTACATGCAATTATATGATTACAAGGTTTAAGGACTCGTATTCTCATGCATGCCCATATAGGACACCCCATGTGCTAGTACTATTTATAAGGATTTAATCTATATTTTTATGACATAATTAAATGTTTATAGTATCAACTACCTCCTACCTTGATACTAATCCTCATATGATAACCTTATAGTCATACATAAAGAAACTAATATTGCTTAAGTGAAAGTCAACACTACTTTATACATTTCAAGCTAAACCATTGTTACCTTATCTTGGTTCATGAAAATGAACTAAGGAAACACCTTACCTCTCAAACAATCAACTTGCCAAACTTTTCGATCTAATATTAGACTTGAATTGTAGTCCAAATTATTGCTATGAAAATTTAAATATTGCAAGACTTAAGTATTATGTTATTAATACACGATTGAAGTCACCTTATATGGTTCATATACACATTAGCATATATTCAGTTAACTCTCTTTCAAGTTATGGGTGTAAAAAGACAAATGTAACTATCAAGTTTTAAAATAAACAAATCATTTATCAATCTAGTACAAAAATAATTATCATTTAAAATAAGTTAAGATATTACAACAATTTTGAAAAGAAAATTACTTATATTAGTTATCCTTAACTGCTCATGGTTAAAAGTAGCTTATGGAAACTATAGCATATGGAAGGTTAACAACCAATCCAACTATACCTTCTTTTTTATAGTCGTCAGCCTATTATCAAAGGCTTAATTTCTTAAACTGTTCACTTTAACAGTTAAAGACATCTATATTATGATTTTAAACAAAATACATTCTAATATCCTTGACTCTCTAGTAGCACATTTGTCACAATCTATCCTAAGGCATGTAACTAGCAAAAGGAGTTACTTTGGATAACCATATATAAGGATAGTAATTTTTTACACAACATTATAACACAGCACGAGTTACACAAGTTTAGATTAGGCATACTAGAGTTTAAGTTCTAAATGGGCTAACCCATTTGACATGAATAAAATTCATACTAATTCCGGCTAACTCACATAACTCTTTATATATTATTCGAGTTAACCCAACATACCTAATCCATGTAACCTATAAAAATATATATAATTTTATATATGAATATATTTATATGTTATATGATTATATATAATTTATATTATATTATATGCATTATTTTATAATAAAAATAAATAATCCTTATGTGAAACAAAATATTTGATAATAATAAATAATAAATAAATTATAAATATCTAAATATAATAAAAATATTAAATTTATATTTTCATAAAATGATAATAAAAACTTAATAAAGTATTTAAATAAGGATTAAAAATACTTTTAATGAAATATGATAAGTAAATAAATTTCATAGATAAGTTTAAAATATAAATTTTTATAATTAAGGCAATCGAATAGCTTAGATAGGTTGACTTATCTTAATATGATTAATAAATAGGTTAACTCAATATAATATAATTATTATTTAGGTTAAGTTAAGGTTAAGATTATTTAAATTGTTATTAATCTTTAATACAGAATGATTACCACCCCTAATAGTCTACTACCTTTTCCTTAATGCATCTAATTTAGTGTTTTCATGTGTAATCATGCTTTTAATAAAGAAAAGTATGCAATTTTCAAAAATTTATTATGGAATGTATAAATAAATTATCATACATGATTGCTCCAACTATCCTAAAGCTTACTTTAATGCCAAAGTTCTCATATGAGCCTACTTCCAAACTATCCAACAATAATTAGGCACCTAAAGGGAATGGTCCTCAAAGAAAGAGCAAGAAAAAAGATTAAGTTTTTATAAAACTTAATGAATGGATCATAATTAATAAATAATTATTAAAACATGTCAATATCATAATATAAAGGTTACAATTAAATTTTTAAGAAAAATGTTTAAGTGTTTCTCTAAAGACAATATTTATACTTATACACTTTTTATGACTAATTTATAAAAAGTTAATTGAATCTACTTTTAAATGAAATAAGTTTCATAAATAATATATTCATAAGTTTTGAATTATTCATAAAATATCATTTAAGGATCATAACTGTAGTGAGCATATAGTATACTATACCTAACATATGTTATATTTCATGATTTGTAATGGTCTAACATGGGATGTTGACCTCCAAGCATCAAAGGTAGAGTAATTTATGATAATCCTAAGATATGTACATAATTGAGTAATCATGAAATGAGAAATTAGATATTATATGATATAATGTATGTCATAATGAACTTATTACATTAATCCTAAGCTATGAATATGTATATATATTAAGTGAACATGGTGGCCATGCAAGAAAGTATGGTGATATTGATATATATGTACTATCATGCACTTTAATATTGCCCTTTAATGATTAAATAGCTGCTTCATGTTGAAATTGCATTGTAAATATGATATGTAGAACTTGAGCTTTAGTATGTATGTTATACTATGAATTATGTCAAAGGTGGCATCGGAATTGTAAAATATGACAAAAATGATAATATGAATATTGGATGGAAAACTCCTAATAATAAGATAGGTAGGGTATAAGGTTAATTCAAGAGGAATAAAGATGAAAATAGAAATATAAGGTATGCAGTTGGCCTGAAATTCAAAAGGTGTATGAATGTATTATATCTATTACTTATTGTTTCAAATGAGATGTAATTTTGAGTTCAAGTATTCATATGACACATTGAAAATGAAATGATTATATTTTAATCTCAATATTTGTTAGTTTTTAGTTACTGGTATGCTTAAATATGACATAAATCATCAAAAGAGGATAGTTCAATAAGTAAGTTATTATGAACTGATATTATTCTTATACATTACTCACTCACTAAGCCCTAAACTCACCCTCTGTGATTATTTTTATAAATTTCTAGGTTGAACCTTCATATCCACCTCCTTAGAGTTAGATTCCATAAGAGCTTACTAATGGTAGTATGATAACATAGAATCTTGTACATAATATATTTAGGGCTTTATTCTATTACAAAATCAAGTAGAAGAAATATTTAAACTAGTTTCTTATGAGTTAGTTAAACTAACATATCATTTTTTTTAAAACCCTCAATAATCTTTAATAAATATTCTTTTTCTAAATTACCTTTTTTATATATGTATGATACTTATTAATCAAGATTGAGTTAGATAATTAGAAATAAGCTAATAGAAATTAGAAAATAGGTTTCAAGCTAGTTATGATTGAGTTAGGATTGTGACAAAGGCAATATTAGAGCATAATATAGGTTTTTAATAATATGAGGCCTTTGGGTTATATCTATGTGCTATCATAATATATGTTGACTGAAACTGTAACCATGGCATATGTGCATCCAGGATCATATGCCACCTATATCATTTTGACAAACCCGATTATACTCTAGCAGTAGGTGGTGGAGTTTATATGTAACATAGTGCATTATGAGCTATGTGATAAATTGATTAGTGAATTATCTAGTAATTATATGAATTGTTATATAATTGTTTAGAAAAAATTATGAATAATTAGGAAATGGCTAACACATAAAGTTAAGTATGAGCTAATCATCCTAGAGATAAAGAATCATTTAGGAGTCCTCAAGCTTACAATGATAAACAAAAGGTTATTGAAGAAATTAATCAATAATTTTTATGTTGGACTACACCTTTTTAGAACATGTCCTAGACTAAATTGATGCAATCCTTACTTGATAATTAGAGCATGATGATTTAAAAGATCAAAGTGAGCATTCTGATAACTTTAGTAATCATGATGAAAGTTATGATTAAGAAAAAGAATGTGAGCATGAATGTACCCCTTATGCAAAAGGAATAAAAGATAGATTTAAAGTCGTACATAAGTTTTTCTAGTTAAACCCACTTAAATACTTTAATCTTAATTCAAAAATGGATCCATATTAGTTTCTTGAGCATATTACGAGTTAGGTGAGATGTTACAAAGCCCTACAACTTTATTAATTAAGTTGGTGGGCTGCTAACTAAATGATGTGACCCATTATTGGTTCACCGATATAGTGAACAATTAGAATCCATGATTACAGCCTTTAACTTAGGAGGCTTTTTGAGAACTATTCATAGACTACTTCTTGCCATTAAGTGTTCATTAAGGAAGAATTCAAGAATTTGAGGCCCTAAAACAAAAGACCTTATCTATTGTAAAGTATTATGCTTGGTTTACCTAGTTATCTCAATATGCTCTACATCTTGTTTCTATGAAAATAACTAAAATTGAGAGGCTTATGCTTAGCCTTGAAGATTGCTACTTTAAAAGAGTTCATGTTAATTATGATGCTGCTTATTAAGAAGTGGTAAACCAAGCATTAGCACTTAAGATAAGAATTAATAAGAAAAAGGAAAGGCAAGCTTAAGAATGGAGCAAGAAGAGAAGTTAGTATGAAGGATTAAGTCAAGTACATTCTTTGAAAAGGATACTTTTTTAGGCTATTTGTAGACATAATAAAAATAGTTCCACAAAAGGGCAACCATCTTTCTAAAGCACATATGATAGATATTTTTTCCAAAAATAATTCTGAATAACAAAGAACTAAATCCAATTTTTCTTTTAACAAATAATAAAATTGGTCTTTAAAATCTAAATAATAAAATTGGTCTTTAAAATCTAAGTGTTCACAAAGTTATTCCCACCATAATGGTCTTTATAACCATTTTAGGGAATAATGCTTCTAATATAGGATAGTTAAGCACAAGGTAAAGGATTACCCCAAAAACTTTGTAAGCCAAGGCATAAGTTATTACATATCTCAACGAAATGATCTAAATCCTCCATCAACTCCATATTCTAGAAATCCTCTATTACTTTTAAGGAATACTAATGTTTTAGGTTAAAAAGGAAAAGTAAGCAAGAATCAAGCTTAAGTGTACACAGTTACATACTAAGAGGCTTATTCCTCTAATGTTGTTATAATAAGTGTTCATAAAGTCATTCCCACCCTAATGATCCTTATAACCATTTAGGGGAACAATGCTTCCAATGTAGGATAGTTAAGCATAAGGTAAAGGATTGCCCTGAAAATATTGTAAGCCAAGGTGTGAATTATTTTGTATCTTAATGGAATGATGCAAATCCTCCATTAGCTTCGCATTCTAGAAATCTTTTGTTACTTTCAAGGAATGCTAATATTTTAGGCCAAAAAAAAGAAGTAAGTAAGAATCAAGCTTGAGTGTACATGGTTAGCCATTAAGAGGCTCATGCCTTTGATGCTATTATGATAGGTACTATCTCTATTGAAACCTTTTTTGCTAAAGTTTTGTTTAATCTTGGTGCTATTTGCTCCTTTATGTTAAAGAAATTTATTATTGCCATAGGTAAACCCACCAAAGAGATGAATAACCCTTTTAATTGTAATGATCCTTATAGAGAAATCACTTATAATCACCTATAAATTAAAATTTGATCCTATAAATATTTATAATCATGTAATCCCAGTAGACTTGATTTTACTTAATATAAGTGACTATGATGTAATATTGGGGATAGATTGGATATTTGAGTATCATGTATATGTAAATTATTTTATTAAATTCATAACATTCTCTATAAGGGCTCTGCACCCATTAACTTCCAAGGAGAAGGTTAATGAACTCTGTTGCTATTATTTTAAGCATTAAATCTAAAGAAATCATTTAGAAGGGAGGCATAACATATTTAGCATTAGTGCAAGATTTTAATCAATTTATTCTAGATGTCAATATTTTTCTAATAGTGAAAAAAATTATTGATATGTTACCAGAAGAATTACCTTAATTATCCCCAGATCGTGAAATTGAGTTCTATATTAACTTATTGCTTGGCACCAAACCTATTTCAATTCTTCCATATTAAATGGCTTCAATAGAATTACAAAAGTTGAAGGAGTAATTGCAAGCTCTTATAGATAAAAGTTTCATTCATCTAAGTTTTTTACCTTGAGGAGTTCTAATCTCTTTATGAAAAAAAGGATGGATCTATATGGTTATTATTGATTGTCATTAACTTAATAAGGTCACTATAAAAAATAAATATCCTTTTCCTTGTATTGATAATCTTTTTAATTAATTTCAAAGAGTGAAGTACTTTTCAAGATTGACCTATGCATAAGTTATCACTAGTTGAAAATTCACAAATGAGATATTCTTAAAATTGCATTTAGGACTTAATAAAACTATTTTGAGTTTCAAGTAATATCTTTTGGATTAATTAACGTCTTTACTACCTTTAGGGATTTGATGAATCACGTATTCAAACCATATTTAGATAAATTTGTTATTATTTTTATAGATGATATTTCAGTATACTTAAAAATGAAGATGAGCATGCTTAACATCTTTAAGTAGTCTTGCAAACCTTATAAGAGCATTAATTATATGTGAAGTTTTCTAGATATGAGTTCTAGATAACTAGTGTTACTTTTTAAGTCATATGATGACACAAGAAGGAGTTCAGGTGGATTTCTAAAAAGTTGAAATTGTAGAAAACAGGCCAAGGCTATCATTAGTTATAGAATTCATAGTTTTCTTGGGTTAGTAGGTTATTATCAAAGGTTTGTTAAAGATTTCTTCAAAATTTCTACATCATTAACCAAATTAATGTGAAAAAAAGTCAAATTTGAGTAAATAGATGCATATGAAAATAGCTTTTAGAAGCTAAAGTCATGCTTAACATCAACATTGGTATTAGTGCTTCCCTAAGGCACTGAAACATATATAGTGTATTGTGATGCATCAAATATCAGACACAAGTGTGTTCTTATAAAATGCAATAAAGTGATAGCTTACACTTCCCAACAATTAAATAAACATAACTTAAAAGGAATGAAAAGGGATGCATTGGACTATGTAGTAAAATGTCTCATTTGTCAACAAGTGAAAATAAAACATCAACATCCAATCAAATTGTACTAATCACTCCTAATACTAGAATTGAAATAAGAAAGTATTACAATGAGTTTCTTAATTAAGTTACTTAGAACACAGAAGGGATATGATTCCATTTGGTCATTATTGACATATTGACAAAGTTAGCATATTTTTTTCTTGTTAAAATTACCCTTATCACAACCAAATATGTTAAGGTGTATCTTGAAAAAATTATGCCATTGCATTGAAGTCTTGATTACTATTGTGTTGTATCATGGTACTCAGTTAACATCTCATTTTTGGCAATCATTTTAACAAATATTGAAAACTTAGCTATAGTTTAGCACCATTTTTCATCCACAAACTGATAGATAATTCAAAAGGACCATTTAGATATTAAAGGATATGCTTAGAGTTTGTGCATTAGAATTTGAAGGAATTTGGGAAAAATATTTACCATTAATAGAGTTTACTTGCAACAATAACTATCAATCTAGCATTCAAATGGTACCATATGAAACATTTTATGATTAAAGATATTGATCACCTATACAATAGTTCAAACTTAGGGAAGTAAGACTCTTGGGACCAAATTTAGTAAGTGAAGATTTGGAAAAAGTTCAAATTATACGAAATCATTTCAAGATAGCTTAAGATTGAAAAAAGTTATATTCAGATAAGAGAAAGAGAGAATTAGAGTTTCAAGTGGGAGATGTGATTTTTCTAAAAATTTTACCTATAAGGGTATTATAAGATTTAGGAAAAAGGATAAATTAGCACAGCGTTTCATTGGGCTCTTTTTATTCTTAAGTGTGTTAAGTAGTAGCCTATCAATTAAAGTTATTGGATAACTTGCGAGCTATCCATCTAATATTCCATGTACCAATACTTAGAAAATACCTATCAAATGAGTCTCATGTGATTCAAGATAGATTGTTACAATTTGATCCCAAATTATCCTATGAAGAGCAATCGATAAAGATCCTAGATCACCAAGTTTGAAAGCTAAAATCTAAAAAGTTCTTTCTATGAAGTTTCATTGAAAATGTCACAGAGTGAAAGAGGTCATGTGGGAGTTAGAATTTGAAATACAATAACGATACCCCCATTTATTTAGTGAGTGGTAAGTTTAATATAGTCATATTTTCACACTAGCCTTAAAATATCGTATGTATTAAAAATTTGATGATGAATTCTTTTGAAGGGAGGAAATATTATTATATTCTCTTTAATTATTACTAAATTAAAAATTATTTTATGAAAAATAATAATTAAAATAACTAATAAATTTGGTTGAGTTAAGAATTTCATATGTGAAATATGAAATAATATAAAATTAATCAAATTGAAAATATAGGAATATGAATTTAGTGAAAATTTGATGAAAAAAATTTATTGGAACCATTAAGTATAAAGTTTTGTGCTAATATAAATGAATATGTAAATATGGAAAAGATTTAAGAATAATTTTTTAAAAATGCCCTTAGGGCACTATTTTCCTTATTTTTAGTCCTAAAACCTTAATCTCTCTCATTTCTCTCCATTTGCTAAATTCTCTAAACTTTCTCCACATAATCTTTTCACCATTCCACTAATCAACAAAAAGAACCTTAATTTTTTTTAATTTTTTCATCTAATTAAGTCAGGAACATTACTTTAATAAAAAAATCCTTTCTCTTTCTTCTTTAATGATGAAGAAATTTAAGATTTATTTGATTTTGTTAGGTATTCTAAATATTAATTCTAAAACTTATGAATTTTAATGTAATTAGAATTGAAAGATCTTCAAACTAACTTCCTAGCATCTATGTAGTTAAATTCATGGATTTTGTTATTATATGATAGTATTAATAAAATATTAGTTATTTGGTGATTTTGCTTGAAACATGTTTGATTTGATGTGATAAGAGTAATAACTAATGAAGATAAGTAATATGAGATGTTAAATAAGTGTATTGATGATTGCATCAAAGTTTAGTATGTAATACATGTATTTAAAAGGTATTTATGATCAGATGAATAGTAAAATTTTTAGAAAACTATCATTTTCATACATAAATCAAGTGCATAATCAATTTTTATAGTCTAAAGGCAAATTTAAGGATAAAAATCAAGTGTGCAATCGATTTTCTATGTGCAAATGTAACTTTAAGATAGGTGAATTGATTGTATAATTGATTCACCATCTCTAGGATTTTATACCAACTTTAAAGGGGTATAAATCTTTTGTTTCATACTCGTTTTAAGTGGTAGTTGAGTTTACTTTCAAATAAAATTAGTTTCTAAATCAATTTCTTATGTATATTTTAAAATATCACTAAAATAGTGGGTAGATGTAAAAAATTCAGCATTTCAAAAAATGAACTTTTATATCTATATTCTAAAAGGCATAGCACTTTCAAATTTTAACTGATTTGGATAAATGACTAGTCTATAGAAAAGTAATTAAATCTACTTTTATATGAAATAAATTTCATAAATAGTAAATGCACAATTTTTGAATTATCCATGAAAAATCATTTAAAGGTCATAACTTCAATGAGTATATAATATACTATACCTAACTTATATTATATTTTCATGATTTGTAATAATCCAACATAGGATGTTGGCCTCTAAGCATCAAAGGTAAAATGGTTTATGATAATAATAAGATACATACATAACTAGGTAATTATGAAATGAGAAATTAAATATTCTATTATATAATATATATTATAACAAACTTATTGCATTAATCCTAGGTTATGAATATGTATGTGTGTTAAATGAATGTGGTGCTCATACAAGAAAGCATGTGGTGTTAATATATATACTATCTTGCACTTTAATATTGCCTCTTGATGATTAACTAATTACTTTGTGTTGAAATTTCATTATAAATGTGATATGTAAAACTTGAGCTCTAATATGTATATTATACTGTGAATTATACCAAGAATAACATTGGAATTATGAAATGTGATGAGGATGATAATGTAAATACCAGATCAAAAATTTCTCATAATAAGGTAAGTAAAGTATACGGTTGATTCGGGAGGAATAAGGATGGAAATAAGTGGGTAGGGTATAAAATTGGTCAGAAGGAATAAGGATGGAAACATATGGGTATTATATCTATTGACGATTGTTCCAAATAAAATCTAATTTAAGTTCAATTATTTATAAGTATTTTATGTGACATATTGAAAATGAAATGATTATGTTTTAATCTCAATATTTGTTTGATCTTGGTTACTAATATGCTTAAATATGATATAAATTATCAAAAGAGGATAGTCTGATAAGTAAGTTATTATGAAATGATATTATTCTTATGAATTATTTACTCACTGAGCCTTGGAATTACCATTTCATGATTATTTTTATAGATTCTTAGGTTGAGCTTCTATATCTACCTTCTTAGAGCTAGATTTTATAGCAACTTACTGATGGTAGAATGGTAGAACAAAATTTTATACATAATATATTTTAGGTTTTATTCTATCGTAGAATTGAGTAAAAGAAATATTTAAAGTGATTTCTTATGAGTTAATTAGACTAACTTATCTTTATCTTAAAAGAATTATAAGCATATCCAACTTACTTATTTTTTTTTATAAAACCCTCAATGATCTCTAATGAATATTCTTTTTCTAAATTTCCATTTTCTTTGATATATGTATGAAACTTATAAATTAAGATCAAGTTAGATAATTAGAAATAGGCTAATAGAAATTAGGAAATGGGTTTTACACTAATCAAGTTAGATAATTAGAAATAGGCTAATAGAAATTAGGAAATGGGTTTTACACTAATCATAACCTCATAATCGGGTTAAGGTTGAGACATTGACCTATCTTAACATAATTAATAAATGGGTTAACTCAACATAATATGATTATTATTCAAGTTAGGTTAGGGTTAAGATTATTTAGGTTGTTATTAGTCTTTAATATGATATAAACCTAAGATGTGAGCTTAAATTGCTGCCATTAACAATCTACTAGCCTTTCCTAAATATATTTAATTGGGTGTTTTCACATGCAATCATGCTCTTTATAAGAAAGAGTATGTAATTTTTAAAAATTCATTATAAAATATATAAATAAATTATCATGCACAATTGCTCTAATTGTCCCAAAACTTACTTTAATGTCAAAATGCCAAAGTTCTCATGTAAGCCCACTTCCAAACTATCCAATAATAATTAGGCACTTAAGAGGAATGATCTTCAAGGAAAGAATAGAAAGAAAGACTAAGTTTCTATGAAACTTATTGAGTAAAGCACAATTAATAAATAATTATTAAAATACACCAATATCATAATATAAGGGTTACAATTAAATTTTTAAGAGTTTTTAAGTGTTTTTCTAAAGAAAATAGTTACACTCTTATACCTTTACCAAGGAAAAAGGAAGAGTTAACTACAGACAAGCACAATATTAAACCCCAAATAAGGTCACACTACACGTTTTCAAATCATAGTTACAAAGGGAAACTTAATTTTTCATTTAATACCATCCATAGAAAACCATAATATATATGAATAAGGAAAGCATGTAAATCTCTTTGTAACTCCCATTTAACTTTATCCTTCATAAGTCCATCTTCGTTCCTTCAAGGTCAACTTTATCCTCTTAAAAATAGGTATATAAATCTAGTGCAAATAAGCACAAGATATATATATCATTGCCCTAACATTAATATTCTCATAAATTTCATAATAATCAAGATCATGGTAAATGTGTTACTAACACTTTTATTTAATAGATAAAATGTAATAAACAAGTTTATAAATGATAATTATTAATAATACAAATAAAATATAACCCTTGCAACTATACATACAATACATATATAAGTATCATAATATTAGCACTCCTCTTTACATGTCTTCACGTCATTTATTCATCATTATCTTATGTACGATAACTTTATTTGAATATCAAGGGGCTCATCATAAACTATAACACTCTTGAAGAAATCTATTATTGAAGATATGTAGGTAATAATCGATTATATACTTGATTATAAATTTTTTGAGAATAAATTCTCAATGCATAGTTAACTATATACTAAACTATAAACCTTTAAAGAGAAATTCTTCAAATTATTAACTATAACACTTTTAAAGAAATTAATTATTGAAGATACAAAGGTAATAATCTATCACATATTTGACTATGGATTGTCTAAGAACAAATTCTAAATGCACAGTTAACTATATATTGGATTATAAACCTTTGGAGAATAATTCTTTAGGTTATAGTTAATTATATATTTGACTATGCACCTCTAGAGAACAAATGTTATAAACTCAACTATCATTTTTTGAAAGGTAACTCCTTCAACCATAGTCGATCATAATTTTCTTAGGGCTATACTTTTAGTTAGTAGTCGACTAAATACTTGATTATAATCCTTTAAAAAGTAACTTCTCTAGTCGTAGTTGACTATAACCTCATTTTTTATAGATTCCCACACAATTTTCCTATTCATTCAACTTTAAACTCTTAATCTTTCATCATATAATTACCAAACTCAATTTATACATCATATAATATAATTATATCATAGTTTAAGTTAGATCTATTGAGAAAAGCAAATAAAAACAAGAAATCATATCATTTTCTATAAGAATCAAGAAATATGGAAAACTTAACTTGAATCAATTCAAATCATTTAATTCATCCAAGTTTTAGCTAAGATGATTATTTACCTTATATAAAGGAACCATTAGATGAAGGAAATTATGGTTTGATAACTACTTGATTGAATGGAAGAGTAGGAAACATGGATGGAGATGGATGCTTCCTTTGGTGGTTGAGGAGGAAAGAAAAGGAAAAAGAGAAAGATGGAGAAGAATAAGGTATGGGAGAGTTTATAGGAAAATGGGGGAATAGGATTGAAATAGAAAATAATAAAAAGTAAGGCTAAAAGCAAATGGGAAATATGCCCTAAATCCTATCTATATTTACACATTTATCTCTTAAAGATTTCAATTTATCCTTTTTCTTAATTATTTCACATAAATTTTTTATTTTAACTTTTATGATAATAATTAATTAATTAATTTCTATGTAAAACATTATAAATTAAAAAAGGTGTGCTAACAATCATTTATTATTCTTATACAAAATATATTTTTTAAAGAGGATATGACAAAGTTGGATAACAATTAAGCTTAGAACTAAATAAAATGAAGAGTTAAGAATAAGAGTGATAATGAGGGAAAAATATGATTTGCTTTATTTATAGTATAAAAATGTCATCACTACTATGATTTTAAATGTCAGTTATTTCAAAAATCAACATCTAAAGTTTTTCATTTCTTTAAAAATGTAACCACTCATATAACTTTAAATGTAAGTTATTTTAGCAATCAATGTCTAAAGTCTCATAGAAAAATATTAATATTTTTAAAGAATTAACATTTAAAGTTTTCTCATATTTTCAAAAATAGTACTATTCATATGACCTTAAATGTTAGTTATTTTAAGAATTGATATCTAAAGTCTTATGAGAAAAAAATGTTGATATTTATAAAATATCAATATCTTAGGTGATTTCATTTTCTAATGCTAATGATTGGCATTACTTTAGTTAGTTTTATAAAAAAGAAAAAAGACCATGTTAACTTTATCTTAAGTTTTTGAATTGACTTTACTTTTCCTTTTTGACATCAGTTTTCTAATAACCGATGCAAAAAGCTTAAGGAACCAATGTCAAAAGTTTTTAGGTGTTATAACATCAGTTTTATGTGTTATGTTGCTTATATTTTTAAAAAATCATCATGCCATTTAATCAACATCAATTGGTTGACATCAAACCCTATTTTTGTAGTTATGTCATAAAGATGAAAAATATTAAGGTTTTTACCTAAAATCATTCTACATAATTGTGATACTTGTTTACTACTATTTGTAAATTATGACATGCCTAAAATCTATTCTCAAAATTTTTTACATTTATTTCACAGGAAATTATTGTTAATTAATTTTGAGATCGTTTAGTTGGTTACATAGGAAGTAAAATTTCTTAGTTAGTAGCAAATACGTAAGATATTTGATTAGCTATTAACTAACAAAATGGAAGAAGTGGAAAGAGTTATTTAATAACACTTCATTTATTAGAAAAACTTCCTGTACCATTTATTAAAAAAAAATAACAAACTACTCTTACTCAATCTAATTAATGGTCATCTTTCCCTTTTATATTCACCATGACTTTGAATATATATTATCCATCTTAATTTTCTTATATAAATAAGTCTTAATTTTTGTATAAATTAAAGAATAAGAAATTACAAATTTAAAAAATTTGTGGTGGGAAAATAGATTAGGAACATGGTTCTTAGAGAGAGAGAGAAATATGGAGAATTGAAATTTATTGATACTTCTAGTTTTTTTGTATTATAATTTTGAAAAGCATATTAGTTATTTTGATAATATAATTTTTTGAAAAGTCCAAAGTCAAGTAAAATACAACACATAAAATTATTTTTTGAAAAGTGTCAATTCTTTATGTTATGTTTGGAAGTTAGAAAGAAAATAAAAAGGAAGATAGTAGAAGGGAATGGAGAAAAAAATGAAGGGAAGAAAATGAATAGTTAAGTCCTGTTCCGTTTATTTTATTTTATTTAAATGAGAGGTTAAATTAAAATGTATAGCTAATTATAATACTTTTTTTTATAATTTTACCTTTTTCTAAACATTTAATTTATTATCAAGGGTTAAAATTAATAACTTAAAAATGTAAATTAAAAAATATTAAAATAATAAATTAAATATCTTTCAAAAGCGTCAAATTTTTGGGAAAAAGAAATGGAACGTTAAACGGTTTTGAGCGGTTAATCACAATCTCCTATTCTTCCACTCGATTTTTTTCTCTAAAACTCAAAATAAGAGAAATGGTAGATCAGAATCTTCCATTTCTCTTTATTTTCTTTTATTTTCTCTCATTCAAATAATTCATTAACGTTAATTAAATAATTTTAAACATCTTTTAAAAAAATTTACAAAAAACTTACTTTTTAATAAGTTTAATTTTTTGCATAAACTTATTTCATACGTGAAACACTACGCTTTTCGATGAAAAATAACATGCTTTTTGTGAATTTTTTTGTTTAAGCTACTTGCGAGGGGATGAGAGAACTATTGAGAGAGGGCTTTGATGAACGTGAGTCTTCCAAACATGTGGCTGGCAAATCGTACTGATTAATTCCATCAATTCGTCCAACTAACGTGAAGTTGTAACTATTGAATACTTAATATCATTAAGCAAATGTCTCTATGTTAATTAAGTATTATCCGTCCTCTTGACCACATTTTCGTCCTCTACCTGCAAGAATATGCTCTGATCCTTGGATTGGATTGAATGTTGAGCCAAGAATTTTTTCCATTTGCAGTTAAAATGAAAAAAAAAAAAAAGAATTTAAGAATGAGTTCGAATGAAATACATGTTAAGAGGCCGACCTATTGGCAGAAATATTTACCGGTTCCTATCACTTTTGATTGTTATTATTTACAGTGTATTTTATAATTATACACATATCAGAACTAAAATGAAATTAACTCTTGTATATTCTAAAATAATTAACTTTTACGTAATAGTATGATTTTGAATAAACATATTCCACTTTTACAGATTCAAATTCCTTTTCAACTTTTAGTCGTGCTGAAAACATTTAAAAAATATTCTCCAGGAGACTTCTCTTACATTTGCTGGAATGCTATCTCATATAATAATATTATATGCAAAACTCAAAATTGGGTATCAAAAATAAATTAAATATTGTTATTAAATATATAATAATAAGTTAAATTTAATTAATATAAAAAATTAATTTTAAATTTTGTTTTTAATGTATATAACATTTTTATATTTGTATACATTTTTTCAAATAATCGGACCAAGCTTTCAACTGAAGCTAAATTGCTTTGTATTCACTTTATTATTTGGGCTTTAACATCTTCTTAAGCCCTAAATAGGATCTAAAGTTAAGGCCCGTCTTCTTTACACTTGATAATTAAGGAGGGCGAGGGAAATGGTGGTCACTGTTTAAAAAAAAAAAGTTGTATATGTAAAAAAATAAATTAATAATTTTAAATTATATTTTATAAATTTATTATACCATTCCATATTAATATTTTTAACTTATACTTAATATTTAATTTTAAATTTTAATTTTCGATACATATAATATTATTAATATAAATAAAACCAACAAAGAGCATGCATAAGTTTTTTCGTTTTTTTTTTTCCCTTTAAACACCCAGCATAATTTCAAATATCCAACCAGTCCTTATTGAGAATAAAATTGAATGCAATGCATAGAATTTAGGATTTAAGGTTCACGGAACTATACCGTGCCCAGCTGTCCAATATAATGATAAGTGATGGCATTTGGTGGGCGTAAATACTACATGACAGGAGAACTCGAACTGTCACTCATGGAAAGCGTTTTGCTGCTTTTCCATAAACACAAGCAATTCTGCAGGCCATCTGCTTCTCAGTTGAATTTAATGCATGGAAATTGACGCCTTGATATGGTAGTCCATTTCGTACGCTCTCCAGCTGGGTTTTAACAACCGCCTCTCTTTATCAAGCGGATCTTAAAAACCCTGTTTAAGCTCATACCAGTTCCAGAATTTATTTCTTCTAACTGAGTAAGTGAATGTGTGCAAAGGGACTTTAAAACCTCCAAATTTTTTAATAAGAGGTATTAAAGTGTTTTACATGCATGCATTCATTAAATTTTAAAATTTAAATCCTCTAATATTTGATAAAATTGAAAAATGAATCACGTTTCCTCCTTAATTATGAACTACTCGTAAAATTGTAGTTTTATATTTAATGTTATTCAATTATATATATATATAATAAAAATGCAACCGTTTTTTACTTTTTTCAACTACTATATTATAACCAATTGTAACTAGATGATTCAAGTATAATACAAGTAACATTTTAACAAGTCTATTAATGATATAATTTTAGTAGGTTTTTAATAATAAGTTGAACCAATTTTAATCGAATTCTACTATTTATATATATAAGTGTACAAATAAAGGTAAATGATAATCCTACTTTTATTCCTTTGAATAATTTAATTACATTTGTGTATTTTTTTTAATAATATTAATAATTAGCTGATCATTCAAAGACTTTAACATATTAATTTTTATTTTTGTAATAGAGGCAACAAATCCACTAAACTCATAAACAAGGGTATAAATGAATAAAATTACTTAGGAGCAGTTTGAGATCAATTCATAAACTTTAAATGAGTGAAACTTAATTAATATATGAGTTGAACTTAAACTTCATATGGCTTAACTCAAATTGTTCGAAAGTCTAAAAGAACTTAATAATAATAAAAAATATTTTTATTTTATACTATACATAAATAAATAGTATATAAAAAATTCAATCTCATCAGTAATTATTCAAGTTATATGAAAAAGTGTGATACTTTGATTGAAATAATTAGTTTTTGCAAGTGTAATTATTCATATTATATGATGATTATGTAGATATTCTTTAATGAATTTAATAGTTACAAAAATTTATATTAATAAGTAAAATAAGATAAAAAGTTAGTTTTTGATTTATTTATTAAAGATAAAATTTCATATGAGGAAATTTAAATGAAATAATAAACTATTTGAAAAAGTTTGTGACTGTATCACACTTGAATCGAATTCAAATTAAGTCAAAATTTGAACTTTAAAATATAGTCATGGTGAATTCAAATTAAAATATTATTATTAATTTGATATTGAACAATTTTCTATATTAGTTGAGTTATATTTGATAATATCAAAATTAGATTTAACTTAATTAGGTCTACTCTTAATAATATTTTTTAGAATATTTATTAATTATTAATAAGATTTTATAGGCTAATAGATCATGCTAAGCCTTGAAAAAATTATATATAGATTAGATTAGGCTAAATGTTGAGCCCACTATAGGCTTATAGGCCAAATTAGGCTAATTTCTTTTTATGCAAGCCTAATCTATTTTAGATAAAACTTAACTTAACTTAACTTAACTTACTTTCAATCCTAGCTATTAATATATTGATATTATTATGATCAAAATTTAAGTATAATACTTTTGCACATACAAGGAGATTTGCAAGTTTTTTTATTGAAAATTTAACATAAAAATTACAATTATGTAAATAAAATCGTATATTTTTTAACAAAAATCTTGTAATTTTGTTCAAATTTTACGTATAACAAGTTTATAAAATTTGAAATTCCATCATTCAAAATTTTACCAATTTTTTAATATAAAATTTATGAAAATTCAAAAAGATTACAAACTTATTGGTATTACAACTTTTTATTTAGATATTAAAACATAATTTTGAATTTATTTAAATACATAAACTTAAATATAATTGGAACACTTGATAATAATGTAAGTATGTCAGACGGTTTATCAGAGGCTCATAATTTAACATATTTATGACTTAGTTTAACTTAACTTATTTACCTAAATAAGTATGGCCAGAGTTAATAAATAAGTCTATTTAATTAATAGGTTAGGCCTATCTTCCTTAAACTCAGCTCGTAGACCTTTCAAGTCACCCTCTCTAATTATTCATAAGTTTATAAATTCTAAATAATATATATAGATAGATTATACATATATATAAGGTAAATGCTTCAAGATATATATATTTATATATTTATGTATCTAGGCCTACTTAGGTTATTAGATAATTTTAGGCTTTCAAATAACTTTAGTTTATTGATAAATTTAAAAATTTATTTTTATAAATAAACTTTTAGATAAACTAATAAACGAGGTCAAGCTCTTTTGACGAGCTTGAATTTTGACCTTATTTAAACTAATAAGTTAAGTTAAGGCCAATGATTTAGAAAATAAACTTGACTTATTTAGAACAAAGCCTAACTCGGCTTAACTTATTTATATTTATAGTTTTTTGCTCTCCATTAATTTTAGTAAACTCCATTTTATCCATCCAAATATTTTCTTTTTGTTTAACAAGTTTAGAAGTAGGGTAGTTTTTTCATTCTAAGGTTGAGGCATGTCATCGGCATTTTTTAAGGTTTATAATGATTTTTATAAATCGTCTAGTCTCTTAAGATTGCTAAGGGAGAATTGAATATTGTGATAAAAAATATTGAACCTTATCAGCTAAGTTAACCTAAAGGTTCATCCAAATATTTTATGTAAACTATAATAATTCATCATTTTTATGAGAAAATCTTCATTCTTACCTTATTATATAAATTTTGAAGTTCGCAAATGCTAGTAATCATAGATAATTGCAAACAAACTTCTTAAATTAATATAGATAATAAAGAGATAATTACAAAGGAGAATAGATTCTAAAAATCCAATTATAAAGAAAAAATTATAAGAATTGAAATAAAATGTGAAAGCCAAAGTTCAATTTAACCACCAATAATTAAGGATGGATACAAGTTGAGCACTATGAATTAGTTTGATTTGACTCGAGTGAATTTAGTTTGACTTGAAATTCAATTTGTATTCTAAAAAATCAAAATTTTTAGTTTGAATTTGACTCGAATTAACTTTATAAGCTATTCAACTTGATTCAATAATTTGTTTGATCTAATCAAATGAATCAAAATTTTAAGTAAGCAAATTTGAATAAAATTTAATCAAATTATCTTGCATTAGTGGTTTATTAGTTTGACTTATTTAATTTATTTAATATAAAATTATTTAAAATATTAACATTTAAATTCATTACCTAATATATAATATTATATTTTATATCATAATTTATTTTATAAATATTATTAATATATTTATATATATAATTAATTTATCAAGTAAACATGTTGAACTAATTATAAATCGAGTTTGGTTTATTTAGTAATCGAGTCCACCTGTTAGATTTAAGTTTAACTTATTTAATTTATAAACCCAATTCATAAAGCCGGTTTTCTAATCAAATTATAGGCGATTCACAAATTGGCTTAATTTATTTTTATCCTTACTAACAATTGATTGGCTAACTCAATGATAGCAGGTTAAATTTCAATGGCTCTAGGTCCAATAAAATGATTCTGAATTTGATTCTTGAAAATAAAAAAATTTACTATTTACTGTTGTCACTTTATTCTCATACTAAATAATGCGGGAATATCTTGCTGCAAATGAAAAAAAAAAAAAAACAAAATTCAATTTAACCACCGAAAGAACAGCAATCCAACGAGCCGTTGGGCCATGATGTTGGCCCACACACTAAAGCTTTTCTACGTGTCTATTTACCACCACAGAACGCTGCGGTCCAGTGACCAAAGGCCGTTCCTTTAAGGGTATGATATATCCACGGGAATTCGAATTTCCACTGCCTTCCAAGGTGAGAAATGAGAATCAAGAAAAGCTAGTTTGAGTGCCCTGGGACGAGACAGACACTTGTCATGAGTGGAAACATCTGACATGTTGCCATCGAAACATCAAAACTCAAAACGACGTCTTACAAAAAAAGGGTTTTTATTACATAATATTAATAGTATTAATTGATTAATAATTGATGATGGATGACAACGTTGATGAGGATAATGATAAGGGGCAAAAAGAAGTTGGGGCACATAGTAAACACAGGTCGGTGTCATTTTATATACCTACATAGTTAGATGATTTTTTTTTCTTTTTACATGTTATTTAAAAGATTTAACGAAATATTAAATATTTTTTAATTTTATATTTTCAAAAAATATTTTTATTATTCTACATATTTATTTTAAAATATCTCAATAAATTTTTTATTATATTTCTTTTTTTTATTTTCAATCATTTTAAATTTTGTACATAAAATATTATTTTTCATTGCATTGATATATTCACAAGCTAAATACACTAAAAGATAGTTTTGAAAACTTTAATAAAATAAATACACTAAACTCTTTTCTAATTTGTATAAAAATGGCTAATGCTATAAATAATAAAAGACATAAAACAGTATATATATATATATATATATATATATATATATATATATATTGTTATTTGTGCATTTAACAATACTTTCTTCTGCCTATTAAAAGATTTTGGGAAGAATACAGATAATCTAGTATCACATAGTAATTTTGAAGCTTCAAAATTTATAAATAATTTTATAAATTTTTTTAAAAAATGAAATTATTGATAATTTAAATTAAAAATATAAGAAAAAGGTATGTCACTCATAAATATTTTAACTACTTTTTAATGAAATTTCTTCTAAAATAAAATGTTAACAAAAGAATTGATTCTGTAATTGATTTATGAAATAACTAAAAATAAGTATTTTGAGTAAATTAGTATTAAAACTAGGCTAAGCTGCATTTAAGGAGATTATTAGGTATGTATTTTTTATTATTTTTTTAATTTTACTGCACTAAAATAATTAAAAAATAATAACTGGCTCATTTATGTATTTTTATATTTTTAATTAAAATTTTAATATTTTCACTATTTTGAAGATCCTAGAAAATTTATCTATAGATTTTCAAATTTCCAAAAAAAATTACGTGACATATTTTAAAGAATTTATTTATATTTTTCCCAAAGATTTTTATACTCAGACATAAGTCACGCGTCAAATCATATCATCCTTAATAAATCGTAAACTCATATTCAAAAGTAAACGTGAATTTGTAAGAAAGTGGGGTTTGCATTTTTTTTTAAAGGATTTGAGTGAGGGAATGAAAGTAGTATCACTAATATTTCATTTTCCAAACAATTTTCAAGAATTACAATTATATAGTTGAATTATATTGTCCAATTTTTATGACGCAAATATAGCTGATTAAAAATGGAATAAAAAATGTAAAAAAAAGAGCAAAAATAATCGAGTATCACCTTAATTTATGCTATTTGTCGGACGATATAAATTGGTCACTTAATTCAATGTTTTATAATTATGATTAACAATTTAAATTGCACCCATGAATTTAAATTAAAGTTTAGAAATTTAAAATTTTCTATTTGTATAAATTTTGAAATATTCAAATAATTGTCATTTAAATTTGTATTAATTGTAAAATCATATATTCTCCTTCGCATCGGGAAACTCATGATTTTCTTTTTGGCAATCAAAAGGCCAAACTGGGACTCCAATAAGATTAGAAAGGATAAATTTTGTTGAACTCCGCAGGAATATGGGAAAAGTTAGACAAGCCCAAGGTATAACCAGCGAGACAATTTGTATTTATTGCCTCCCTTTAAATGTATGTGCAACACGGATCAAATCGATTTTGGAGTTTAATTTTTGCCAGTGGACTGGAGAATATGAGCCTTCTTCTTACCAAGCTCATTGCTGTTAATACGCAGTGACAGTTGACCTAAGGTTAAAGCCCAAAACTGGCCTCCATGCAAACCATAAGCCTTATTCAACCGTGGAAGCAATGCAAATGCTCGAGCTGAACAATCAGGGTTACACAACCTCGAGCAGCATTCCTCTTGGGCTCTGCGACACAAATAACGAGCTGAACTTTCTATTCTTTTTCGAGCTCTCTCAATGTTGGTATGTAAATCATTATGCCAGCATTCCCATATCAACTTCAAATCCATGCCATGAACTTGAAATCTACTTGCTCTAAGGTGCTGGTTATGCATTAGCAACAGTAAAAGACTCATTAAGATTAGCTTTCCATGCTAAACGATCAAAAAATACTTTTATATACTTTAATTATATTACATATATTTAATTAAAATAAATAAAAAATAGTTATTATTTTCATGAAATTTATGCATATATAAAAATTTATTTTTTTAATTATTAATTATAATTAAAGATATATAATATAATTGAAATATACAAAAATTTTATCCAGCACAGTATCAAGCAGGTGGAAAAATTCCAAAACAATATCCAAGAGGCAATCATTTTTGCAGAAGAGACAATTTCTGTGACCCATCTGCTTCGTCAAAGTAAGCCATAGAATTGTTAACAATGTCAACAAGTATCGGACGAGTAACTTTATGATCTTAGAGACAAAAACCTTTCCAAAAAGCTGTAGAAAAACTCTCCCCTACAATTTTGGCAATATCTCGCAGGAAAGAACGCCAAAATTTCCCAAACTCTTTCAGAGAACGAAGTCAGAATTTCTAATTATCAATGGCAAGGGTCCAATTGTTGCTTCTCCTATATTTCCCGCTTAACACTCTTACCCGCCGTCCTATTTCATATTACTTCATATATTTTGATTTAATTTGAAGGAAAACATTGCAAGTGGAAGAATTTATTTATACATATATCACAATTTAAATAACATATTCATAAAACATAATATAATTATATTATTTAAAAAAAAATCTAAAGTTAAAATTGAATTGTCATGTGCATAGTATAGATGACCTTTATGTGTTTCTCACGCGCCGTATCTTCTTGCATCAAAGTATTTTAAAATGTATATTAACAATTTAATTAATTATGAATGTATCATATATCAATATCAAATAATTCACCCATTTTCTATGGGGAACTAACGCAAAATGTGTTTTTTAAAGTGAAATAGAAAAATTGTTTAACCATATATACCATACATTAATTTGTATCGTTTTATGTCATTCATTAGTTTTTTTTTAAATAATTATCTTTAAATATTATTTAATGATTAGATTTAGTTTTCAAATTAAACAATTATTTTTAATGTTTTTAGTTATCACAATTTTTTTTTTTATAAATTAGTCAAACCTTTTTATCTTAAAATGCAGTAATACATTGATAGTGCAGAATTATTTCACAAAAAATTGAAAAAAAAATAGAAAAATTGAGTATAGAAATGACGACACATGTTCAAATATGACTGGAATGATGGCTAAAATTAGTACATGTGTTGGTGATTTATAAAAAAAGAATATTTTTTTGATAGGAAAAGAAATAAAAATTAATGAAACAGAAAATTGAACATTGCCTGCGGGGTGGCTGGTGGGGATGATGAGAGAGAGGCGCAGGGGGGAAAGAGAGAGAAACTGCGAGGCACGATAGACAGACAGAGGGAGGGAGAGAGAGAGAGAGAGAGAGAGAGAGAGAGAAACAGCTGGGAAGGAGAGAGAAAAAAACAGGAGAGAGAGAGACACACACAAAGCAACTCAGAGAAAGAGAGAAAGAAAAAAAAAAGGAAAAAGAATAACACCTCTGAGAAAGATGGTCGAAGAGAGGGTCCTCTGAGATCATCCTGAAAAAGGCAGCAATAAGATTAAAGAAAAAAAAAGAGTAAAAATAAAAAATAGATCTTTTTGAAAATTTGCTGCCTTTTTTCTGAGTCTCAATCTGCCCCACCTATAACTCAACAACCTGCATTGCATTGTTTTCATTTTCCAGCGATAACTGCAACAAGGATAGTTCTTTTCCAACACCCTTTTGCTTTGCCCAATCTGCATGGTAAATTCACCATCTCTTATTTCTTTTTCTATCATATTCGCCTTTTAGCTTTTTAATATATATATATATTGTTGTTGTTGATGCTCACAAAGCTTGCTTGCTTATGAGGTTATTCCCTCATTCTTCATTGTTACGTGTTTCTTGCTAACTACCTCTGTCTGTCTCTCTTCTATCGTGAAAATTCGTGATTTTTTGTTTAATTTTCTTCTGGGTAAATTTTCCAGCTCCAAACATATTGCTGAGATTGATTGAGAGGCGAAGATACTGAGACGGGTTATGCATTTGTTGGAGAAGAGATTGTAGATACATAAATTAAATTACAAAAATGAGGGACCCTGATGTGATTTTCGAACCGAATAGCTCGCATTTCTTTGCTTTGCTTCGTAGAATAAATTTTGCGTAGTTAGTGAATTTTCTACTGCTTGTTCTCGGCAAAGTCCGAGTAGATTGAAGGGGTTTTTCTGCACAGGAAAAAAACCTGGCGATTTTGTGTATTATACGGTCCAGGTACTGCCTCAGCCATTGTGGCATTTGCTTCATAAAGCAATGGGAATTGGATGGAGCCCATTTAGATTTTGGTTTCAAATTTATGTTGGTTTAATCTCTCTCTGGGGGTTTCAAGAGTGTTGGTCTCTTAATGATGAAGGTAATTTCATAAATTTCGTGCCTTTTTATTTTTAATTAACAGATAAAAGGGTTTATACGTTGTATGTTGATGTATGATTCTTATTGCATCTGTAACAAAATATGCAGGGCTAGCTTTGTTGGAGTTCAGGGCAAGAATAACTTCTGATCCTTATGGTGCTTTTGTAAATTGGAATCCAAATGACCACGATCCTTGCAATTGGTTGGGTGTTGTCTGTGTGGAGGGTAAAGTGCAAATGCTGTAAGTTCCTTTGGTCTTTCTTTAAGTTTAGCCGCCAGACACAATTGATTTTTTTATGGAGACAAATACTTGTATCTGTTCTTAATGATTCAAGACACTTTCCCCTCGTACTTTGGAAGCACAAAAAATTATAAATCAAATCATCTGCAAATGAATTAATGTTAAAAAATTGTAAGATTTTAACATGGATTCATTTGGAAATGTATTGAAATTATATATATATATATATATGGTTTCGAATGAGGGGTATACTTTTTTGGTGAAAACATGCTTCTAGCTGTTCTTAGTAATGTTTTAGGAGATATTCCACTGTGATAGTAATTTAGTACAGAGTTTAGTGTGGCACTTACTGAATGCTTAAAGGATTTTGTCTCTTTTTGTTTCATGTAGGAGCCTTAATGAACTCTCTTTGGAAGGGACATTGGCTCCTGAGCTTGGAAAACTCGGTCACTTGAAATATCTGTAAGGATTCTTAACAATATTCCCTCATTTCTTAGTAAGTTCAATTTTTAAATATCTCATCTTATTTTGAAAATTCTCAAACACGTTGATCAGTTTTCACAGTAGACAGAAGGATTTCCAATGATAAACTGGTCTGTTATTAACAAAATATATGCAATGCAATTCATTCCCTTTTTCATTATTTGTTTAGGTGGCTGGGTGGGGAGGGAGCTAGGCATCAATTTAGCAGCGGCACCCCTCCCCCTCTCAAAATATTGCTTGATTGTCATGTTTCTGTAGTTTTTCAACTCCATAGAAGTACGGTTAGTGTGCTTCAGTTAGTTGGCTTACAAATTGTATCAGTTTTAGAAGGTCGTTGCTATGCAATATGGAAAATTATAGAGTTACTCTAATAAGTTTTTTTTTTTTTTTGGTATGTGAAATCAAAATATTATCATGGTTTTTTAGTTCAGTTACCTTCATAATATCATGTCATATTATCTAAATTGGTCCTTGATGTTTGTTTGAGACGTCAAGAGAACAACTTATATCCAATGTAGTACTTTTATTCTTCAACCTCCACCTCCTGTTCTTTTTTGTATTCTGATTCGGGTATGCTTACCCTGTTTCATGTAAATAGTGCATTATGCAAGAATAATTTTTCTGGTACCATTCCTAAAGAACTTGGAGATCTCAACAAGCTGGAGTTACTGGATCTATGGGGAAATAACTTTACTGGACATATTCCAGCAGAAATTGGCAAAATGTTGCCGCTTAAACACCTGTAAGTTAACTCTATATCTAACTTCTATCCTCCATTAGATTCTGGGTTGCTTCGTGACAATAAAATTGAAGTCACAGTTTCTTGAGAGATTGGAAAGCTTAGATGGCCCTCTAATTGATATTTGTTGCCAATCATACATAACCTCTGCCGAACTCAAGTTGGTTGCATGAATTGAAAGTTAGGACACAATTAAGGATATCTCCTTTTCATCTGTATCTAGTGAACCTTGTAGTTTCACTGTGTGCAGCCTGTTCTTGCTGTTTTATTTACAGTGTCAAGCTACTCGGATATACAATTTTTTTTTCCCTTCAAATCTTGTCCAGTTGCAAACTACATGTCACAAACCTGCCTTTTGGGTGACCTCTTCCATTAAGGTCTGGCAACAAGTGGAATAACCTTCATACTTATGAGGAAAATAGTTCAAAGGAGCTACCTGATATAACTCTTTATGTGCTATATATGCTTCTTTTGGGTCTATCCTTGTAAGATATATAAAAGATGGATTATGTTGGTGATACTTATATGGTTTAACCACTGAAAGACCTTCCATGGTCAAGGGATGGATTCAGTTTATTAGTTTGTAATTTCTCATAATATAACATATTCATAATTAAATTAGTTAATATTATGTTCTTTTGTTCATGTGTAAGAAATATCTTTGCTTGATCTGGATTTGGAAATCCACTCCATTTGAGTTGCAAAAATGCCGTGTCAGGGGGATGATTTAGCCTCTGCAGAATAATAGTCTTAACTCTAATCACAGAATTATTTAGTTGCTACTTGTATGAGGAGCTGAAATTTGATACCTGAAAAATAGTAATGTTAAGGAAGTAACACATTTAAAGCAGTATTGTTAATATTATGGTTAACAAAATGTATCTATAATTGCAGTTTTTTTCCTGGATTGTATGCTTACTCGTTTTTTGTTGCACTTTTTATAGTTAACAGAATGCATCCATAATTGTACTTGTCGGTTTCTGTTTATTTTCTTCATTTTCTACTTTTTAACTTTTATGTTTGTATGCTTGGCATGGGTAGTGTGTGGCAGAGCAACGATAAACGATGGAACAAGGCAGAATTCTTACTTGGAGGTGCACTGATGAAATACCTCAACGTGATGGGGTTTCTACCGTATGTAGATAATTTGGTCCCATCCATCTTGATCATAATATGTATGTATAATGTTTTACTTTCCCATTTACCTATATTTGCTAAATTGTCTGAAGGTTCAAGTTAGGAAAGCCCACCTTAACCAGTAATGAAGAGAACTGTTGTGACAATCTACTCAGTAAGTGATTATTTTCTGATTAGTTGTGGTCTATTGAGCCGTAGGAAAAAAAAATGCTTCATTTGACTAATTGAAAACTTACCATGCATCATTTAGGATCCATTGAACCAGAGATTGTACAAAATGTACCAAATATTGTCAGTACAGCACGTCGTAGGTTACTTGATCAGTCCAATAACCTCCCCGCTCTGCCTGCTCCTGATGGATCCATCAACATCATTTCCCTCCCAACAACCCTGAGCAGTGGAACTTTCTCAGCTGTGCCAGATGATAAGAAGAAACAAAATTATGCACCGGCACCAGCTCCTTCTGATTCTTCAAATCAAGATCAATCTTCGCATGGTTCTGCTGGAGAACAAACACATATACAGGGCGTCGATAATGATGCTTCTGGAAATTGGGGGAGGTATATAGTTATTATTATAGTTGTTGCTGTCTTGGTCATCCTTGCTGTGGCCATCTTTTTCTTGTGGAAAAGCAAGGCAGCAAGAGTAATAAGCCCCTTTAAGACGGGAATAAGTGGGCAACTGCAGAAAGCATTTGTGACAGGTAACATTTTGATGTGCTAATAAAAAATGAATATTCTTCAAAAGTTTTTTGGGGGTTTCTTATTGCATTTGAAATGTGTTAAGCATGACGTGTAAGCTAGTTAACATACAGAAAATATTTTTGGACACCAGATATTCCAAACAAATTCTTAAACTCCTACTGATTTTGATGATCTATAGTAATAGTAATTATTTAAAAAATATACTTCAACCTTCTGTTTAATTATTCAGACTCACCCATTCAATTGTGCAAGCTTTATTTTCCTAACTTTGACAGAAATTTTTACAAATGGATTTACTATTCTTCTATGGTCAATCAAATATAAAGAAGTTAATTTTGCTATCTGTGACATATTACTATATGGAGTAGGGGGCTATCATATATCAATTAGGTGGGAGCTCTTCCATTTATTTATGAGCTGAATCAGTGGCTTTTAATTTACATAATTACCAATGGGTATGTTCCCTTTTATCTGGAATTACTGCTAAAATTTGTGGTGCCAACTATGTTATGTGTTCATATGAAATGCAGGGGTCCCCAAGTTGAATCGAGGAGAGCTGGAGACAGCTTGTGAGGATTTCAGCAATATCGTTGATAACTTAGATCATAGCACCATATACAAGGGAACACTCTCAAATGGAGTGGAGATTGCTGTTGTTTCAACTCTAATTAGATCTTCGAAAGAGTGGTCAAAGAGCATGGAAAGGGCCTACCGGAAAAAGGTTTGTTGCAACCTAATGGTCTCCTAGGAATAAGAGAACATCAGAGTAGGGAAGGATGTAGAAGTTCATGTTCCTAAAAATTAGAAGATAACAGTCAATTTCCTTTGATTCCCTTCATTTTCCCATACTGCCAAATAAACTATAAGAACTTCTGTTGCTAATTATGGTTTTTATATGCTGCAGATTGATACATTGTCCCGTATAAACCATAAGAACTTCATCAATCTTATTGGCTACTGTGAAGAAGAAGAACCATTTACGAGGATGATGGTGTTAGAGTATGCTCCAAATGGAACGCTATTTGAGCATTTGCATGGTAATACTCTTTTAATCGAGTTACCTTTCATTGGGAAATCTTGAGTCAAATATTATGCTCTTGAAACTGCAAGGCTAACTAATGTATATGGTTTTTTCTCTTTCAGTTAAGGAAGTTGAACATCTTGATTGGACTGCAAGGACAAGGATTATTATGGGAACAGCCTACTGTCTTCAGTACATGCACCATGATCTTAATCCACCAGTTGCTCTAACAAACCTCAATTCAGCTTCTATCTTCTTAACAGATGATTTTGCTAGCAAGGTATCCCATTTATATTCTCTCTTTTTTTTCTGAAGGGTTTTATATATCTTTTACAAAATTTTGCATACTTGGCCTCCTCAAGCTAGAATTTCTGGTTCCGCCATTGGCTGTTAAGTAGCATAATGCTCCCTATTATTGTTCTCTCTCAGGCTACTGAGGTCATTTTTGGAAATATAGCTTCATCACCACCTAAACTGGATGATTATGAAGCATCGAAGCACTCAGAACTGCCACGTCATGTCGATCCTGAGACAAATGTTTATAGCTTTGGAAT
This sequence comes from Sindora glabra, assembly GCA_020226215.1. Taxonomy (NCBI): domain Eukaryota; kingdom Viridiplantae; phylum Streptophyta; class Magnoliopsida; order Fabales; family Fabaceae; genus Sindora; species Sindora glabra. Next base: position 30,015,643 of record CM035226.1, read on the forward strand.
ATTGTTACTTGAAATCATTTCTGGGAAATTGCCTTACTCTAAAGAACGCGGTCACATTCTGAACTGGGTAAATTTCTAATCCTTGCACCCTTTATCTTCGCCTTTGGAAATCTCATTTCTTGTTAAAATAAATATTCTTGATTTGCCAGGCTGCCGAATACGTGTTAAATGATAAGCGAAGCATGGGCTGTCTGATTGATCCCACACTGCAGTCCTTCAAAGACAATGAACTTGATGTCATCTGTGAAGCGATCAAAGATTGCATCCAATCTGATCCGAGGTTAAGACCAACAATGAAGGATGTAACATCCAAATTGAGGACTCAAATAAATATATCGCCTGAACAAGCGGTCCCAAGACTGTCTCCACTCTGGTGGGCTGAACTGGAGATCTTGTCAGTGGAGGCGACTTAAGTTCTGACTCTCTTCTCTGTGTTTGAAGTCAAGTCCCTATTTTGGCCGTAATTTGAGGTATGGGAATATTGCTATCGAATCATGCTCGCCTTATTATCGCTATATCGTGGCATCTGCTATTCAATTTCTTTACTTCTTTCATTATCTTTGTTCTTCTCTAAGTTCCCTTGATTGACAACTTCATAGACATTCATTCTGTCATCAAAGTGTGCTATGTTGGATATGCAAGTGGGGTGTTGGAATGTATTTTTTTAATTGTTGTTTGGCATACGTAAAAGGTTCTAACATAGCATTGGATTCATGGTCCTAATTAACGTATTATTTTGATATAGGTTTGTTGGATTATTAATGAAGCCTATGCTTACCCATCCTCAAAACCTGTAATTTGCATTCCTCTGCTCCATTTAACAGAGAAAGCAAGCAAAAACGAAATACGAAGCGCGACACAATCTGTTTGGTTTGGTACGGAGTCAGAATATTGGTCCTTCTTCCATAAGCCATGGTTTTCTTTTCCAGACTCACTGTATATGAAATTTGTGTGTAACTATGTAATCGAACCGTTTTATCTTATCTGATGAACTTATTGCTACTGTCTTCTTAATGAAGTTTGTGAGTTAAATAAATAGTGCATGAACCAAATATTTTAGTCAATTTTATACATGAATTGAATTTGATATATGATATTTGATTTGTTTGATTGATTAGTTTAGTCGATACTTTACATACTGTACATATATGCATACGTTTACCATTATACTCACGCACTACTTAATATTTTATATTAACATATGTCTATACAAATTCCATCAATATTTTTAATTTAAATTTGATTTATTATTAATATAAAATATTTTATATTATATCAGTAAATAAGAAAAAGATACATTATTAAAAAGTTAATGGTAATTCAAAATTTTTAATAGAATTACAGAAATTTTAACAATTTTTAATTGATATAGTAACATATGAGTAGATAAAAATATAAAGTTAATTTATACTAGTGAATTAAATTTAAATTATCTTTTTATTAGATTACTACAATGAAATTTCTTACAAAGAAAGGGGGTTTAAAGTTGACTCATTGTCAATGTAAAATATTTTATATCATTAATAAATAAAAAGAAGATATGTCATTAAAAATAAAATAGTGATTAATAATTTTTAACTACAGTAAAAAGGTTTTGAGAGTTCTAATGATATGGTAATACAATTGGCGACTAATAGTGTAAAGTTAATTTATATTAATAATAAATTAAATTTAAATCTTAAAGAAAAATACTATATTTTTGCTCTGAAATTTTGAATAAAAAACAAATTTAAATTCAAATCACTATTAATTATTTATGTATTGTTATATTAATAAAAAAACTATTAATACCTTTTCACTGCTGTTAAAATTTTTTAGTTTGAACTCAAAAACCAAAGTCATTTATAGCAATGCGAACTGTGAATTAAGTTAAACATAGGAGCAATATAAATTGGTCTCAACCTAATTTTACTCAGATTTATTACGAGTTTTACTCATGAGACTCACAATTTAAGAGAACATAAACATAGAACTTGACTTTACAAGCATTTTGTTATAGTCACAGCATTAGAAAGTCGTAGAAACGGAAGTGAGGATTGGAGACTGAGATAAAAGGAAATCAATCACTGCAATGCAATTGGAACTCCTCGTCTTTTATGGCAACGAGAGCCAAGCAAGTTACTATAAAAACATGTCAATTGATAATTACTAATCTAATTAGAATCGTATTTACCGCAGGAATCGCAATCTGGTTTAAACAATTGTAACATATGTAAAAAATTTAGAAAATTAGCTTCTTTTATTCTCAATCATATCATATATTTTTTATTTAATAGACAATTATAAATTGTATATATATTCAACTATAAAAAGTTTATAAATAAATGAAAAATAACAACATCAAAATCTCATAACTTTTTCATATAACATAATTTATATGAAGTATAATTATTTATATAAAATTCGTAATTTTTTTCATAATATTTCCAATTTTATTTATAAATTTCACAACTAAAACAAATTTACCCCTCCTCCTATCGCTATCAGGACATAGTAGCCTATAATATAACGGAGGACGGAAGTCTTACGTTAAACCCTTCCCTCTGCCGATACTCCTTTGCATGTGGAAGTGCATATTCGATACTCTGCCATTGTAACATCGTGGGGTTTCTTCTTTTACTTTCCTCCATACCATTATTATTTTTCTAATCGCTTGTTTTTATAATATTTAAATATTAAGGGAGAAAAAATTTATAGGCATTATTTTGTTAGCTTTTCTCCGATTCCTTTAAAATTTTCATATTCTCTCGTTACTAATTTTTGTTGCATAGACTACCGAAAAGATGAAATTACACAAATTTAAATAAGTGTGAGATAAAATTAAAAAAAAAGTTTCCAATGAAATTAGATAAATTTAAATATTGATAAAAAAAAATTTTTGAGGTCAAATTAATTCAAACCTATATTTCATAAAGACAAAAATAGGTAATTACTCTATATTTTATGAAGAGAATGTGGAAAGGCACTTTAAGATTATTAACTTCTAATAAAATTTCAATCTTATTTCATAAATTTTATTTACAAAAATTATTTTATTAACTTTTCAAAAACGTCTAATATCACTCAACAGCTTAATCTAATTAAATAGTTTAATGAAGTTACTTACACATCATCAAGTTTGGTATCCTATATAATTCACATAAGTTATATTTTTATATTCTAAATGCAAAAAGGCACTTTTGATTACTTAACTTGCACTAAGATTTCAATCTCTGAAACAAATTAATTCACCTAACTTTTCAAATATACAATGGTCCATTGCAATGAAAAGACAAAATGTTAGTGATGACTTTCATTGTAATTAACAAATGAAAATACTAATCAAACCTAAATATAAACAAAAATGTTATGTATATATTAGAAGTAGTATATAAGGTGAGTTTTATGAAACTGAATTATAAAATATTGAGATCTAATTCCAAACTATATATTAAAAGTTAAAATTCTTAAAAGTGCTAAAATTAGCAGCAATTTCAAAAAATTATACTACATCAAAATAAGGTTCCACTTTTATATATAAAGTTAAAGGTAAGTTTAATTCAAATAAAATTTTGTAAATAAAATCGAGACTTCAATAAAAGTTAAGAGATTAAAAATGTTTTTTTCATAAAAATATGAAAATATAATTTATATGAATTAAGTAGAATGCCAAATAAACATCTTTACTAAAATGGTCTAAGGAGATTAGACTATTAAGTGATATTATATATTAAAAGATAAATTTTTTTTAAATAAACTAAAATATATAAAATAAGATTAAAATGCAGTTGAATAAAGAACGCTTTCAAACTCCAGGAGATCAGTAATAATGCATTGTCAAATTCTTTTTCAAAGAAATTGGGTGGTAAAGATAGAGCATACCTATAAAGAAATTAATAAATATGCAAATTGGTTAGCCTCAAAAAGCAATACAATGGAGTTAGGTCTGAAGATTATTTCCGGACCTACCTATTACTAAACTTCAATTGCTTCTTCTCATTGATGTTAGGAGGATTTTTATCCCAATAATAGTCTTTGAGAAGTTTTTTGTTTTATTTATTTTTGGCCATTTAACCTCTCTTTCAAAAAAGAAAAAAGAACACTTTTTTTTTTGCCTTTTACATAATAGAAAAGGATTTTTTTTAATATTATGAATATATTTTTTTTTTCATGAATGAACGCAAACAAGTTAATTTACAGTGAGTCTACAACATTAGTAGAAGTTTAATACTTCTATGATCTCTATCTCTGTCATATTTAAATCCAAGACCCAAAAATAAAGGTAGACTCAAACTTCCTCATTATCTGAGCCAACATTTGTTGGTGGCACTTTTTTATTTTTGTTGAAGGCCTGTTTCACAGTGTTGATTTATTTAGAAAATTTATTTTGTATAACTATGTAGAAAACAATTTAAAGAAATAAAAAATCAACGTCGACTGTTACAAATCTTTTAAAAATAAAATTACAATTCTCTATTTTTATTTTTTTTAGAAACTAATGGTTGTGTTTATTCCTTTGAGTAATCCTTCTCAGTTTAAAAATCGAAATCTGTTCCGAAACTGAAGGCTGATTCTCTTTATCCATTTTTTTTTCGGTTTTTTAATAGTAGGTGTAATTAAATTATTGAATGTATAGGTCCTATAATTAAACTCAAAATATGAAGAAAAGTGAAAATTTTAAATAATATCATAGAATATTTGAGATAAATACTCTCGATTGCATCTCTTTAATATTTTTCTTGATTTCTCTTACTTTCAGCCATTGCACTTTTTATGTAAGGTTTATTATCGTCAAATGATATCAATATTTTTTTTGGTAATTTTATTATATGATATCAGTATTAAAACATATAAGTTTCACTCAAAGATAAATACTTTTCAAACCTCATTTCATTTATTATTAGTGCTATTCAAAACAAAGAGGAATTTTGACTCACATTAAATGTATTTAATTATGTGCATTAAATTAATTTGGAAGAGAACACTATTTTTTATTATAATTGATGTATTACTTCTTAAGAGAAAATTACATTTTGCCTACTTATAATTTCACCTTTTTTTAACTTAATTCACTTTTGATTTAAAGTACTACAATTTATTCATATGTGCTTTTAATTATTAATATTTTATCTGTCTAAATTATTTTTGTCTAAAATTTAACAAAAACTTATATGCATTGCATATGAATTCTATTTTCCTAAACTTAATGAAAAATCACATATATTATATATGATCTCTACTTTCTTAAATATTAATTCAATCTGATACTTACTTAAAATTAAATTATTTTAAAAAATCTTAATTCTATTAAATATATATATATTTTTTATAATTTAATCCATAATTGCGTAATAGAAGGTGCTAAATATAATTTTTTAAAGGTAAACTAATTTTAAATGGACATTTAGAATTTGAAAAAATAAAAATTACATATAATATAAATAATTTTTTATTAAATCTTGGATAAAACAATATTTTAATCAGGTTAAGTGTTAAAAATTCTATGAATAAGTTATAATACTTAAAATTATAAGTGAATTGCATAAAAAAATATAAAATATAAGCGGATAAAGTGTAATTTTTTTCTTTTTTCTTTTAACCATATTTAAGTATGTACTTCTTTTATTGGTTTATGCGATTTGAAGTGTAATTGCCGCCATTTTTTCGGTGTGGTATCTATTTTTCTTTCCCTTTCGAAACACCTCTTGCAAAGAAACACTATAGTTGAAAAGGAAAGGAAATGCACCAGGATTGTTCATTAAAGACTATACATCGTACATTCTCCTACGATATCATAGACTTGAAAAAGCATACATAAAACTTAGAAACAACCTGGGGAACCAGGTTCAACTGAACATAAATAGCTCAACAAATTAAGAAGCCGTTGCAAAAACACTCAATGCTGCATGATTTTGTCTTCTTCTTCAGCCTAATGTTTCACCTGGGAAAAGGACTGATTCCTGCCATCAACATACGCTTTCCCAACGTCCTCTGCTGAACCAGCAATTCAAAATATGAAGTATAAAGCACCACCCTCTGCAATGGCGTCAGAATGAATATAACCTCCCTTAACGTCTTTAGCCTCACAAAATCCGCACGCTACACGATCTTGTTGCACCAAGTCATGAACCCTTTCATCAACTCGTCCATGTCGGCCATGGCGTCTCCGAACACCAGTTTCTGCGCTGTCACCGAGGCATGAAGCATCGCCATCTCCTTCTCTACCATCTCCACCTCCAACTTGCTCCTCATCCTCACCTGTTGTATCCTTCTGTCCTGCTCTGTCGTCAGTTCCAACGCTATCTGGGTGCGCCCTACTATCACCGGCTGTATCAGCTTGAGGGAATCGACTAGGTGGAACGGTATTGACGGCCTCGGTCCAGTTATCCACTGAAAGTTGGTCTCGAGTGGGGTCAACCAAACCGTTGTGAAGAAGACGAGGACGTCTTCCTGCTGCGCCGCCATCCATTTGGTGTCGTAGAATTCCTTCAAATGGTTTTCGAATTTGGAAATGCTCTTAATTCTTGGTCGTTGACAACCAGGTCGCTTTTGTGTTTCTCGTTGATAATCTGCACGAGTTTCGAGAACCGGTTCTCGAAGTAGCGGGAGAAATTCACCTCGAGTCGTGTGCTAAGGATGCTCATTTTGTTGGGACAGATAAAAGGGAATGGTTTCAAGAAAGGTAACTAAAGTAAGATGGACTACGTTGGAGCATGTGTGCTTTGGGGGTTTTATAAGGAGTGGGGGAAGGGAAAGTGCGGTAGGCCTGCAAACGGACGGGCTGGAGCAGGTTAGACCAAGTCCTCACGGATTTTGATTTGTTACGGATCGGTCTGTTTGACCCGTGATACAAAATGGACTCTTTTAAGGCAGTCTGGTTTCGCTTCGTAAAAGTTTTGGACTGGCTCGTGAATTGGCCTGTTCTGTCTGTTCGTCCAATGCACCAAAGCCCACTCCACTCCAATCCAACAAGCAATATGTCCCAGAAGTTATTTTCTGATTTTTTCAACTTGCAATTTGCAATCTATAGTACAGAGAGCCAAACCTGGAGGTATAAGGCATTACTCCCAAGCCCCCAAGCCCCAGAGATTGCCCCCCAAATTCCCAATACCATAAATTGTTATACTAAAATGCTATTTTTTATTTTTGCAAATTGCATTACAAACTACAGACCACACACCACAGAACGCCAGTCCCAGACAGAGACTTTAGAAGGCAGAAGCATTGCCCTACCCCCTGTTCTTCTGCAGTTCTGATCCCTTTCCCTAGAAGATTGGAACTTCTATAGTTCTATTTAGCTTAATTATCTTACAAACACTTCTAAAAAATTATATTCTATTCTACCACATCCATCATATAATAAATTAAATTATTAAAATTAATGTAAAATCCTACATATTTAATATAACTAATCATCTGTCAACACATAATAGTTATTATAAGTATAATAAAATAAAATCCATTTCTAAGTTCAAATAATATGCTTCTAGAAATAAACATTTAGCAATCAAAATCCACTTGTATGTCCTCCTAACTTATCTAGGCAACAGGCAGCAGGCAACAATCAGCAGTGGTCCAGCGGAGACTTCTAATCTTGAAATATAATTCATCATTCATGAACAATTACAAACCAGCATGTTCAATTCTTTTGCTTCCAACTTTTCACAATCTATATATCAAGCAAAACAAAAAATGCATCATATTTTAACACATTTTATGATGCATAATAAAACCAAAGTAATAGAATTATTTAAACTAAAAAAATAATACAATTGTTATAATATTATGATAAACACAAGTATCTAAAATAAAAAAGAAAACTAAGTAAGAAATGCTCACTGATAGCACTGCAACTCCAAGTCTCCAACCAAGTAGCCAACAATGAAGATTTAGATAAATGAAAAGTCAAAGATAACCAACCAAAACACACAGAAATTCTTTTATAAGTTAATACAACCAAAATCTAATCAAACTTAAACAAAATTTAATGATAGATCTAAATAACTTACTAGAAAATAAGAGGGAGACCTCTATTTATGCATCCTCATCATCATTAACTTCTAACTCTTTATCTAGATCAATTGGTGCACTTGTGTTTGAATCCTCAATTGAGTCATTTTTTCCTTCCTCATCATCCTCCAAATCTACAATTGAAAGTTTAATTGTTAAAGAAGTTCAAATATTAAAATTAGAAAGATTAGAAATTTTCTAAATTAATTAGGAGTTGAATCATAGAGATTACCAGCAGGAGTGAAACCATGGAGCCAACTACGAGTGCAAATTAAAACTTGAACGTTTTTTGGAAGGAGATAACTTCTATACTTATTTAGCACTCGCCCTCCAATACTAAATGCTTATTCGAATGCCACTGTTGTAATTGACACACTCAAGAAGTCACAAGCCATAATGGCTAGGTTCGGAAATCTATTCTTGCACACCTTCCACCAATCTAGAATATCTAAATCTTCATAATGAGCAAATTCAAGCTTTGGCTCTTCCAAAATAAATCTCCAATTGAGATTTTCCAGCTTTTGTAACAATTTGAGAATCAAAGGCCTTGAAATTCCAACCTAAAAAAAATTCATACAATCCAAAAATAAAAATAATCAAAATAGAATAAATTGTATAAAAGCATTGGATCATACTTATAGGCAACAAATTAGAATTGAAAGCAGGAAAACTTACAGTGAAAAGTTTCTTTGGTCTATTATTTGTACTTGAACTTCCAAAGAATGATATGGAAGTGACACTTGAATATTGGCTTGGAGGTGAATGCTTAGGAAATGCCTCATGGAGTTGAAAAAGATTTTGTTTCACAATTCCAATTTTTTCTTCACAAGTTGTAGAGTCAATAGTATTATAGCAAAACTCCAACAAAGAAAGCTTGATTCTTAGATTAAAGACAGCTGCCATATCAAGCAAAACATTGTATTCACTCCAATATTTATCAAACTTAACCTTCATGTTAATAGCCATCTCTCTTATGGTTTCATCTTCACTCTTTAAATTATCCAATAAAAGGCATTCAATTTTCCAAACTTTAGTGAAATAAAAGTTTGCGATTGGATAACTTGAACTAGATATTAAGTTTATCATCTCATAAAAGGGCTCAAAAAATTCACTCATCTTTTCACCCCTTGCCCACTCCACACTAGATGGATAATGCTTGTAGTTTTTATCAATAACCGTAAAGTGAATAAATGATTGTTTATATTTTAAAGCACTATTAAGCATGAGAAAAGTTTAATTCCATCTAATAGGCTCATCCAAGCATAATTTCATACTTCTATTAATTGACAAATTTTGAATAATCTTGTCAAAGCTTCTCATTCTTGCTTCTGAATCCTTAACATATTTAATATTTTCTCTAATTTTAACAATGGCACTAGAGGCCACTTTCAACCCATCTTGAACAATAAGATTTAAGATGTGTGCAGAACATCTTACATGAAAAAATTCAGCATCACACAACAAGCTTTGTTCTAAATAAAGTTGTTCTTTCAAATAAGATTGCATGTTATCATTTGCAAAAGCATTGTCCAAAGTTAGAGTAAAAACCTTCTTATCTACCCCCCATTCACATAAGACTTCCATTATTTTTTTTTTGATAATTCATATCTCGTGTGTGGAGGTGGCATACTACAAAAAGCTAGGATTTTACTTCTTAACTTCCAATTAAGATCAACATAGTGAGCAGTTAAACAAATATAGCTTTCTTGAGTGCAAGAAGTCCACAAGTCAAAAGTAAGACAAACTCTACCTAAAATTTTTGCCAATTCATCTTTCATACCTTCTTTTTCATTTAAATAGAGCTTCCACACATTTGATGCAGCTATATTTCTAGAAATCATTTTTGCATCAGGGTTTAAATATTTCAATACATCCCTAATTCCATCATATTCAACAAAATTAAAAGGGAGATCATGTTTTATGATGGCTAATGCTACTTTATTCCTAAAAATTCTTTGATTAATTTTTCCACTTCTTGGTTTACCAAGATTATCCAATAAGATTTTCAGCATCCTAGTTTGCTTCAATTTCTCAAGTTTTTTACATCTTTGAGCATGGCGGGCTAGACTTGAAGTATCAGTTTAGGTTCCATCTCCCACAATTAAAGTTCCATAACTTTTGCATCTACCTCGATGTCTACCATCTTCACATATTCCCATATTCTCATAAAAATTCCACACATCTAATGTCATTTTCTTTCTTTTACTATGACCTTCATTAGCTTTTGGTTGTTCAAGTTGATTTTCAGAACCATGAGTACTTTCATCAATAACAATGTTTTCAATTTCATTATTGTTCCCCCTATATAATGCATATCACATGCCCTCTCATTGCTCTCTCCAACATTTTGATATGTAGATTATGATTCCATTATCTAGGATTACTATAAACTGCATGTTGACACATAAATGTACACTTAATTAACACTTATACTTATGCACACAGAACACAGCACTGTCAGTACACCACATTAAGCATTACAACAGCATAAACAACAAAATTTTACTACTCAAACTTATATAATACAACTATGTAGACTTAGAGTTCTAAAAGTCCAAGTTCTAACAAAATAAATAAACAAATTAGCATCCCTAAATAGTTCTAAGACAAGAACTAGATAAATGATTTTACAACCAAATTTTTTTAAAAAAATTTAGCCTACAATTGCAACAATTAACATTAAAGGAAATTTAAACTTGTGATAAAATAAATCACAATCATTTTATCACAAATAAAAACAAGAATGAACAATTTAAATATGATAAAATAAGTCACAATCATTTTATCACAAATAAATACAATTGACTCTTTAGTAAGATGCAGTATTAGAGAACATATCAACAAAATAAATATATTCATGCACACAATGAAGTTGCCAATAAAGTGTATACAGAAAATTCTTTTCCTAAATATCAGCAGGAAGTAAGCCATATGTTATTGGAACTAACGGAAATAATTACCATACTTGTTAGTGTGATCACCAATGTGTATTTGCCATCTTGATCAAGGAAGTTGCTCCAACAATTTCACCAAGTGACTCGATTTGTAATTCACACAAAAGTTAATGTAAGTCAAATAGGAAGATAATTAAGAAGCAGCTTAAGATTTCATATCGAAGGCTAAAATAAATAGAGTCATATTTGTTAGTAGTTTGCTCATGTGTTGGGAAGAATTCACAAAGCCTAGAACTAAATAGACACAACAAACTTTCGCTTCCATGTTAAATAAATTACTTTCCTTGTGTAAAGTGAGAATTAGAAAATTAATGCAACCACTGTTTCCAGCTTGGCTTGTAACTTGTAATGAGTGTAAATAATAAACTCTCTTGATAATTTTGATAGAATATTGGCAAGCAAACTAGAGAAGTAACAATTGTTTAAGCTTTAAGCTGCCTGGTAGAATAATTGCACAGCGGAAACTACTAAGGAAAAAGAGAGGAATACTTGCTCTCATCTTTTTTAAGCCAAAGTCATGAGGATTGTAGTGTAGAATTTCAAAAAAATTTAGAAAAAGCACACAAAATTGAAAATTAGATAAGATCTTGATTGGAGTAAGAAAACAAAGATAACTTAAGGAACATATTTTTCTAGATGGGAATTAAGGGTAACTATCCAAAGTGATTATATTAACAAAATCTTACCCACTCAACTGCTCATGTTTTTCTGTCATTGCGATCGATTTTATCAGAAATCCTTCTCACTACGTTATAATGAGACATTTTCCATCAAATCCTCCATTTGCATTAGTAAGTAGTACTGTTACCGAAATGAATAATACTTAAAAAGTAAGAAGCAAAAATGAAGTGTGAAGCATGAAACGAAGGTAAATTTAAATAGAAAACTAACTAATAAGGAAGGCAATTATCGAGAAACCAAGTGTTTGTCCACTCAGTTGGAAGCAATGAAATCAAATTAGCAATCAAGGGTTTTGGAGCTGGAAAAATAAAATAAAATCAAAATCAAAATCGTACACTAATCACTGAGAAATTCTAACACTAGTAAAATTTGTGAATCAAGGGTTGCAAGCCGTCAAAGATAAAATTAAAAATACCTCAAACCGGAATTCAGTAATAAAGGGTTTTAGGATTTAGATTACAAGGCGCACGGGAACTTCAAATTCGTGGGCAATTATGCATTTTTGATTTTCCAAAACTATAGAACAAGAGAGAAGCGAGAACAATGTTAACAAGGAACAACTAAAGATAAAGAATCGGGAAAATTAATTCGATGATTCAGCTTGAAAGTAACAAAAAATTAAAAAGTTTATCACTAATTGATGAAAAAAGAAATCTCACTTTGAGTTCTTGATAGCTTCGACAATCCGATGCCCTAGTTAGTAGAGGGGCAAGAGGTTTCTCAAAGAATTTTTTAGGTTTCACTGTTTTTATTTTGTCTTTCTGATGAGATGAGTGATGATGTGCAGAGGCAGAGCTGAGTGCGTGTGTGTGCATACTGGATAGAGTGCTGCTTTGCTGTGCTGACTAACTAATTATTTTATTTTTTATTTGTTTTATTTTTTATTTCAATTCTGAAATCAGAAATCTGAATATTGAAATTACCAAATTGGGTTGGGGAATGGCCAGATGGAGAGTCGACTAGGTTGTTAATCTTTAGGCCTTTCGGCCTTTTTGTTTTTCTTCTGAAACAAGGTCGGCCCGTGGACTGACCCATATCCGTGTGGGACAAACCCGTTTGGACCATAGTCCGTATGGACTAGCCTATTTAACCCGCAATTAAAAACGAGCTTACTTTCTTGGGTCCAGATCCGCATGGACCTACGGAGCGGAGCGGAACGGAACGGGTTGGTCCGCAAGTTAAGGCCCGTTTGCCAACCCTAAAGTGCGGTGATAGAGGGAGGGAGGGAGAGAATTTTAGCTGTACTTAGCCTTTGTTTAGATGGAATTGAAAATGAAAGGAGAGGAAATACTTGAAACTTAAAACTGAAACTTGTATAATTCATAAGATTTATATTATTTAGAAAATAAAATTTAAAATTAGATTTGAAATGTTAATTAAGAATTATTATTAGCTAGATATTAAAAAAATTAATTTATAAAATTTAATTTATTAAATATAAAATATTAAAAATTTTATTTTCAATGAGAATTGCATTTTTGTTGATAAAAAGATTGTCTACTTTTTTATGTTTGCAGGTGGCGGGTGCCTAGCTCTAGTGTCTACAAACATCAAGCACCCGCAGCACTCAACGCCTGACGTTCGTAGGGCGTAAGTGTCCTATCATGCAATTTATATTAACTGGTATCACCCCGTTGCACCAGATGGAATTTGAAATTTATTATGTATAATAAAATATAATTAAAATGATTTAATATAAATATTAAGATGTAATTTTTATTATTTTTGAAAGATAATAAAAGAATAATTTTTTTACATTTATTTCTCATAAAAAATAATTAATAAGTATAAAGCCATTAATTATTCTTTTCATTTATCCTTCCAATATTAAATTAATTTTTAATAAAAATTTAAATTTAAATATTTATTTATAGTTAGAATTCACAACAATGTGTTTATTTCGTTCTCTTAAAAATTTTCTCATTACATTTATGTTTTTATTTTTTTTCTTCTTCAACTTTAATTACTTCAAAATTATCATTTTGTTTAAGATGAGAACTTTTATCTTCATCTTCAAATTTACAATTTCAAAATTACTTAATTATTTAATTCTCATAAAGATTGTTTTATTTTAATAAAAAGTTTTCTAAATTATATTTAAATTATGTTTCTTTTCTCTCTTTATCTTCAATTACTTTAAAGTTATCATCTTCTCTGATATGGGAGTTTTTATCTTCATTTTTAATAAATATTCTCTCTTATTACTTTTTATCTTTTATAATTATTCAATTCAAAATTTTTATCATGCAAGTTCTTTTTTATGATTTTTTTGCTTTTTTTTATATCATTGTTATTGCGGTTTGATTTTTCTTATTTTTGGGCATGAGTGCTTTATTTCATTATTTTTTTTCTTTTTAAGAAAAAAATTGTAACTTAATTGATTTTCATTAGTTTGATGAATTTTTAATGGTTAAAATTGTGAAAGCATAATTTTTATATAGTCTATATATTTTATTTCATTAGATAAATTTTTTAACTATTTCATACTATTTAGTAGAAAAGGTACAATTTTGGAAAAAATTATGGAAGAAGGGGAACTACTATGTGAACATATGGACTATTAATTATGAAGTTTATAAATTTGCAATTGACAATATATATTATTTTTTATTACCTTAAATTTATATAAAAATATTAAAATTAACAAATACAATATTTTCTATTTTGAAAATTGAAATTCATTTTCTTTTTATCTTTATTTGATTTTATTTGAAAATTTTCTATTTTTTATCATTATTTGATTTGATTAAATTTTTTTATCATTATCTTTATCTTATTTTACATCCAATTTAAAATTTACAAACTTTCATCTATAATATATATTTTATTTATCTTAATTTAATAAAATCACCTTTTACTTTTATAAACAAATGAACAATCCTATTTGCACCTATTTGCTGAATCTATTACTAAATATTTCGATAATTCATCTTCATTTGGTGCATTTTCACTATAATAATTGTAAATTTATTTTTTCATTTCACAATGTAATTAATTATTTTTTTATTATATTCATAAATAATTATATTATTTCTCTCACCTTTTTTTCCTTTAATCCATCACATATTTTTCTTAAACTTTAACTAAATAGTAGATCAATTCTTCTTTTAAGATTTATTATCTACTACACACTTTTTATTAGTTTACAATTCTATATTTTTTATTATATTCTAAGAAAAAAATTCATTATGATGCATCTTTTAAAAAATACTAAATATGAGTTAGTTATTAGTATTTTTCAACCAAAAGTAAATTTTCTCTTTTATGTGAATTAAACAATATAAAATATTTAATATCAAAATATTAAATTTTAGTTAGCAAGTATATCATAATTTTTAAATTTTAATTTATTACTTTTAAAAGTTTATTTTATGCTGTAACGTAATAAATAAAAAATATGTTACCTTTAAAAAATTCATTCTTATCATAAATTATGTTATTAAATATTAATATTAATGATAATAATTATATTAAAAATGATGATGCAATATTTGAATTTAAAATTAATTTTTTGATAAAGTAAATTTAAAATCAATTACCTATTTGAATGTTAAGTAAAATGAGTGAAGAAATAACATTTTTTCTCCCTTAAATTTTTTCTCAATTTTTTTATTAGATACCTTTCTTTCAAATATTTTAAAACTGGAGAAATGACTTTTTTTCTTGAAGTTGTTAGCTATATATTAATTAATTATTCATCTAATCCTCTTTATAAATAATTAATATATAATTCTAATATTATATTATTAAAATAAATATTCACTCATAATATAAAATTACTATTTTTAAAAATTTATCTTGTATTATAATTTGGCACATAAAAAATATATTGCCACAAAAAGAATTTATCCTTTTTGTTAAAAAATATATTGCCATTACAAAAAGAATTTATCCTCTTTAAAAATTGTTAAAATTCTTTTGCTTCTATTAAAAATTATTAATTACTTCTTAATTACTATTATCCTTTTGATAACGTATCTTCTTCTCAATTACATTATATTGATAATGGATTAAATTTAAATTTATATAAAAATATATATAGTATAACGGTTCAAATTTAATATATTATTAGTATGAAATATTCTACATTATCAATGAATAAAAATAATATATAAATAATAATAATTAATAATTTTTGTCAATAGTAAGAGAATTTTAATATTTTTAGTAAAATGATAATATATGAATAAGTGGTAGTGTAAAACTGATGTACATTGATAGTAGAATAAATTTAAATTTAAATTTATAATATAATGTAAGAGATATATAATATAAATACAACATTATATAATATAATATATCTCATTTATATTATTTATATATATATTATAATATATAAATTTATTATTATATTATTTCTTATTTTTTGGTTGTATATGATATTATTATTGTTATTATTAATTTTAAATATAATATAAATATAAATAAAAGAAATATTTAAAAATCCATGGCTGCCTTGGAAGGTAAACAGAGTGGCCGAAAAAAACTTTTCCTTACAAAGCCACGTGTCAGCAAAAGTTTGGCAAAAAAGAAAGTATAACTAAAAGTATCAAAATGAGTTAAGTTTAATGAATTAACCTGAAATTAATATAATTTTGCCTGATCTAACATTGAGATTGGTATGAAAAATGATAATAGTGGTTGATTTAATAAAGAGCTGAGACTCGTTAACCCGACCTAATAAAAAATTGAGACTAGTAAGTGTTAATCCATCATGTTATCAAATTAACTCATTAGAGTGGTAATAATAGGAAAGTATTCATTAACCCAACCTAATAAAAAATTAAAATTAGTAAGTGTTAATTCATTAGGTTATTAAATTAACCCATTAAAGCAGTAATAATAGCAAATAATAAATTATTAGTTTATTATTATATATTTAATTTTTTATTATTATATATATTAAAATAATAATTTTATATATTAAAATTATACTTTAATATTATAATTTTAAAAAAATTATTAAAAATTAAATTGTAAATAATTTTAGAATGCATTTCACCAAATAAATGAATTATTTAATTTATTTTAAAACTTATGAATTCACCTAATTAATAAATTAAAAATTAATTTTTAGATGTATTTGATGTACCAATTTGTTAAAAACTTCTATTTAATAAGTTTCATATAAATTACATAATTTATAATTTATAAATTATTATTTTTTAATTTTATATTAATTAAATTTTAAATAATAAATATTGTTTTAAAATTTTGATTACATTAATATAATTTATTTTTAAAATAAATATAAATTAATTTATTTTATATAATTATTTATATTAATATATTTTTTATATTTTTAAATAATTTAACAACTATATTTAAAATATTGAATTAATATATTAGAGAAACTAAACCTATAATTAAATTTAAGAAAGTAATTTTAAAAATGATTTATTATTTTTTAAAAAATATGCCTATGCTTTAGTACCCATATAATATACAACAAAAAATAATTATAAATTGATACATTTAACTATTCTTAAATATTAATTATTATTTTTTATTAATTTATATGTTCATTCATAAGTAACTCCATATGATATAAATGATAAATACATAAGTATTTTCCTTATAATTACATAAAAATCAAGAAATTCTTTATTTATCTAAATTCACTATAAGCATTAAAGAAAAATAAACATAAAACTTTTAGAATCGACTGATATATATAATTTATATGTATTGTTATATCAGCCTCTGATTTCATGAATATTTTAAAGATCGGATCCAACAGTAAATCAGAAAATTATTATGCTGTAATTTGATTAGTTCAATTAGTTAAATTAATGGTAAAATTAGATAACATTATAAATAAAATATATATAAATTTATTAAAAATAAAAATAATGAATAGTTTATATTATATATAATTTATATAAAATTTAAAAAATAAAATAAATAAGTAAATTTTTTATTTTTTAATTGCATATAAATTTAAATTTAAAATACTAAAGTAAAAATAGTGTCAGATTCATTTCATCTATAATCTATAATTCTTTTATTTAAAGCGACTTATAATTTTTTAATACTATTACTATTTATTTTTAAATTATATATTCATCTTATTTATTTTTATTTTTCTACATTAAATGTTCTATGTTTTAATTCTTTTATTTAAAGTGACTTATAATTTTTTAATACTATTACTATTTATTTTTAAATTATATATTCATCTTATTTATTTTTATTTTTCTACATTAAATGTTCTATGTTTTAATTCTTTTATTTAAAGTGACTTATAATTTTTTAATACTATTACTATTTATTTTTAAATTATATATTCATCTTATTTATTTTTATTTTTCTACATTAAATGTTCTATGTTTTACTTGTGACAAAATCTGGCTTTCATGTGGTCCATCCGAATAGAAAAGGATATTTTTTAGTCATAAAATGTATGCATTCCATGAATTGCAAGGTATTTTGGTGAATTCTCCTTGTTCATCGGGCATTTTAATGAATTCAAAAAATTCTCAAAGGCTAAATCTTTCTCCTCAATCCATTCTTAGCCATGAGTTTACCATAATACCCTTATTCTCGAGACATGCTTCACCTTGCAAGTTAGCGTCCCCCAAACCACAGCTTTTGCCGTTTTGCAATGACAGAGCATTTGTTGTTTTGCAATAGCTTTCTAGCTGTTGTGCATTGGCTACTATAAATACTTATCTTAAATTCTCATTTCTTAATAAAATTCAATTCACATAATAAATATTTATTATTTCTCTCTTTAATCTCTTTCTCATAATTTTTATTTCTCTACAAATATTGAAGATTGAAGGTGGAGGTAATGTATGAAGTTATAAAGTATTAAAGTTTTCACTTCAAAGAAAAATATTGGTAACACTTTTCAACCTTTTCTAATTTCTACTTATATTTTTTGTATTTTTTATTAAGTTTTGTATATTTTAATTTTTATAGTATTTTAGTTAATTATTATTCTTATTAAATTTAATATTAGTAATTGTATTTTTATATTATTAATAAATTTTAATTACATATTTGAATGATTCAAATAATATGAAAAATTATTTTGATGATCAAAATTTTTAAGAAAATGTAGCTACTGATTTTTTAAATAATAATTTTACAAATACTTCTTTAAATACACTAGAATTTACATATTCTCCTCTCTCTTCTCAACATTCTTATCTGATTCAACAAAAATATTAAAAAAATTTAAAATATAAAATCATTTCGATCTAAAAAATGTAGATAATGTAGTTAAAGCATTATGCAAATATTGTTTAAAAAATTATAATTATGATAGTTATAGTGGTACTAGTACAATGAGATACCATTATTCTTCTACGCATGTGAATATTGTAAATATTTGAAGTAAAAATTCTAATATGCCTAATCAAGATAGTTGTGAGTATGAATTATGTAAATAGATTTGTCATATTAAAATGCCTTTTAGTATAATTAGTTCTCTAAAATTAAATGTCCTTCTTTAACACTTTAATCCTCGATGGCATGGTATAAGTAAGAATACTAGTGTAAATAAATTGAATAAAATTTTTCAAAAGTAGAAAATAAGCTTAGATAATTTTTTGCAAAATTCAAAAGTAGAATTGCATTTACATTCAATATTTAAATATCACCATCTCAAATAGGCTATGTTTGTGTAATTGCTCATTATATTAATAATAATTTTATTTTATATAAAAATTATTTATTTTAAACCAATTCCACCACCACGTAATGCATCTACTATTACTTTTTACATAAAAAGTACTTGTAATGATTACATAATATTGAATAAAATATTTTCAATTATCTTTGATAAGACATCTACTAATATTAGTGTTATTAAAATTTTAATTCTAACTTTAAATCCTATTCTTGAAGTTTAATTTTTTTATCTTAGATGTGTATGTCATATTTTAAATTTAGTTATTTAAGATGCATTAAAAGTTATTTCTATACTTATACAAGATCTTAGAAATATAATTTTATATATATCAAATTATCACAAATAATTAGAAAATATGATTGGAAATAATTATGTATTCAAATATTTAAGAAACATAAGATGCCTTCATAAGGTGTTTGTATATAATGGAATTCTATTTTTAAAATGTTAGAATTTTATTTAGAGTATAAAAATGTCATGGATACTTTTTATTCAATAAAAATTTAAGTTAATCATCATTTTAAAAATGTTGAATGGGAAAGGGCACAAATTTTCTTACAATTTTTACAAATATTTTAAAAAGCAAATAATCTTTTATCTAGTTCTTATTATTTGACATCTCACTCAATAGTTAGTATTTTGCTCAATTATAGTTCTATATTTTTAAAACTTGAAAGTATTAATGGGTTTGAAACTATTATTAATGAATATTTATCAAAATAAAATAAATACTTTAGAAATATTCCTTAGTTATATGTTACAGTTGTAATTATGAATCTTAGAGTTAAACAAAAAAGAATAAAAAATTGTTACAAAAGTATAATGAAAGTATGTAATATGAAATTGACATAGAGTTTACATGAATGATATAAATAATTTACTAATAGAAATATTTCAATTATATAGTAGTAAATTTAGTTCTTTGTATTCATACATGAGTTCTTCATTTTCTTAAAAAATGAGTATCCTATTTCATGAAGAATATGATGACTTCTTAAATTTAATTAATAATAATCTTTCAATTAATAATAAGTTAAGTTTTTATTTATTTACACCTACTGTAACTAATATGCAAAAATTTACCTTTTTAAAATGGTGAAAAATATAAAGGATACAATATTGTATACTTTCTCTTATAGCACTTGATATACTAACTCCTCCAATATTTTTAATAGTATCAGAAAGTGTATTTTCTTTTGGTGAGCAAATTTTGAATGATAAGAGTTTATTTATGAATTATCAAATTTAGAAATGACTATTTGTTTAGAGGATTGGTTTGATGCAAAAGATAAACAATAAAATAATTTACAAGAAGATGAATCATTATTGAATGAAGGAGATAATTAGAAATAGTGATATATTTATATATTATAAATCTAATTAATAAAATATTTGTACTCATTTTATTTAATAATAAAATTTTTCTAAATTAGGTCCCGTAGTTTTTACCTTTCTTAAGGGAATTTTTTACATTAAAAATTATCATATCTTAATTTATTTTTTTATTTTTAGTTTTATTAAAAATAATAATAATATTTTAAAGTAATAATAATAAAATATAATTATATTTTATAATAATAAAAGTAATTATAACAATAACAACAATATATAATAATCATAAGATGGAATTTTAATCTAAAATTTAAAGTTTCTCACTACTAATTAATCACCTAAAATTTTTAATATATGATTTCAATTAGACGTTTTATTAATTATTATTTCTCAAATTTAAACTTAACTTATTTAAATTAAATTAATTTTTATGAATAATGTTTTACAAGTGGTCAAATTATTTTTAATCAATATTTTTTTATGTATTAAAGGTGATGAGATTTTAATTTACAATTTTAATATATTAAAAAGTTACTGATATATCCTAAGAAATTAAGCACAAAACTACATTAATATTTAAAAATTTTCTTCCATTCTTTTTTAAAAGAATTCATATTTAATCTCTTTAAAATTTTAAAAAAAGATATAATTTTTATTTCAATTATTTTAGTAAATTTATATTAATTTTATCTTTTTAATAAAATTTTAAGTAATAATAATAAGAAAATATAATTATATTCAATAATAATAGATTTTAATTAATTAATGATATAAAATTAATAATAAATAAATAATTAATATGATAATAATAATAAAATGTATCATATTATTAAAATTCACTTAAACTCGTCCAATAAATATTAATTTGAGATTGAAATTGGGATTAGAATCGGAATTAGTATTGTAACAATCCAATTTAAACTTGACTTGGTGAAAAAATAGTTTGCCTTGAGACTAACTTAATGTACAGTTTTTGCATGTTAGGTTAAACTTGTAAGATTGAATTAATCAATTTTGATAGGTCTAAGTATAACTAAGATTTTTTACATAAATAAATAGATACATAGATTCAATCCATTATTTCTCTATTACTGATAAAAAATAATGAAATTATTTTAATAATATCTTCACAATAATAGTAAATGATTAGTTGAATTACCCAATTTTCGTTAATTAAACCTTTCAAACAAAATTTTGGATTTTCGAGGAATTGGCGAGGATATGAACTTGTAAATCAGCCTTGCTTTTCATACGCAAGAAATTAATACCATTTATGTGACATTTATGAGTCAGTTGAGGGAAGCTTTTGACTTAATTTATTCAAGATTGATGAGGGCCATTGAGTGCCATCTAATATTTTCTAAAGGATTTATATTTTTATTAAGTTCTCTATTTAATTTTAAATTTTTGTGAAGTTTAGTAAATTAATTATTACTACTATTATGAAAAATTTTATTCGTATATTAATTGAGTTGATTCCCCGTTATTATATAATTTGAATTATAGAATATTATAAAATGAATTATAACAATTATATCATCAGCTCATTTTTCATGCGGCTAATTAACTTATACTTCCACTAATTTTTGAAGTCCAGGAAAACAAGAGACATTTTTAATGTGACATTTGTGTGCAAGAGACATGTCCCTAACTCTAATATTAGTAACATACTACCACTGAAAATCTCAATAGCAATGCCTTATTATTTCACATCAATAAAATTTTAGAAAGTAGTTAATACTGATACTAGTAATGTTTTTAAAGCTTGAAAGCGAGAAATTGTTAAGACTTGAAAACAAAACTAGAATTCTAACTGAAAAGCAAGTGAGAACAACACAAATTTTGTTAATTTAGAATATTAGGAATCCTCCCAATCGGAAGAAGTTATTAATGATGGCACCGTTAATATTGGTTTTATATATATGATGTAATAGCGCTATATGCACCAAATGAAAGACTCAAAATAGGATTTTGAATCCAAGTTAATGTTTTAGATGCGCGCAGCATGCTGCATTGTGGATTTCAATTGTAAAGTTGATCCAATAATAATAATAATAATAATAATAATAATAATAATAATAATAATAATAATAATAATAATAATAATAATAATAGAGAATTCGACACTCAAATTTAATTCTATAATATCATACATATAATATTATTCTTTTTTTAATATATGAAACCGAAAATTCATATTATTAATTAATTTTAAATTGAAAAGCAACTGATGACAATATAATAGATTTTGTTTTAAATGTGAATAGCGATGAAATTAAAATTTCGATTAAAAAGCAAGTGACGACAATGGAGAGATTTTATTGAGAATGGGTTATATGGATAACAACAAACCATTTAGTAATTAGAATCAATCTTTGCCTCATGTCATATGTTGTTAGGAGTTAAGGTTAATAGATTTAGCGATTTTGACCTAAAGTTTTAGGGTTAAAAAGTAAAAAAAGAAAAGGTGTTTTAAACTAATTTACTAATTTATTGATGACACTTATTAAGAGTTTAAAAAACCAATAAATTTATTGATCAGACGTTTTCACTGTTATTATATATGGCACAACTAGTTAATTACCAACCATTATTGTAGAATTAACCCTTCTAATCCTTAAAAAAATTATATACATTGTTTTATTGGCTTTTCTCAAATTCTTTAAACCTGAAACTGTCTTATATGTTTTTAGAGAAAAAGAAAGAGGACATACAAGAATCAACGTGACTTTGGACAGTGCGGCCGGCCTAGAAAGGGAGGAGAAATGAAAAAAATGCTGTTGAATAAAGGACATTTTTTTTAATGTAAAAACAAAGGATTTTTTAAGTTTTATGAGTAATTTCTTACGTGAATCATCAATTCCAACAAGTTAGTTTGTACTAGAAGTTTAATATTCCTATAGTCTTTATCATGTTTAAATCTAAGATAGAAAAAAAAAAGTTAAACTCAAACTTTTCCCACTCTTAGCCAACATTCGTTGGAGGTTTTTTTTTTTTAATTCGTTAAAGGTTTGTTTCCCACTTTTGATTTATTTGAAAAGTTAATTTTGTATAATTATTAGAGAGTAATTATCCCGTTTTCTTTCCTTTTTTTTTCAGTAATTTTGTTTCTTCCCATTTTTAAGAATCGAGAGTGGTTCCAAAACTGAAATCCCTCTCTCTTATTTTATTTTATTTCTTTCATTCGTTTCCTCACTTCCCATACTACTCTTTGGTAAGACTAATTCTCATAGTAATACTCAAGTAAGAGTGATACCTCTCGATGCTTCATTTGTTATTGTCGTTATTGTGGCTGTGCCAGGGAAAGCCAACAGAAATTCTTAATTGATTAACTCAAGTGTATTTAATTATATACATTAAATCAATTGGAAGTGAAAGATATTTTATATTATAAATTGATGTATGTTAATGATGATTTAACAATGTAAACTATATAATTTAGACTCAAATCTCTCCAAAGCGACAAACAAAATACCTGCCATTTTCTCAGTGTAATTATATCAATTTTTCTTTACCTTTTTCTAATCGATTCATAGGATTATGATTAAGTCAAAACATCTAACGTGGGTGTTGACGGGTGATGCTTATTCTTTATAAATTCACACGCATTTCAGAGTTATATCAATTTTTCTTTACCTTTCGAATTACTTATTTGCAAAGATCGACTGCATGTTGAAATGGAAATACATGAAAGGATTATTCATTATAGTTTATAGGCTATACATTTTCCTTCATCGTAAACTTACAAAAGCATGCATAAAACTCTGTAGCAACGTTCAACTGAGAAAGTAACGCAACAAATTAAGTGTTTAATGCAAAACATTAAATGTTGCATGCTTTCGTCTTCTTCTACCATGATGTCTGGTCTTACTAGGCGAAGGGACTGACTCCTGCCGCTACTAGACGCTTTCCCAGCATCCTCATGTGAACCTGCAACTCAAAATACGAAGTATAAAAAGGGACCCTCTGCAATGGCGTCAGAATTAGTGTAACTTCCTTCAACGTCTTCAGCCTCACAAAATCCGCTCGCTTCGCAATCTTCTTGCACCAAGCCACGTAACCCTCCACCAGCTCGCCCATGCCGGCCATGGCGTCTCCGAGCACCATTTTCTGCGTCGTCAACGAGACTTGCAACATCATCAGCTCCTTTCCAACTCTCTCCGCCTCCACTTTGCTACTCATTCTCAGCTCTTGGATCCTTCTTTCCTGCTCCGCCGTCAGCTCGAACGCTATCTGGTTGGGCCCTACCGTCCACGGCCGCATTAGCCTGAGGGAGTCGACGACTCGGAATGGTGTTGACGGCCTCGGTCCAGTAATCCAGAGAGAGTTGGTCTCCAGTGGGGTCAACCAGACCGGTGAAAAGAAAGGGAGGATGTTATGTTGCCCTGCGGTCCATTTGTTGATGTAGAGTTCCTGCAAATGTTTTTGGGCTTTGGAAACCAAAGCTCCTAATTGTTGTTCGTTCACAACGAGTTCGCTTCTGTGTTTGATTCCGTGAAGCTCGTTCAGAATCTGAACGAGTTTATAGTACCAATTCTCGAAGTCGCGAGAGAAACTCACCTCGAATTCGGTGCCCATTTTATTTCGAGAGACATTAAAGGAAACGGTTTGAAGAAAGGAAATTTTGCTTTGAGAGAAAAGGGAATGATCTGAACAAAGCAAGTTAGGGTGAGAACGTGTTTTGGTTGTGGGGTTTATAAGGAGGAGGGAAAGTTGGAGAGAGAGAGAGGATTTTTGGCAGCATTTAAAATGTTAAAACTGCAACTTTTTCTAATTTCTTTTAAACATTTTTTTAATACTGAAACTTTTTCTAATCTATTTTTCAAACTTATTTTTTGGTAATATTTACAGATGTTTGAGAGAAATTAAAAAAAATTGAAATTTTTATAGTGTGCATGTTAATGTTATCAGGATCATTTTCCGGTACCCTCTGGTACTACCTCTACTGTTGTTCTTTTCATAAATATTGTATTTTTTTTTATAAAATATTACAATAACATTTTATAATTTTTCATAGAACTTTTAAAATTTTTATACTACAATTATCATTGTTCATTTCATAAAATTTAATAAAAAAATTATAAAATTTATGTAAATAGTTACATTCCATAACTTATAATATTATCAAAAATTATAAATTTTATATAAAATATTATGAATTTTATGAAAAAGTTTTATAAATTTTCAATTTTATGAAGATAGCATCAAAGTAAACTCCAAATTTATAATATTAATTGTTGAGAATAATATTTCTTCTCCAAACACACAAATATCAAGTAATTAAATTAACTAAATTAGTGTAAGAATACACAAAAAAATTTATTGTAAAAAGAATCTTAAATTGTAAGGAAAAATTATAAATAAGAAAAGATCTACTATAATAAAAAAATTACAAGATAATATGTGTAAATGCTCTCCACTATATCTTCACAACTTCCTAACTACTATGATTTACGGCTTCGTTTCACGCAACAAATAAGTTAGTTTATAATTTATTAACTTGGTCAATAAATTATAAGTTAACTTTTAGAGGTATTTTTCGCACTAGTTTATAAGTTACTCCAGGTAATTTATAAACTTTGATTTAACAAACTTCTGATTTAATAAATTACCTAAAGTAACTTATAATTTATAAGCTACTATTTTTTAAATTATTTTTAAATCTATCCTTATTCTTTTTTTTTTTAATTTACAACTCATATATTTTGTAATATAAATTTAAATAATTTTTAAAAAATATATTTAATTATATTTTAAGTAATTATAATTTTATAATAAATAATAAAATAAAAATTATATAAGTAAATAAATATATAAGTTTATAAAATATAATTAATTAAATATTAGAAATTATACTTTTATTTTAAACTTTTTAATTATATTAATATAATTTAATTTTTAGATAAATATAAATTATTTTAAATTATTTTAATTATATATATTTCTATTAATATGTTCTTTTATGTCATTTTGTAATTTCAGCTAATTCAACAGCTAATTTTATGAAATACTTTAGTTAGTTTATCAACTACCAGTTATCAGTTAGTTGTACGAAATGAAGCCTACATCTCTCTCAAACTTTTACAAGTGTTCTCGTATAAATTATAAATTTTATAAGCACTTGCATCATATTTCTTTTATAATGCAAATCCTTGATTAACATAAATATTTATTATATATAAAAACATTTATTTAATAAGAAATCTCAATGTTTTTCTGACATAAAATCCTAACTTTTTATTTTAAATGATAATTTTTCTTTATATATATTCATATACTGATATATAAATAAATAAAATGGTAAAATCATTTTTCATAATAAATTATCTCCTTTCTCAGATATTTCATTTATATTTGATTTGTTACTATTTGTGTCTATTTAATTATATAAGGTAAATGTCATAATATAAAAAAGAATTTTAATACTATCAATTTACTTATAGTGATTTGAAAAAAAAATAAAAAAGATCAATTCATAAAATAATATTAGTATTCATTACAGAATTTAAACTTAAGACATAATATTATTGTTTGTATATATGTGATATATATAAGTTATGTTATAGAAAAAGTTACCCAAAAAAAAAAAAGAAAACTCTATTTTATTAAAAGACATTCATATATTATTTTTTTTGTAATAATCAATGTTAAACATTACTTAATTGTCATGGTATTTAAGATAGTAGTATTTTTTTAAAAATTGACATCTAATATTAAGTTTAGACAATAGTTTATTACAAAAATGGACATGAATATTTAGGCCACGAGTGTGAATTAAAAAGTATGATGCAAGTTAAAAATAGAAAGAATGAAGTATAGTACCATTTGCAAATTTCATTCCAAAATTCTTTCAAGTTTAAAATGATTCTTTATCTAACAAAATATGTTTTTCTTCCAAACTTAAGATGATTATCTTCAATTTTATTTTTTTGCTTGCTAAGTATTTTGTAGGATTAAAAATTAGTTAGCCTATGGTTAGTACTCACTAGCAAAAATGCATAATATAATTATGAGGATTCTTTTTTGCATGTTTATTTTTGCAATTTTTTTTTTTGATTTTCTATTTAATCTTGTTTTGTTGCCTATTATTTTGATACAACTTTAACAAGTTTATTCAAGTAAAAAAATTTGATCTCATTCATTTTTTTTAGCATTTTTTTGTATTATCTTTTGTGTTTTCATATGAAAATATGTGATACACTAATTTTTCATGAATGTTCATTACATATATAAGTATTATATTCAAAAGGCTATTTTGAAAAATGTAAATCTCACACATTGAGATACAGGTATTAAGACAAATTTAACGAAACATTTATTTCTAATTATGATATTATATATAACTTTTCACTATTTTCAATCTTTTATTCAATTTAAAATTATTAAATTTGAAAATTTAAAGTAATAAGAAATGTTGACTTTCTATATTATTTTAGAATTACAAGAGAAATAATGAGGATGGGAGTGTGAAAAATATTGGAATAGAGTTAAGATTTAGGATGGGAGAGTGAGAAATTGAAGAACAAAAGGAGTGATGAACATAGAGATAAGGTTAAAGTTTGAAATAAGGAAGAGAGGAGCTAGGAGCTAAGGTCTGAGTGGGTGGAATGAATAGACATATAACATCAATTATTTAAATGAGTCAATATGGTATTTTGATTATTAGATATCAATTTTCAGAAAGTAAATGACATATAATATTATTTCCTAAAATTATAGAAATATAAATGATGTAGTTTTCATAGAATAAAAATCAACATTATTATTCTACTTTAGAAAATTTTATAAATTAATATTAAAATCACATATACTAAGATAATTGATTACGTGTTGGTCACTTTCTAAAGTGTAATTTCCAAAACTTTGATGTCAGTCAATTATTTTGTAATAATAACATATCTTAATTTGAATAAGAAAATAACCTACAATATCATAGAATTAATTATTAATAACAATAAAATTTAAGTCAAATAAAATATTAATAGAGCTTGAAAAGTTTCATCTACCAAATACAAATCTAGAATATGAAAATATACGACTCTATATCTAAAAATACAGAATGATACGATAAGTTTGGATATATTATCATTTTTATATTTTCAAAAATTATTTCAAAAATTATTTTTAAATTGAAAAAAAATCAAGAATAAATAGTGGTTAGTATTGTAAATAAGAAAATATTTTATTTCATTATAACACTAATTAAAAAATAAGAAAATATCTAACAATGGTTTATATTTTTCTATTTTTAAATTATATATTTGGAGTTACAATTTTGGAAACAAATTCTAAAAATAATTCCCAAACAGTTTCTCTTATTTTTAAAAATAATAAATGAACATATCCATAATTATTACATTTCCTTAATTCTTTTTAATTGTCTTTCTTTGATGGCAATTTTTCTTTTCTTTTTATCTATCACTTTAAAATATAATAAAGTGTAATTTTTTTTTATCAATTCCATCTTTCTTATAATATGAGAGAATATAATGGAGAGATAATGAAAAATAAAATATTTATGAGGACAGATAAATGATAATTTTGCTAATCATAAATAATTTTCATGTAATTAAAGCTATTTAATAGCTTTTTTTAATTATAGTGCATTAATTTAAAAATAAAAAAGAGACGTTGTATTTAATAACCACATTTTCTTTTCAACAGTCAAGTTTCAAATAAATACAATTATTAACTTAATTTTTCATAAGAAGGATTATTATTATTTGGAACAAAAGCCAATATTATCAGTAACTTATTTTTTTAATTAATTTATTATACACAGTTTAAGCACACCAAATGGAACTGAAAATCAATTACGAGAAATGGCCATGATAGTACCAAGGAAAGGTTGTCTGTTGATGATTTTTAAGAAAAATTCTTCTGTGGGCTTAATCAGTTTATATTGACTTAACCGATAAGTTTTATTTCCTTCTATTATTCATATTTCAGATTTGATTTCGACTGTTGGTAACCAATAGAGATCTGACAGTATTGTTATAAATATCCAAAGAGATTAACAGCACACTATATCAAAATTTTTGTCAAAAGAAAATTATTTATCAACCGATCACGTATTTATTATTGATAAAAATAAATTTTGTTAATAATATTTTTTCAACAATAGCAAATGAATAGTAGAATTACGCAATTTTCATAAATTAAGCCTTTGAAAAAGATTTCTGGATTTTCAAGGAATATATCCATCCCCGAGGATATGAACTTGTAAATTAGTAACTTTTCTATTCATATACAATAAATGCCATTTATGAGCCAGTTGAACGACGCTTTTGACTTCGTCCTCATTTTCAGGGGGGCATTCATGGAAGTGGCATCATACATTTAGGATCAATATATTTCTTAAAATATTTTTAAAAGAAAATTATATATTTTTATATAAATGAAGAAGTGACATTTTATTTCCATATCTTATTTAAAAAATATAATGTATAAAATTATGATAATAAAAAAAAATAATTTATGCTTTAAAAAAATTATCTTACAACAAATTCTTTATATGTAATATAAAGTATATAGAATATTTTTTACTATTTTAACAATTTATAATTATATTCCTCCTAAAAATAGGTTCCTTCAAAAAATATCAAGTCGAAAGTTTTGATACAGTTTGAATTTAATTTTAATCTTTGTACACCAGAAATAGTAAAATTTAGCTGCTTCTATCATTGAATTTATTCATGTACTAATTAATTAATTGAGTTGATGTGAAATTACTTTCATTTAACTAGTTTAATAATTTAAATTATGAAATATTTTACTGTAAATAAACTATACGAATTATATCAACTCACTTTTCATTCAAATAACTTATTAATTAGTTGCTTTACTCATTTCATAAAATTTTCAAGTCCATGGAAAACTAGAGACAAGTTTTGTGACATTATTGTGTTGAGACAACTTTAACTCATAATATTAGTAATAGGAAATCCCAATAACAGTAAATTTTATATCGGAGAGTATCGACAACATTAATATCTTCTTTTTATGAGATATCAGATAAAAAAGTACCTTAAAATTAGGATATTAATAAATTTTTTCTTCATCTATAGAAATCCTCTTGAAGATTTGAGCCATAGATTTAATTTGTAAAGCCAGTGACAACAACGATAAATTTTGTTTAAAAGAAAACGCGAAGATTTTGTTTCAAGTGAGTAAGAAGGACATCATTTTTATTTTTTTTTTTGGTCTAGGAAACAACTTTGCCTCATGCAGCATATTGCTAGGAAAAATCTTTCGGGCCATTGATATATGCACATGGATAGATCAATTCGAACATCCTTCTCACTCGAATATGTGAAGTCAACAAAATGGAAATAATCACATGCTTCACCTCTTTGTCAAAAAAATAATAATAACCGAAAGAGAAATGTGATATAAAGAAATTTGTAAAATCATACCCATGTTTTGAAGTTCTTTCATTCTCAAATTCCATTAAAGATTGCAGACCCTTCTCCTACGTGGGAAATCGGAGGAAAGAATGATGAAACCGTTAAAAGTTTTTATGCACCAAAATTTGATGTTATTATATTTGGTTTAACAAGAGAATTAGGATAAAATAATGGATTTTATTTTTAATGCGAGTAATGACAAATTTAAATTTTTTACTTAGAAAATATATAAATGATGACAATGGTAGAAATTTTCTAGAATGTCATCCAGTTGTTAATTTCATTTGTTTTTTAAAAAATATTTTTCATAAAAAAATTATATATTTTTGTATAGATAAAAAATAATATATTATCTTCATACCTTATTATTAATAAAATCAAATCTTAAATTATGGTAACGAAGGAAAACAGTATTTCCTCTTTAAAACAAAAGTTGTGTTCCAAACTTCTAACATTTATTATAGAAGATATAGAACATATTTTCATCATATTAGAATTTATTTATTTTTGAAAGATATTTTTCATAGAATTTTTTTTTATAATCTTTTATAGATGAAGAAATAATATATTATTTCTATATCTTATTACTAAAAAAAATAATACTTAAATTATAGTAATGAAGAAAAATAATTTCCTCTTTAACTTAATCACTATATCTAATATGAAATATATAAAATATTTTTATTATTTTAATAATTTTTAATTATATTTTTATAGAAAATATTTTTTTATCAAAATTAAAAAAATCTTAATTATTTATAATTATATTTTTACAGAAAATATTTTTCACCGTAATAAAGAGAGCCTTTGTCCAAAAAACAAATTTTACCTCATGCATGCACTATGTTATCAGGAGTTTAGATTATTCAAGAATTGTCCACCAACAATATATCATGAACTAAAATTTTTCAATCCAAGATTAAAAAAAAATTGAATTAAACTAATTTTTTGGTCACATTTATTATTATTATTTTTTCTTTTGGTAATGACTGGCCGTACTTGTTTAAATTTATAAAGTGACCTGTTAGTTTACTGGTCAGATCTTTTCACATTTTTTATATTACATATTGCGCGCGCGCGCGCATTTAATTACCTAGCGATGTGAATTATAGGATTAACTCTTCTACGCACAGGAAAATTGTTTAAAGCTTTTTTTTTTTTAAAAAAAAAGTCATGAAAAAGTTAATACATAGTACCCAATCTCTTCCAATGATAAATTTTAAGTTTCATTCCTCCTGCCATATGTATAGATCCCTTCTTGAGCAGGCAAGTCTGTTTTACTAATAGATATTGTGATGCATACAATAATTTGGATATACAGTTGGCATTGTGGGATATATTGCATATTTGACAATAATCAAGCATGACTTATCTGTAGAAAGGGTTGATAATGAATAAAGATGAGTTACATTCGAAACTCAATTGAGCTTCGTTAAACACAAGCTAATATTTTTTCAAGTTTAGTTTGAATTAAATTCAAGAATCGATTTAATTCACTAAATTCAAATTAATTATTATAATAAAATGTTTTATATAATAATTTGATAGTTTAAAATTTTTAATACATAATATGTGAAGCAACATACCAAAGTACGTAGAGTATATATGTTTCTTTAATGGACAAATACGTTCTTAATAGAGTAGAAATTAGACGTATCAACCAATATAAATTTTAATCCTTGTAACTTATTTTAATTTTTAATTTCATCTTTATACTTTAATTCATTTATAACTTTCTTTGGACAGCCATTGATTTGGAGATTTTATTTTTAATTATTTATGTAATTAAAAGATTTAATAATTCATGAAGTTATATATAATATGACAATGAAAAGTCATTCCTTGAGATAATAAATTTTTATTATTTGAAATCTATATTTAATCAATATAAAAAATTAAAAATGCACATGATTAAGATTATAGATCTTGTTCTCATAATAATTTTATGTCTAGGATTATAATTTTTAATTATGATGTCACAATTTAATTGTATAAATTAATAAATATTTGTCATGATCGACGATTAGAAGTATGAATTTTCAAATTGACTTTGATAAATGACTAATTATAAATGAAATTAAACTTTAGGAGACCTAATCACAACAAATGGATGTAAGAATAAAATTATAAAAAAATGAGATTATAGTATATTATTAATTTAGTGATGTACAATATATCACTAGATCTAATTATATATTAAATTTATTTTTTAATTCAAATTTGACATATTATATAATAACATATTAATAATTAAATCTAATAATATATTAATTGGTTTAGGTCATTAAATCAGTAATATACAATAACCATCCTTTTCTTTTTTTCCTTTTCAAAAGTTCAAGGTGCATGCACTCTAAGTAATTTGTGATAGTGAGAAACTGAATATGATTACTTAACTTATAAAATAAAATTAACAATGTAAACTTAAAAAAAAAGGTAAATAAAAAAATTATTTTATAAAGTAACGGTGATTCTCCCCAGAAGACATGCTGTCTCAACAAAAGAGGATGTATATATCTCATTCAAAGATTTATTTTCTCAAGTTTTTAGAAAGTTATAAACCAAATACACGAGGAATTCTTATGGACATTTTTAGATTGGAAAAGCAGAAAAAGACCAAAAAAATAAAAATCAGAGTAATAAACCCGTGGGTTCTTAGAGTTTAGATCTAACACCTCAAACTTCTTTTGTCTTATGGACTAAACATATTTTAATATATAATTGAATTAATATTAATTTAATGTCATTAATATAATAATAATACCTAAACTTTATATTATGTTAAAACTCTAAAGTGTGTAGATATATCCTATTCTAGATTAATTATGATGGATTAATTAATCCTAGTTGAGTTAGGGTTAGGGTTAGGGTTAGGATCCCTACCCACCTTTTTATAAGGTGAGCTGCAGTCTCCCATTACATTATAGTTTTATAATTCTCAATATTCTCTCTGAGACTCACCTGAGGACGAGTGGATAGTGATTTAACCAATCTCACAATCAGACATCATGGATGCAGCAGAAGGGTTAGGTAATTCAAAAACTCTTTATATTATTTGTGCAATTATTGTACTTCTCTTTATGGATTTATGGTTGTATGAATATTAAATTATTTTGTGAATCCTAAAAATTTTTAATAATTGATATCAGAACTAAGAATCCATATTGATGAGTTAGATTATACAAATTATATTTTGATGTTTTTTTAACCTGAATAAATTCTTTGTATGTTTTAGCCATAATAAATTAGAAAAATAATTATGGCGATATTATTTTAAATTCACTGTTTCTTATTTAATTCAGCAAGAATGTGGTTTATTTGATTTAACATTAATTTTTGACAACGATTTTGAATTTGTTTCGGTCTGATTAAAAAAAAAACCAAGGAAGAGGAATCTATTTTCGCAAATAATGATAAGAGCGTAAACTGAACATCATGAATATATATATTTTATCCCTTGTAATTTCGTCCTTTTCTGTGTCAATACAATATATACATTCAGGATTTGTTTTAGAATTTGAAAGCAATGTGTTATTCGTCTTTATATATATATATATATATATATATATATATATATATATATATATATATATATATATATATTTGACCTTTTTTCACACATAACTAATTTGATGTTTACTTTATATATATATGTCTGTTTGTTTTTTCCCCACGGCCCTCTATATATATATTTTAACTTTTCTTCACATTTTTCTATATATATATATATATATGTGTGTGTGTGTGTGTGTGTGTGTGTGTGCATTTTTTCCCCATGGCCCTCTATATATATATTTTAACTTTTCTTCACAGTTTTCTATATATATATATATATATATATATATATATATATATATATATATATATATATAAATGCTTAATGTCTGAAACTTGTTATATATATATAATATTATATTATATATATGTATGTTTATATATATATATATATAAGAGGTTAACGTCTGAAACTTGTTTAGCCTTCTTGTTCGGTTTAGCCTTTTGTTTTATATCTATTTTATCGTTTTCTATGTACTCCGTAATTTTATTTTAAGTATTAATTTAATTGAATTTTAGCCTGAAATTTTTAGTATGTGATCTTTGTATAATTGTATATTGTATAAAATTTTTCTGGATGATTTACATATTGTATGCATATTTTCATAATTTTATCTTTAATATGCAATTAATTATTTAATTTATACAAAGATTATAATTGCTCATGTTTTGCCTTTAAATTTTGTGTAATTATACTCACCTATCATGGGTTAATTGCATAAAATTCCTATATTGTTTTATGTAATATTGTTGATTAAATTACTATTATGATAATTTAATTATGAAATAATAAAATAAGGAGAGTACTATATTATTGAAAATTTTATCCTATTGGTATAATTCTATTAGTATAGTTAGTAGGTGATAACATGAGTGTTAGAATTATATGTTAATTTTCTAAAATTTTAAATACCCTATCGTTGTTAAGTTTTAAGATTTCAGCATATAGTTCTTGTATTATGTTATAATACTTATACCCCATCGGTACTAAGTATCATAACATTATACTGTAAATAGTTGCATAATGTTGAGGAAAATTTAAGCATGAATATTGTTCAAACATGCTATATTGGTAATTTATGATTATTTCATTAAATTTAATAATTTTTCTTAGCTTCTATTCCTATGCAACTGACTTTTGTGAAAACTCTAAATGGGACCAATCATAAGAACTGGGTGGAATTCTTGAAACTGTATCTGACAGTATCAAACCTTGATCTGGCTTTGCATGAAGAGGAGCCGGAAATCAATGAAAAGTTAACTTCTGCTCAAAGAGCACATAATGAAAAATGGACTCATTCTAATAGAGTCTTTCTGATGGTGATAAAGTATACTATGGATAAGACCATTAGGCAAAGTATTCTTGATAGTCAGAAGGCAAAAACATTCATGGATTCAGTGGCTAAAAAATATGTTAAGTTTGATAAAGTTGAAAAAGGATATTATTTGTCCTTGTTAGAGAAGACTGTGTATAATGAAGTGAGTAGTGTTCGAGAGCATATAATGAAACTGGTGCATTATTACAGTCGATTGAAGAGCATGAATGTCGATCTGGGAGATAGTTACTTGATTTAGTGAGCTCTGGAGTCGCTTCCTCCTCAATTTGATGTGTTGAAAACATCTTACAATACTAGAAAAGAGAATGGACCATTAATGAGATGATTTCTATAGTGACTTAAGTAGAAGAGGATATGAAGAAGATAAAGATGCAAGTAGCAAATTTCGTCTCTCATGATTCGAGTTATAGACAAGTAAATAGGCCCTTCTAAAAGGACAATAAAGGGAAATCCAATCATGAAAGGAAGAAGAATGATGTGAGGGAACAGCAGCATAAGCCAAAGAAAGCCATGTTCAAAGGAAACTGTAAATTTTGCAAAAAGTATAGGCACAAAAGGGCAAATTGTTTCAAATTTAAGAAATGGCTTGAAAAGAAGAAGAAAGGTAACCTTCTAACTCTAGTTTATTTTGAATCCAATAGTATTGAAGTTCCTTCTAACATTTGATAGCTGGATACTGGTACAACTATCCATGTCACTAATTGCTTGCAAGCATTGAGAAATTTGAGGAGGCCAAGTGAGGGTGAAATAGCTTTGAGATTAGAAAATGGAGACAAAGTACAAGTTCAACATATAGGAGTCATTTCTTTACATCTGTCTATCAGTCATATTTTAGAATTGAAAAATGTTATTTTTGTACCTTCCATGAGAAGGAATTTGATTTCTATTACTTGTTTAGACCAAGATGGATATTCATGCTTATTTGAAAATAATAATTTTAAGTTATATTATGACTCCTGTATTGTTGGAACTGGTACTTTGAATAGTGGCTTATATAAAATTGATTTAGATAATGCTTTTAAAAATTCCATTAACTCAGTTGTTAGAAATAAAAGACCAAGGTTAAATGAAACTTCTTCAATGCTTTAGC
This sequence comes from Sindora glabra, assembly GCA_020226215.1. NCBI lineage: Eukaryota > Viridiplantae > Streptophyta > Magnoliopsida > Fabales > Fabaceae > Sindora > Sindora glabra. The sequence goes on from CM035226.1 coordinate 30,052,626, forward strand.
ATAGAAGATTAAGCCACATCTCTAAAAAAAGAATGGAACAATTAATAAAAGAAGGAGTTTTACCTAATCTTGACTTCTCATATTTCAGCGTTTGTATAGACTGCATCAAAGAAAAACTAATAGTTAGAGTTAAAAAAGGAAGAGAACAAAGAAAGAAAGTATTTTGGAGTTAATCCATACTAATGTATGTGGGCCCATCTCACCTAGTGCATTGAGAGGCTTAAAGTATTTTATCACCTTCACTGATGATTATTCAAGATTTGGATGGGTAAAACTTCTTTCTGAGAAGTCTGAAGCATTAGAAGCCTTCAAAAAGTTCAAGACTGCAATTGAACTGAAGCTAGGAAAGCAAATCAAATGTGTGCACTCAGACAGAGGTGGTGAATTTTATGGTAGATATGATGAAACTGGAAGAAACCCTGGTCCTTTTGTAAAATATTTACAAGAGTGTGGAATAGAAACTAGTTACAATATGCCTAGCACACCGGAGCAGAATGGAGTCGTAGAATGGAGGAATAGAATACTCATGGAGATGGTATGATATATGATGAATCATTCTACTTTACCAAAATTTTTATGGGGTGATGCTTTAAGAATTGCTGCGTATATGCTAAATCAAGTTTTGAGCAAATCTGTACCAAAGACCCCATATGAGCTAATGCATGGTAAGAAATCTAGCTTGAAACATTTTCATGTTTGGGGATGCAAAGATGAAGTTAGACCTTATAACCCACATACTAAAAAGCTTGAAGCAAGAATAGTTAGTGGGTATTTCATTGGCTATTACATTAGTTCAAGAGGAAGTAGGTTTTATTACCTATCTCATTCATCAAGAGTTATTGAAACTGATCATGCTGTCTACTTTGAGGATGAGTTAGACAGTGGGAGAAAATCACTTCAGATCTCCCTAGGAGAAGAACAAAGCAATGTCTCTCAAACACTTGATAAGCAAAGTGTCGTTCCTCTGATAATGCCTTCTGAAAAACCATCTCATATAAAACCACAAATTAATCCAGTCCAACCCATAATTGAATCGATCCAACTGGTGAATGAACTAAATGAAGAAATTATGGAAGTTCCCTTGAGAAGATCACAAAGAACTCGATGTCAGAAAATTTCAAATGATTACGTCATTTATTTACAAGAACATGAGTTTGATGTGAATGATGATTCTGATCCTATTAGCTTTTCAAAAGCTGTTTCGAGTTCTAATTCCTCTGAATGGATTCATGCCATGGAGGATAAAATAAATTCAATGTACAAGAATAATGTATGGGACTTAGTGGAACTACCCGAAGGATGTAAACCAGTTAGGTGCAAGTGGATTTTCAAAACCAAACGCACTGCTAAAGGTGAAATTGAAAGATACAAAGCCAGATTAGTAGCTAAAGGTTACACACAGAAGGAAGGAATTGATTATAAGGAGACTTTCTCACCAGTCTCGACCAAAGACTTATTTTAAGTTATAATAGCTTTAGTAGCTCATCTTGATCTCAAGCCACATCAAATGGATATAAATACTGCCTTCCTTAATGGTAACCTGTAGAAGATAGTTTATATGAAACAACTAGATGGTTTCCAAGAGAATGGAAAAGAGCACTTAGTGTGCAAGTTGAATAAGTCAATATATGGCCTAAAACAAGCATCTAGACAATGGTATTTGAAATTTCATAAGATTATGTCCTCTCTTGGATTTAAAGAGAATGCAGTGGATTAGTACATCTATTATATGATGAGTGCGGGCAATTTTATGATCCTTGTGTTGTATGTTGACGATATTCTCCTTGCGAGTAATGATATAAATTTTCTGAACGAGACAAAATTAGCACTGTCATAGAATTTTGATATAAAGGATCTTGGAAATGCATCTTTTGTGCTTGGCATAGACATCCATCATGATAGATCCTGGGGTTTGCTTGGTTTGTCTCAAAAGGCATATATAGATAAAGTGCTTAAAAGATTTAACATGGCTTCATGCTTGCATAGTGCTACCCCATTCAAATGGGTGAAATATTTTTCAAAACCCAGTGTCCTCAAAATAATGATGAGAAATCTAAAATGAGTATAGTCTCATATGCTTTCGCTATTGGTAGCCTGATATATGCCCAGGTGTGTACAAGCCCAGATATTGCTTTTGCAATTAGTGTGCTTGAGAGGTACCTAAGTAATCCTGGTCAAAGACACTGGATAGCAGCCAAGAAAGTCATAAGGTACCTACAGGGTACAAAGAATTATATGTTGACTTATAGAAGATTCAATGATCTTATTTGTACAGGCTATTCAGACTCTGACTTTGCTGGTCGTCCAAATGATAAGAAATCAACATCTGGATATGTTTTTATGCTTGTAGGAGGAGCTGTATTATGGAAAAGTGTCAAACAATCTTTAACAGCAACCTTCACTGTGGAAGCAGAGTATGTCGCTTGTTATGAAGCCACTCGAGAGGTTATATGATTAAAGAATTTTATCTCTAAATTCTACTTAGTTGAAAGCATTTCGAAACCTTTAACCATTTATTGCGATAATACTGCTGCTGTTAGCTTCTCTCAAAATAATAAAAGTTTTACTCGTACAAAGCACTTTGATGTGAAATATCAATTTGTGAGAGAGAAGACACACGAGCATCTTACTCATATTGAGCATATTTCGACAGATTATATGCTTGCAAACCTATTAACCAAAGGCCTAGTTGTAGAAATATTTAAAAGACATGTATTGGATATGGGTTTTATTGAATCTTTTGATGTTTTGCGTTAGTAGGAGTATTTGTGTATTTTGAAACTGAAATTGTGTTGATCTTGAGATTTTATAATATTGCCATAAAGTACACTTATTTGAATTATGATAGTATAAGGAGATATTAAGATCCTATCTCAAACTATTGTAAAACATCTTGGGCGGATGCATGGATCATTTTGTATATTTCAATTATACACACACTTTATATTGTTTAGTCTTTTGGAATGGGTATTTCATATATGTATATCTTTTTAACCCCATCAGATGATCGGGTATACATTTAATGAAATCTCATATTTGACTTATGGTTGTAATGGTATGAATTATATTAATGACATTGTTTAAGAATAGCCACATATTGTAATTCAAATTATACATTAAAATGTGTTTGTCCAAGTGGGAGATTATAAAATAATTTTATGAACTAAATATATTTTAATATATAATTGAATTAATATTAATTCAATGTCATTAATATAATAATAATACCTAGACTTTGTATTATATTAAAATCTAAAGTGTGTGTATATACCCTATTCTAGATTAATTGTGATAGGCCAATTAATCCTAATTAGGTTAGGGTTAGGGTTAGGATCCCTACCCACCTCCTTATAAGGTGAGTTGCAATCTCCCATCACATTACAGTTTTGTAATTTTCAATATTCTTTTTGAGACTCACCTGAGGACGAGTGGGTAATGATCCAACCAATCTCACAATCAGACATCATGGATGTAACAGGAAAGTCAAGTAATTCAAAAATTCTTTATCTTATTTGTACAATAATTGTACTCCTCTTTATGAATTTATAGTTGTATAAATATTAAATTATTTTATGAATTCTAAAAATTTCTAACAGATCTAACACCTCAAACTTCTTTTTTCTTTTCCTCTCTCTCTCTCTCCGTTTGAGAAATGGACAGATCAAACTCATGGCATCCTCAAAGAAAATGTGTCACGAGACCAACATGTTGTTGCCTGTCTTCCTTTCTTTCAATTTAATGTTCACATGGATTGCACTTATGTTTCTGAAAAAATTCTGCAGATTTCAGATAGAAAGTAGATGGAACCATCAGAAGTGCAGGGTAGCGGAACTGGGAACACGTTGAACGACATTGGCACCAAATTGCATTGATTGTTAAAGCATTAGTGACTTGTATCAAAGGAAAAGTGCTTTGACTGTAACTTACAAGTGTTACACGCAATAGAGTCATTTTCTTTGGATACCTCATGGAACGTCACTTTCTTGTGAGATCCACCTGCGCATGTAAAGATGCGTTTATAAATGCACTTCTTCGACACTGGACAACATCTGGCCCTATGACACGTGTACCTCCTCTTCAAGGTATCTATCTCTTTGTGATATATAACAACATAAGTTCTTGTAAGAAACACAGCAAAATTCCTACCTTTGCACCCTCAAGGGGATTTAAAATTTTATTTGCCCGTTTGCCACCGGATACGTTATAATGATTGCAACGTTCCAAGAAAATATACTAAGCTATAGATTAATCGACTTGATCTCAACCATGTGCTTAATGTTATAATTATAAATCATAATTTAAAATCATACTCTTATGTTTTGGACGATATTTGGACAGAAGAGAATGAAGGCGAAAAAAAAAAGAAGAAAAAATTAAGTTTTTTTTTTATTTTGATAGAAAATATTTTTAATAAAAACAATTTTATATATTTGTATTTATAGTTTTAAAATATTAAAATAATAAAAAAATATTTTATTTATTTGAATCTCATTTGATATACCATATAATATATTATTGTATAAAATAAGATAATATATTATACAACATTTAATGTGTAACAATATAAAATTAAGATTTATATAAAATTATTTCATCTTTTATTTGTTGTTATATTTTATAAAATGTATAGATTTATAAAATAAATAATTTGATAAAAATATCCTTACATATAAAAAAACTAATAAAATTTTCGGTTTAAAGTACATTGTTAGAGTGATATAAAAAAGAGAATTTTGTTCTTATAATGAGAGAAGTAATTTTCTTTTATAAATAAGAAAGATAAGGACATAAAAAAATTAATTTTAACAATTTAATATCTATTGGCTTTTATCATCTTCTTTAGAGAATGAATTGCCTTATATGAACGAATTATACAAGCCCTAATTATATAGTTTAGTGTCTAATGTGCCAAAAAAAAACCCTAATATATATTAAGTATATAGAGAATGTGATAAAAAAATAACTCTATTTTAAAGTGGCACCATGAATATATGGGAGATTATTTATAGTTATGATCTCTAATATACCTTGAATATTGTAATTAGAGATACTATCCCATTGAAAGGAAAAAGGCTTCATAAATTTTATTTACCTATTGTAGTCATCTCTTCTGTGTTAGAGTAAGAAGGTCATTAACTTTCCTTCTAACATTCCTGTCAAACATTCCTGTCAATTGTTGCCTAGTTTAAATAGGGTGACAGATTTAATTACAAAGACTACTGTCATTTGTAAGGAAATTATACAAAGGACTTATTCATTATTTCATTCACAAACCACTCTTTTTAGTTTTTACATTCTTTTTGCAATATAAATAAACATAAAAAAACAGTAGCACTTGGGGTAACAAAAGTTTGAAAAAAAAATGCAATATAACACCCAAACTCTTTCAGTTCTTAAAAGCTGCATAAGCCTTTATCTCTTTTTGTTACTATTATCTTCTTCTTCATCCTTCAGCTGGCTCGCAGCACTGTTTTCTGCCATCTCAACAGGTTTCTTCCTCCATTGCCTCAGACTAACCATCATACAAAGATACGCAGCCAGGTATTCAACACCTTGCATCGGTGTCAGCACTTCCAACACATCCTTCAGTGTCTTTACCCTCAAGCAATCCGCAACCTTCACAATCTTCTCCAACGTACCCATTATACCCCTCATCACACCTTCCACCAACCCATCAAGGTGCGGCGGCGGGATGGCACTGCCACTTTGCACCCGGCCTGACAACCTCGCCAGCGGCAGAATTTTATAGTCTGCCAGCGACACCTGAAGCCGTTCCATCTCTCTCTCCACTTTGTCCTCCTCCATCTTGTTCTTCTTTTTCAAATCATCTAACTTCTTCTGTTGCTCCTCGGTTAAGATAAGCGTTTTTCGGCTAAAACCTACCAGTGGCATCCCCTGAAGATATTGGATGACTCGAAACGCGGTTGACGGCTTCCAGCCGGTGACCCACATGAAAGCGTTTTCCAAAGGGCTCAGCCATGGCGGAGAGAAGAATATCAGGACATCCTCGTGGACTGCCGTCCATTTAACAGTGTAATATTCCTTCAAATGAGTTGTGGTTTTTGAAATCAAAGCTCGCAAGTCTTGCTCATTAGGAAGCTCCTGAGCATTTTTCTCCCTGGAAACTTCTAGAAACTCGTCTAGAATCTGCTCGAGTTTTGAACTCCAATTCTCGTTGAACTCGGTGAACCTCAGCTGGATTTCAGTCGTCATTGTGAAAAGGAAAATGTGAATGGTTAGAAGAAAGGAAACAAGAGCTGGTTGTTTGAGTATATTTTTGGAGTGTCTTTAAGGGTAAGGAATTGAAGAAGAGTGAGCAGATGGAGAAAGGAGCAGTGGACACGATTTCAATGGGTGTAGAAGCTTAATTGGTGCATGCTTTATGGCAACAACTGCCTACAAGTAGTAGCGGGGCAAGGAAAGGCCGTCTGTTACTCCCTATTCTCCTTGTTCCCCAATTTGTCTAAATAAATATGATAAGATTAATAAATAAATTTATTTAAATAAATAGATTATACACATTTTCTTTATTTTTGGCTCGTAAGTTTATGAATTCAGTATATTTAATTATTAATATATTTATAAGTAATATAATATATATAGATCTAATTAATTAAATCATTACACAATTTTAAATTTAGAGGAGGTTTTAATTTACCTAAATTTTTTTACTCAACTAATATTTGACATTTTTTGAAAACTTTTTATATGTATATATTTAGTAATTTAACTATTCCTCCATTTATATATAAAAAAGGCCTTAATCTATTGGCATATTTATAGGTTTATTTATGAAATTTTGGGTTGGTTGTACATTTAATTTTACATTGATTTAACACACTTGGTGAAATATAATAGATTAAATATTCATTTTAGTTCTTAAAAAATGAATTTAATATCAATTTGGTCACTATTTAATTGCACTACTTAATTTAATCCTTCATAAATTTAATTTGATTTAATGTCATTCCTTATAGATTCAAAGTTATTATTTTACCAAATTCAAATTCAAATTTTATCTTATTTTTTCTATATCAATCCTAACAATATTTTTCTTCTTTTTTGATGAAAATTGCGTCGATAAAATAGATTACGACAAATAAAACAATGCCAATTTTGCCATTGTTTTTGGTCCTCAACATCTTTGTTTAATTATTTTAGTAAAAAAAAATTAAATATTATAATTAATTAGTGATACCACTTATCTCTTATATATTCAAAATACAAAAATAATTATTGTGATTATTTCAAAAATTAGCTTACCTTATTCCATATCAAAAGGTGATTTTAATTAAGAAATTTTTCTTCACAGATACTCCTAACTTCATATAGGGTTGATGCATAAATGACAATAAATAAAAATTAGGACTTCAGTTTTTTTTATTTTAATTCACTATATAATTAAGAAAAAAACAAATTCTATGATAAATTTCATATTGCCATACCAAACAAAATAACTTGAAATACTATCAAAATTCGGTGGATGATGACTTTAAATCTATGAAAAATGAAGTTAAATTAAATTAAATTTATGAAGGAGTATATTAAATGGCACAATTAGATAGAGATTAAATTAATACTAAATTTATTTTTAAGATAAAAATGAATATTTAATCTAATATATTTCACTGAATATGTTAAATCAATGTGAAGTTAAATGTAAAATCAACCCAAAATTGCAAAACCTAAAATAGAAAATGACACAGCCCTCACGATTAAGGAAAAACACCAATTCACAAGGTGTTGTGTGGCAGCTGATGGGCACTTCGAGTTGCGCCCAATCTAACGACGGCAACCGACAATCACAGCCGTCCAAACAGCCGCAAGTTCATCAATTATTTTTTTTTAAAGGAGAGAACAACAAAAGGAATGAAAGTTTAAAATGAGATGGAAGGAGGGTTGGATTAGGATAAGACAAGATATTTATAGTTTATGTTCGTCATTAATGTTCCGTTTGTCATTAAGGTTTTTATAAAATTAATTTCATATTTTAATAAAAATAATTTTAGTTCATTTATAAATAAATTTTATTATTTAAAATTTTAATAAAGAATAATAATTTTAATTTATTTATAAATAAAGTTTTAATTTAGAATGTATTAAAAAATACATAAAATTTAATTAAAAATAAAATTTGATGTATGATAATAAATATAATATTAAAAAGAGAGTAATTTTTTATATATTTTAGAACAGATGAAATAAATTTTAGTAAAATTATTATTAAATTTAATAAATTTTATAATGATATAAATATAATTAAAATAGAATTAAAAATAAAATGAAATTTTTTTATGTTTAAAATTAAATATTATTTTAAAAAGAAATTTATTTAAAAATAAAATAAAATTTTATTTTTAACTGTGTCAAGGGAAAAGAGGTATTAATTTGGAGAATTTCATTTTGTCTAATAATTAGTTTTTTAAAATTAGTGTTGGAAATTAAATTTTTTAAATTAGCTATAAATTGGCTACAATTCATCATTAAATCCATCATTTAACTAAAATGTTGGATACGATGTAAATTAAAAATGAGTATTTACTCTAAAATTAAAACTAAAAAAGTAAATTATTTTTACGTCTTCTTTGAAAAAGCTGCTTTGAAAATAATAAAAAGGAAAACTTCAACAAACGGAGTCTTCACAACATCCATGCTGGAGAGAGATAGAAAATGAGGCAGGAGCTTACGAAGCACAAAACTATTTAGAGCTTTGACTGTGTTAGATGTCACAAGACAAGCACCTGAAGCAGAATGTGTCAGTGTAGACTAAAGTGAGTTTCAACATGTGGCGTTCTTGGCATGGTTGCTCACGTGGCGTTTTGGTGCATTTTTTTAAAAATATATATGGAATAAATTGTAAATAAAATTAAATATAAAATTTTTTATTTAAAATTATAAATTTTAATGAAAAGTTTTAAATGAATTTTATAATAAAATTTATGTTTTTATTTTTTAAAATTGACAAAAAAGTTGATATAAAAAAAATAAAGATATTATAAATCACATTCCACATTCTCAATCCTATGTTTAGCAGTAAGGAAAGGAAGAAAATTAAAATAAACATTTTAAAATTCAAATTAGGATAAAATGTAATTTACCTTCTTAAATTAAAGGATATGCACAAAAAACACTTTTGATTTCAAATTAAGGACAATTTGATACCTAAATTATGATTAGTGTATAATTAATCACCTAATATTAAGTTATGATTCAAATAAATAAGAGCAATATCTTAATCCTTTCTTCTTTTTCTTTTACTAATGTTCTTTTCATTCTTTCTTTTCAATATAACATTGTATTTGGCTAAAAAATATTTTAATTCTTCTTCCACTAATTTATGGTTTTTTTTATTATAAAACTCTAAGATCTCCTTTTTGGTTGGCTTCATTTCTTTTGTTTTACCATAAATTTTAACATATCTATTTTTATTTTTCTAAGTATAAAAGGTTAAATTATTATGCAAGAGAATGTCCTTATATTGCAACTTACATAACTATGGTCTATTTGGATACTGAACTTATTTATTCTATCTTAAGAATTGAACATACAATACAGTAATATTTTATCACTATATATTTTGATTCAATGTAATGGCATATGATTTAGAATATAATTTCTTAATCGATTCTTTAACTTGCATCTTATCTAATTATATTCTCTTATGAGTAACAATTAATTTTTGGATGCAATTATATCATATTTTTATATTCTTTATTAACTTTTATGATAATTATTTTGAGTAGATTTAAAGACAAATGGGTTTTCTTTTTGAAAAATACCTATTATATATATAGTGAAAAGTTTGTCCCTTGTATATCAATGTAAATCCCTCTAATTTACAAAATTACTATATAAAAATATAAGAATAATTAAATTGAAACATAATTGATCTGTAACACTATTATACAAATCCTTCTAATCTACAAAATTACTATTTAAAAATATAAGAACAATTGGTTTAAAACAAAATTGGTTAATCATCCAAAATTTTATAGTAGAACAAAAGAAAAGAAGCAAACCAAAAATGGATATCTTAAAATTTTACAATAAAAAAAGAAGAAGAAAAGATTGTGAATTAGTGAAAAAAGGGATAAGAAGTTTTTTGGCTTCAAAGATAGTGATGTCTTAAATGGACAAAATGGAAAGAAATTTGATAAAAAGAGAAGAAGAAATGATTAGGATGAAACTCCTATTAATTTAGATCATAATTTAATATTAGGGAGTTAATTACACAATTATTATTGTTTAAATATAAATTACCTTCAGCTTAAAACTAAAGAATTTTTTTATACTTATCCTATAATTTGAAAGGGTAAATTACATTTTACCCTTCAAATTATTCCCTTCCTTCTATTAAATAAAAGAGAAAAAATAATTCTTATTATTTTTAGATATCTTAATTTTGAAATTTTCCTATTTTCCCTTCTAATTAACTTTTAAAATTTTCTTTTCTTTCTATTTTATCTTTTAATTAACTTTTGAAATTTTCTTTCCTTCTTCCTCAGTTTTCCTCTCACCAATCCCAGGGTAGAGCTTGCTGCCAAAAGCCTCCATCTCCGTGACATCAACGATATTTGTACTTCATGGTCAATGAAAATAATAAATGATTTCAGATCACCTTCAACCACCGATGGATGCACTTGGTATATTTGTTTTTATCTACTATTCATTAATGATACGATGAAAGTTATTTTTTTAGGAGTGGATGGGGGGAGAAAGTAACGGACAAAAATGAAAAGAAAAAAAGGAAAGAGAATAATTGATTAAATTATGATATTTTTTAAATATCTAAAATTATATAAAAAATAATATTAACAGGTTAAATTAAAATATATATTAAGTAGCAATTTTTTTTACAATCTTATCGATCTTTAAAAGTTTTTTACAAAAAAAATTAAAAATAAACTATAACTCTTCTAATTATTTTATTTAAAAAATTTCTCTTTGAAAAGAATCTTTTCAAAAAATAACACAATAAGTTAACATACAATAATATTAACTCTTACTTAAAAATTCATAAAAAATTATCATATATTAATCTAATATGACATTTACTTGGTTAGGTTAACAATAAATCAACTCATATTTACCCTAAAACTAATATAGATTACACTTTATAGAATTTAAAATAGTTAGTAAGGAGAATAATTGATTACTATAAAATTTAAAATAAACTCTTAAATATGTGAAATAATTGAGAAAAGGAAAAAATTAAGTGTTTAAGAACTAAGTTTAACTAAATATATATAACTAAGTATGGCTGAGATTTATGATATTTTTTTTCATTTTTGCCATTGGCTCTATATGCCCCATATTTCTCTATTTTCAATCCATCCCTCTCTTTTCTTTACCAAAACACCAATACTTCTTCTTCATCTCCTTTTCCTTCTCCCATTCCTCTCCTTTCCTCCATAACTAGCAAAGGGCACCATCCTTCATCAACCTATATTTGCTCTATTTAAGTAAGGTAAAGCTTCTTAAGCTTTTACTCTTATAAAATTTCATCCTTACTTGAAAAGTTTAAAGGTTTTAGTTTAAGAAAGGGGTTATTGAACCCTAACCTTGAATTTGTTATTTTTGAATAATTAAGACTAAGTGAATCATAACTCCTTTCACTTAACATCTCCTCTATATAAGATAAGTAAACATTTAGATTTAAATGTTCTTGCATGTTTTGACTTGTTTATAGCTAGGTTTCCATGCTTTTTGCAAATCTTGAGAGATTGAGTGATTTTGATTTGATTTATTAATGGATATAGTGTATGTAATGATATAATTGTAATATTTGGTGGTTTGTTTATGAATTGTAACTTGTGGGATAAGATCTTAGAGAAATAATATTAGATGAATAGTATTTTACAAGGGAAATCTACAAAAATTAAGCTATAATAGATTATATAATCAATTAAGCCTTAGAAATATACTTTCAAACAAAGCATAATCAATTACATAATCCTCAAAGATTTGCTCTTTAATAGCTTATAATTAATTATGCCCCACAAAGTTAATTATGCCTTATAGAATTGTTCTCTAGGATTTTATAATGAATTACATAATTGATTATATGCCTTAAATCATATCTTCTAAACCTTTATATAATCAATTATGCCCCTATAAAGTTGTTCTCTAGAACAGTATAATATATTATATAGTCAATTATGATTTTTATATATTATATATATTGCTTACCAAAAAGAAGTCTCAAAGTATATGACTCGTTTAATGTTAATACCATAAAGATATTATGCACCTAATAATATTAAATAAGAAATTTGAGACCATGCAAAGAGACATCGTATTGTTTAGTGTATAAATTGCATTATGAAACGGTTATTATGATACCCAACTTATTTTGTCTTGTTATTCATGAGAATTAAGATAGGGTAAAATGATACTCTTGTGAACCAAATGTCGAATTTGATATATGCTTGTGAAGGATAAAGATGACTTGGAAGAATAAAAATATACTTGTGAATGATAAGGATATATAGGAGTTATAATGAGATTTACTTACTTTCCATTATACATTAAATTGATACATGCATGAGTTTAAGAAAATATATAATAATTGTTTAACTTTTCAATGTTCAAATTTACATAACAAAAGTAATATTTAAACAAAATGATTGTTATAATATGTAAAAGAATTTATATATAATTATTTAATTAATTTAAATTATTTTCATTTTAAAAATAAAAATTAATAAGATTATATTTATAGATGTATAATACATATATACATACACACAAATAAATTATAAAATATACTCCTATTTTTATATGTTATTTTGCATATATATAGCTAACAATAAATAATTGATTTTATCAAAATATTTTTTTGAATAGAAAATACTATTAGTTAATCAAATTAACAAATACAATTTCAAATAAAATTTAATGATTTTGATAATCAATCATTTCATAGAAAACATTAACAATTTCATCATTAACTACTTCCTTTGAAGAATATTCTACTTTTGAATTAATAAAATTAATATTATTATAATGGATAATTCCTTTTTTATTTATACCAAAAGAAATTATTAGATATTAATTAGTAAAAAAGAACAACTCTGAGATGGGTAACTCCTGCAACAACCTTACATAACAACAAACTAGCTTCCATAAGAAAGGAGTAATAAACACACAAGAGTATTACATAAATTGACAAAAGATTTAGCCACATAATTAGCTAACCTATTGGCCTCCTTGTAAATACGAGATAATAAGTAAGGTTCTAGCTAATTGACCATCTCTTTATAGTTTCTAAAGATAGTAGCAACAGAAGCAATACAATAAAGGTTAGAGTCTTTTAAGATATTTAAATTGGATAAAGTGCCAAACTCTATTTTCATAAAGAGTAAGTTCCTATTCAATGCAAAGGAAAGACCATATCTCAAGGCATAATTCTTAACTATAAAATTTGAGCTAAAGTAGCCACTTAATTCCTATTTGAATCATGAACCACAATTACATAGACTGTAACCCTTATATTATCCTTGGTTACTCCATCTGAGTTTGACTTAAACTACCTTAACTAGGGAGGTTTCCATCCAATTTCACCTACAAGTTTTTTAGCAAAAGTATAACTAGTTCACATAATAGCCCAAAACTCTGGCTTTTACTAAGGTGGAATTTTTCAAGTTGCTCATCTCCCCTAGGTATCTTAGAAGACTTATTTGTTTCCATTGGTTCATAAATTCTAAAGACCAAAGGACAAAAAAGTAGCCTACGATATATTAATAGATTTATTATAACAAGAAGTACTCAAGTTTTTAAATAATCAATTATCAAAATCCACATGCCAAAAACCATTACAATCATTGGAAATTCCAAGATTAGTCTAGAAAGAATTTGCAATATGGAATTTTCTAAGAATATGAGGAGCACAATCAATAGCATATTGGTAGAAAACATAATTTTAAGGAATATCCATCCTTTTCTAAATGAGAAGTTCTTTAGTAGGATGTAATTAAAAATGGTGAGCCAAATGAAAATTGGAATTTAAGAAAGGCGGGAGCCTTTTAGATCTATTTAAATTTCTTGCTAGAATCAATTCTTATCAAATCCTTATTTAAATAGAAATGGATATTTCTAGTGATACATTCTCCATTTTTAACTAATTCTCACACTAATTTATCCTTCTTATTTTGAGTGCTAAATCTAGTACCATGAACCTGTAGGGTTGAAGCATTTGGCAAAAATAAAGTAAAAGGCAATAAATCCCAAAACCCTTTTATCAATAAGATCACAAACCTTCAAGTTATCCTCATTTTTGGCTAAAAGCCCTGCCATCTTTTGTCTAATAAGGCCTAAACTAGTCCAATTGTCAAACTAAAAATTTATCTTCCTACTAAACCTTAAATTCCATTTTATCCACTACTGAATAATATCAACAATAGTTTTAAAGGCTTTCCAATCATTAGGACAAATAGTACTAGAAATTTTAGGGATAGAATAAAGCCTATGTAAGTATTTTTTTTCCTTAGCACTTGTACACAAATGGTTTTTTTTCCATATAAAATTTTTCTAAGTAAGGTTTCACTAGAAATTTGACTATTTTTAATTTGCAAACCCCCCCCCCCATTTTTTAGGTATTGTGACCTTTTCCTAATTAAGTAGAGAAATTTTCTTCCTCTCACTTCCTCCCCTTGTAAGAAATTGTTATAAGTTTGATCAAGTTTAGCATGAATACTTTTATGCAACTTAGTGAAAGCCATGTGGTAAAAAAGGATGGAAGAAATGATAAAATTAATGAGAATTACTTTACCCACAAATGATAAGAATTTTGAATTCTAACTTTGAATTGTATCATATACTTTATCTATTAGAAACTAGAAATCTTTAACGTAATAGTTTCCTTTAATCTAACAACCTAGATATTTATCTAAACAACTCATGTGTCTAATGCTTACAAAATCATGTAGGAAGTCCTTGCTCCTAAAGGGTGTAGGTTTAGAAAATTAGATCCTAGACTTTTCAAAATTAACTTTTAGACTTAAAGCTTAAAAGAACTCAGCAAAGACCTTTTTAATGGTACATGAACTTTTGCAATTAGCTTTAGCAAATAGGATAATTTCATTTACAAAATAGAAATAAGAAAACGATAATCCATATCTTCTAAATTTCATTTTGTCCTAACTTTTTTCATGGCAACAATTTTCAATCATGACTTGGAGGTGTTTTATACACAAGATGAACAAATAAAGAGATAGAGGTGTAATATTCAATAAAAATTCAATAAATTAAAATCATTAGAATTTACTTCAAAAGTCTTAATTAGTAAGTTATTAGTGAAGATACCCATTGACTTTGATAGATGAAAGATCTATTAAAAGTTCATTCAAGAGATTAAAGTGTTTTTAGAAGTATTCAAAATTTAAGATTGATAAAATTTTAGAGTAACCTAAATATTTACTTAAAACTACACTATAAAATTCAAGTAGTCAAAACTATGAAATTTTGACAAAAATAGGAGGGAGTGCATAGTTACATAATGTAGCCAAAAGAGGAAATATTTGAATTTCAAAGTTAATTGTGCAAATAGTTAGGAAGTGACTAGTGACTATACTTGAATAGTGAGAGTAAACAACACCTTAGTAAAAAGCCTAATTAAAGGGGTTTTCCTTGGATTTTGTCTAACATCCTAATTAGTATTTTATTAGAGAAAATTGAGGTTTAATTTTATTAGTAAAGAAAATGGTATAACACTCACTAATATTATTTAATTAATATTAAAATTTTGGAAGCACTATATTTTCAACTAAATGGAAATTTGGTTTAGTACTTGATTTATGAATTTTGATTTCACTTCTTTAAGAAAATAATTTTGGTTTTAAAATTACTTCAATTTCCAAGCACTTTCAAAGTATTTTCCTACAATAATTTTGTTGAAAAATTAGGAGTGATGACTAGGGTTAAGATCATTATTTTATTATATTTTGAAACACGTATTTAATTGGGAGCCAAGTATGCGAGGCCATGTCATCAACTAGAAGCTTTACTAAACACATGATGCATTTAATAAAGACATGTTAACACATGTTGCATTTAATAGAAAGAATATTACTTGATTAGAGTGAGAATGGAGTGAGATCTTATAAGGTCTCACCTAAAGTTATGGAACTACACACCTATGGCAAACTTAAAGGCCAAGTTGATGACATTAGAAGCTTATAAGAGGCTTTACTTTTTACTATAAATAGTAGCGTTTTCTTTGCCACATCAAACTTAGGCATGTAAAATAGGGCAAGCTAGATTTGTGTGGACTTAGGTTCACATGAGTTTGCTCGTATAAATATGCATCCTAAATAGGTGAAATTGGCCAGGACCACAAGGGCCTATGAGTAGCTTACATCTTTTTTTGTTTTTATTATTGAAAATGAAAGAGGTACATATACAAGGATTAAAGATCGAACTCTAGATGTTGAGAAAATCACGATTAAGAGGACATTAGACTAAATTATATTAAAAATATCTATTTTTTATAAATTATAATTAACTAATTAGATTTAATTTTTTTTATTTTGTGCAATGGATTAGTTGAATTAGTCTTAAAAAATTATATTAAGACATTGCATATTAGATTGAAAATTAAATTGGATTAAAAAAATTCTCAAATACTTAAAAGAATTACTAAAAAATAAAAAAATTAAATAAGCTTGTGGGAATCCACAAGCATACATAAGTTCTAGATGAAAACAAACTTCAAAGATAAAGCTTGGATTGCTTCGTACTCACAAGCCACCCTAAAAATCATGAGCCTATGGCCTGTTTTACATCTCTAATCAAACTTGAAAGAAAGAGAGCAAGTGACATAAGAATTATAGAGAGAGCTAGTTTGAAGTTTTCTTCATGTTTCTTCATATTTTTATAAAGAGTTCTTGAATGAGCTCTTGAGTTTTTTGAGTAGAAGCTCTCTAGATCTTTGGAAAGAAGGTAATAGGATCATTTTCTTAGTAGTTTTATTTCTTTTTATAGTTTTTTTTATAAAAATCTTTATTAATTTCATATTATTTTTAAATAATAAAACTTGAATTCATAAGTGCACAGGGCAAACAAGTAAAACTCAAAAGAATAAGTAGAGATTTATCTATTTTCTTTTAAATTTTCTTAAAGAAGTTTCTTATATATAAAATATATATGTGTTTTGTTTAATGATGTATTGAAACAATGACTTTCCGTTTTAGTCACATTTGAGAGCTGCCTTATTACAGTTGATTTTTCTCCGAGTGGAGGGCGTCAATGATGACCAAATGCATTTGTGGTTAACATGGATTCTCTCGTTTGAAAACTGCTCATCTTAGTCACATCCCACTTGTATCAACCATAATATTGGTTTCTTTGAGCAAACGAACTTTGATCTTATTACATTTATTCTTGTTATTATTAGAACTCAACAATAATTGTGTTTATCACCAAAATATGGTATTGTTAATAATAGCCATTTGGCAATGAATATACATAAGTTCATGGAACGTCTTCAATCTATTTCCTAGGTTTAGGTAAAGACTTCAATAATAAAAATCCAAACTTGAATGCGATGATTTTTTAGCTCAAATTTTAATGTTGTCGTAAATTTTAAAAAATTATGTTTAATTTAAAATTTAATTAAAGGTACAATTTGACATTATCAGACAATCATATAATTTCATTTCATTAGCTAAAATTGCACAAATATATGCATTTAAATTTAATTTACTATCAATATAAATTATCTTTACATTATTACTTATTCACATATTATCATTTTTAATAAAAATTATTAAAATTTCTGTACTGTAATTAAAATTTCTTAATAGCTATTTTTTTAAATGACATGTCTTATTCTTATTTACTAAGAGTGTAATTTAAAGAAATTTTTTTTGTAAAAGTAAAGTTTAAATAAAAAGAAAAGTAAAATTTCTCATTTACTCATATACTAGGAATTTCAATAAAAGTAAAATTTGTAATTTAAAGAAAAAGAAAAGAAAATTAGATCTTTTTATTATTCTTGCTTTCCTATTAACTTTAATTTACTATCAATATAAATTATCTTTATATTATTACTTATTCAAGTATTATCATTTTTTAATAAAAATTATTAAAATTTATGTACAGTAATTAAAATTTCTTAATTGCTGTTCTTTTAAATGACATGTCTTATTCTTATTTACTAAGAGTGTAATTTAAAGAATTTTTTTTTGTAAAAGTAAAGTTTAAAGTAAAAGAAAAGTAAAATTTCTCATTTACTCATATACTAGGAATTTCAATAAAAGTAAAATTTGTAATTTAAAGAAAAACAAAAGAAAATTAGATCTTTTTATTATTCTTGCTTTCTCATTAACTTCAATTTATTCTCTATCTTCTTATCCTTCATATGTAGTATTGTATGCCTCAATTTATTCTCTATCTTCTTATCCTTCATACGTAGTATTGTATGCCTCGTTTTTAAAATAAATTTTCCACAATTGTATTAGTTTTTTTAATGAAGACAATGATAATATGTATTTGTATTTTGAAACCGCGAGGTAGGAACACCAAAATCTTTTTCAAAAAAGCAAATGATTATACTAAATTTTTTACTAAAATATGTTGAAACTAGTTGTAAATTGTTATGTATGTATGCGGTTAAATCCCCAAATTAAAATAATAAAATACACACACTAATTGTTAGAAATTATTGGAAAGTCATATTGTTTTGAAACCAAGAGATATGATGGTACATGATCAAGAAATATATTGATTTATGATCAAAGAGGCATGCTTATTCTTAATAGATAGACATATTATTTCATAATCAAAAGGTTTGATGGTTAATGTTCAAGAGACACATGGTTCATGTTTAATAAACATAATGATTTGTGCTCAAAAGACATGATAATCAAAAGATATATTAGTTATAGATAAAAAATGCATTAGTTCATAATCAAAAGATACCTTGGTTCATGATTAAGGGACATTATATTGGTTAAGGATCAAGAGATGTATTGCTACATAATCAAGAGATATTTTGATTCATGGTCAAGAAACATATTGTTTAATGATCAAAAGTCATGTCAAAAGACGTGATGGTTAATGATTAATAATCATGTTGGTTTATGATCAAGAATCATGTTAATTTATAATTAAGAGTCATGTTAATTCATGGTAAATAGACATGTTGATTCAAAATCAAGAGAATTAATGATTTGTGTTCAAAGGACATATTAATTCAAGCATTATCTATAAATATGACTGAAATAGTGAAGCATATATATATATATATATATATATATATATATATATATATATATATATATATATATATATATATATATATATATATATATACAAAAAAGACAATTTGAGTCAATTCATGACTATAAATGATTGTGAGTAAATGGAAATGAATAAAAGAAATTTATCTTTCATCATAAATAAAAATAAATAAATGAATCTTTATTTTTTTCCATCACTCTTCTATTTCTCTAAATCATTTAAAAGAGTTCTTGATGAGGGATTATCATATTGTTAGTTGTTCAATCTCTGTATTGCTTAGATAAATCCTGGGAGTGATTTGTCATAAAATCCTATAGCAAATAGTAGGGGCAAAGTCATTTAAAGGATAGTATTCTTTGTAACACATTTTAAGTACGCCATATTTTCTAACTTATTTTTTATTTTATTTCATGATATATTTTAATAAAATTTTTGAAGGTTTTATTTCATATCAGATAATAAGAATACATGACTAATAGTGACAATCAAATCAGAATGAGGAACAAAGAATATTAAACAAAGCTTTCATTATATAATTTTTCATAGTACAATGTTAGTATATGATTGAAAATGCAGAAGATAAATAGGTGTTGAATCTTTTAGAGTTTATAACTATTATAAAGATAAGTGATTATTATTTTATTTATTTATTTATGATAATTGAAAGAAGTTTTTTATATACATATGCAAAAGGATGACTTAAAATTTGTATGCATAGCATTCAATATATTTCCAATAATTATCTTACACATGATTTTATCTTTTCTTCATCTTTTTCTTCTTAGAAAGTGCATTCTGTCCTAACAATCTTTTAAGTGACTTCATTTTTTGTGATGGGAAGATGATAAAATTTATGAATTCTTTATTATCATTTATGCATAATGCATAATAGAATATGATGAAATCAAGTGGTGCCTTTATAGATGACTATACAAAACTAATTGATGATTGCTTTCATTATTATTCCTACTATTATTCTATTAAAAAGGTTTTCTTATTTAAGTTAATAGTAGATTTCATGACGCTTTTTTCAAGGTTGTTCATGGATGATATTTGATATAATTAATGCTAGCTAACAATTGCATGGACAGATACATAATTCCTCAATATTTTAATAAGGGATATAATATATGATTTGATTATTATAATTCATATTAATTTTAGTAATTTTATCTAATTTGGTATTTGAAAATTAGATGAATTTTACAAGATATCATTTGCATACCAATTGTTTTATGAAATCTAGTAGAAACTATTCAAATAGTCAACTAGTTAGAATATAATAACATGAAAATAATTTGTTATTCTTAATTCTTAAATATAAAAAAGTGTTTGTATGATATATGGTACAAATTTAATTTTTATAATGATGTTCTATGTTTTAAAGCATAAGAATGTCATTTATTCTATGCAAAAGTGAGCATGACATAATTTGTTATGCTTATATGTGAAGTATATATATATTAGGACATGTTTATTTTATGTAAATTACGTTAAGAAGTATTTTACCTTATCAATCATAGATTGATAATAAGGAAAATGTTATTGTAGGCATAAGAATATAATGGTATAATGGAATTGGAATAATGAGAGTTTATCCTTGAATAAAACTTATATAGTTTTTATAATTGATATGATCATTGATACATTAATTAAGTATATGACATGATTATAATCACGTGTTAAAACTTGGTGTTTCATAAAACCATAATCAAGTGTTGAAGCTTGGAATACTAAAGAGATAAGATCACCCTTGTTAAACTTTGATATAATAATATTATTTATGCCATTAATAATCTATGCAATTTCACACAAAGTGTTTTACTTATAAATGCTTGGGTTGTTTGTATAATTCTAAAATACACAAAAATATATAAAGATCCAAATACTGTAAAGAAATTGTAAAATCTTAAGAGATGATAAAAGGTTCAAAAGGTTAGGATTGTATGATTTATCAATAGTATTGGAATCTAAGTATTGAAAAGAAATTGTGAAAATTCTAGGGAAGCATAAAAGATTTGTAGGATTGTATAAATTTTTTAGCAATACTAGAATATGTCTAGTTGGAAAATTTTCCATGTTGAGAAGTAATTTCAATTGTTTTAAATAAATAGACATGTGAAACTTGTCATCATGAAAAAGAGTTTGGAAATTATTTTTTAAGCAATGGAGAAAGAAAGAATAGGCTGGATAATTATAAAAGGATTATGGCCATAATATATATTAGCCACATTTTTGTACCATGAAGTTATGATGTCTAGATGTATGTGAAAATGTCATATTGGAAAATCATAGATATGTTAACTTGAAAAAAGAAAAAGGAAAAAGGAATAGTAATTAAACTCCTTAACTAAAACCACCAATAATGGAAACTCAACCTTTCTTAGACCAAATTTAGTTAAAAGGTTTAATGGATAATAATAAGTTATTGACTTGTGGCTATAAAGCACTAAAATCTTTTTACCATTCCATATTAATGTTATATATAATTATAAGTGACAAGGGTGAGTAATAAAGTTTTAATGAAGATTTAAGAAAGCCTGAAATGAACTTCACTTATATGAACATAAGAAGTGATGGTTCTTTTGGTAAAAGTTTGAAGTTAACTTTTATACATATTCATGAAAATCTAGGTGTAGCACATGGCCATATGAACGCAATAGTTATTTAGGAATTTCTTTTGAAATTTATAAAATCATGTGTGTGATATTGTTTGTTTTAACTAAGGATTCTGGTTTGATGCAAAAATGCCACCATATATTTTATTAAAATTAGGGAAATATTTATGAAAGATATTTTTCTTTATGTATGACTTTATAGGAATTTTAAGAAATGGTTTAAATTTACAAACTAAGTAGAGGATTGTCGAAACTAGTTTGTAAATTGTTATGTATGTGTGTAGTTAAATCCCTAAAATAAAATAATAAAATACACACACTAATTGTTAGAAATTGCTAGAAAGTCATATTGTTTTGAAACCAGATATAATGGTACATGATCAAGAAATGTATTGATTTATGATATAAAAAAGGCAAGCTTATTCATAATGGATAAACACATTATTTCATAATTAAAAGATTTTATGGTTAATGTTTAAGAGATATATGGTTCATATTTAATAAACATAATGATTTGTGCTCAAAAGACATGATAATCAAAAGATATATTGGTTAAGGATCAAAAGATGCAATGGTTCATGATTAAAAGACACTTTGGTTCATAGTCAAGAGACATCATATTAGTTAAGAATCAAGAGATGTATTGTTACATAATCAAGAGATATTTTGATTCATGTCAATAAACATATTATTTAATGATCAAAAGTCATGTCAAGAGACATGATGGTTAATCATTAATAATCATATTAGTTTATGATCAAGAGCCATGTTAACTCATGGTAAACAGACATATTGGTTCAAAATCAAGAGAATTGATGGTTTGTGTTCAAGGAATATATTAATTCAAGCATTATCTATAAATATGACTAGAACAGTGAAACAAAGATATATACATATATATACAAAAAGACAATTTGAGTCAATTCATGACTACAAATGATTGTTAGTAAATGGAAATGAATAAAAGAAATTTATTTTTCATCATAAATAAAAAATAAATAAATTTTTATTTTTTATCACTCTTTTACTTTTCTAAATCATTCAAAAGAGTTTTTAAGGAAAGATTATCAGCTTGTTAGCTATTCGATCTCTGTATTGTTTAGATAAATCCTAGGAGTGATTTGCCATAAAACCCTACAGCAAATAGTAGGGGTAAAGTTGCTTAAAAGACAGTATTCTTTGTAACATGTTTTAAGCATGCCATATTTTCTAACTTATTTTTTATTTTGTTTCATGATATATTTTAATAAAGTTTTTGAAAGTTTTATTTCATATCAGATAGCAATGATACATAACTCATAGTGGCAATTAAATCAGAAAAAGGGACAAATAATATTAAAGAAAGATTTGATTGCATAATTTTCATAGTACAATGTTGGTATATGATTGAAAATGCAGAAGATAAATAAGTGTTGAATCTTTTAGAGTTTATAGATATTATAAAAATAAGTGATTGTTACTTTATTTATTTATTTATGATAATTGAAAGAAGTTTTTTATATGCATATGTAAAAGGATAACTTGAAATTTGTATACATAGTATTCAATATATTTCTAATAATTATCTTGCATATGATTTTATCTTTTCTTTATGATAATTGAAAGAAGTTTTTTATATGCATATGCAAAAGGATAACTTGAAATTTGAATGCATAGCATTCAATATATTTCTAATAATTATCTTGTATATGATTTTATCTTTTCTTCATCTTCTTCTTTTAAAAAGCACATTCTACCCCAATAAATATAGCCCATGTAAGTTAGTGAGAAAGCCTAATTTGATCCTAAGGCCATTGTCTAAGGTTTGAACTAAAGGACACAACTTTGTGCTAGTTTATAGGGTGGTATTTAAGGGACACTTATAAAGTAAGCACTAGGTAGCCTATGAGATTCTTTTTATTAATAATATGGTGTACAAAAACATGGCTGTAAGATGTATAATAGTGAGTCTTATTTCACCTTGATAAAAATTGGTAACAAGCATATAGAGGTACTAAACTAATTTCACATATTGAATTGAGCCAAAATATGTGTAGCTTTAGTCCATTTGGACTTGTCCTATTAAGGTTTACATTTTATATTGGCTTATTTTAGCCAATTTGCTTCACATTGCAAACTCATGAACTGGCCTATTTTGCTTTAAAAAAATGGTTAGCTCATGAGCTAGCTTACGGTCCAAGAAAATTAGGCCCACGCAAACTCAATCTATTTATACCAACTTTTTTCAAAGCTTTTGGCAAATCCATTTCATAAAAAATTCGTAGATCGATTTGTCAAGCTTGCAGACTTAAAGCCCATTAAGCACTTTTATAAGCATGTCAAACTTGTAATTCAAGACTTAAATAATTATGTGTATATAAATTTGGTAGTCTCTTTTTAAATAGATAAAACAAGCTTTCATTTCTCCTTATACATTTTCATTTTCTTGCTTATTTCTTTTACTTTTATTGGACCAATTTCTTGCTACAATAATAGGCCATTTTATAGGCTTCTTTTCTTCCCCTCTCAAAGTACACATATAGGCTAAAAAAATTAGACTAGCCATTTCTTCCAAAGCAATCTATCGTTCTTCATTTCTCTTCTTTCTTTGCTAATTTTTGCCTAAAACAAAATGTATTCTCCCTTCTCAATTTTAACAACAATTAATATGTCAAAAAGAATAAATGTGTCTTAGATTTCTTGGCCATCAACTTTGTCTCAAGACATTTATCTTTGCCATTGAATTGGTCGGTAATAGAATGGTACCGATATTGCCTTCATTCTTCATTTAGGTTTTTGTTGCTTCTTCAATGGAAAAATGGAGGCCATGTTTTTTCAGGTTATTGGTGCTTGCAAGGATGTCTTTAAGTAGAGGAATAGTTGGATTTTCTTTGCTTGGTTCTCCAAATGGGTTTAACGATTGCTTCATCAAAGTTCTATTTCTACTTTGGTTAGAGATACTAATAATGAAGGTATTTTTTAATTAGTTTTGCTTTTAATACAATATTTGTTGCTTTATTTTCGTCATTCACTTAGGATTTTTGTAGTTATGTTATGTTTTCCTTTCAATTTTTTTGTTCTAATTTCTTCATCCTCGGTTCCATCTAAGATTTTTCATCTTAATGATAGAAACTCACTTTAATGGATTAGGTAACACTATCACCAATGTTGTAGTTGTGTTTTATGTTTTCTTTTCAATTTTTTTATTCTAATTTCTTCATCCTCGGTCCATCTAAGATTTTTCATTTTAATGATAGAAGCTTACTTTAATAGATTAGGCAACACTATCAACAATGTTTGATTAAACTAAGTCTCATTCTACTCTATCTAACTAGTTTTGCAATAGGAAAGCTAAGCAAAGGAAGTTTTAATTTTTAACTTAATTATTTTTATTTGTTCTTTTTCATTGTGCATTTTTTTAAGACTTTTATATTGTGTCAAAATTATATAATTTTATGACTTTATGATTTATGATAATGATTTATATGAGTATGTGTTATTTTTATTTGTGCTTTTCTATTGTGTATTTTTTAAGACTTTCATATTGTGTGAAAATTATGTAATTATATGACTTTATGATTTATGATAATGATTTATATAAGTGGGTGAAAATTTAAGTTTCCTTCTTTTATTTCACTTTCTATGGATTTGCTTAACTAAAATGTGTAAGAGAAAATGTTTTTAGTCAAACAAAATAGGAAAGGTCATTTCTATCAATTAACTAGGAATTGTGCCCTAATTTTGACATTTTATTTTAGGATGGAGTATATATATCTTTAGTACTTTTAAGTACTGAAAGATGTTTGTGAATGTGTAATACGTAGAATGGTCCTCCAGTGCACATGCTGAGTACAATTTGATATGACATATATTAAATAAGCCTTAGCTCTAAAAGGCTAAGAGCCATATAATGAAATGATGAAAGAAGTCCAATTTGTTTAGTTTACGTCTACTTTTTTGCTCTCAAATTGTAAAGCTCTATATTTGCTCCAAACAAGGTTTTAGGTTCTGTTATGCAAGTAATAGGTGTTATGGTTCAGGGAATATGGTGTTTTTACATTTTTCATCTTGCTTTTATGGTTATTTTCTTTTCATCACATTGTGATATACATATATTCTAAATGTTTAATGTGGTGGTAAGGGTTTGTGTTGATCATTTTTTATTTATGGATTTCTTTTCTATCTATGGGTGTGGACTATACCTTAAACAATAAAGTAATTGTTTTCTATCATCAAAAAATACATAAAATGATTTCATAAGAAGTTATAAAATAATATAGATTATTTTACTAGGCTCATAATTTCACAAACATGATAAAGAAAATGGACATCTCTTACTTCTCCACTTTCAATCCCTTTCCATAACACCATTCTTATTTTACCATTTCCCCTAATAGATGTAATAAAAGTGTCATTTTTATTGTCAATTAAACACTTTTGAAGAACAATCTTGATAAAACCAATCTTTCCTCCACTTTCTAACACCTATTAAATAAAATACATAACCAATATAATAATTAAGTTTATTTCATGACCAAGAAAGCTAAAGATCCTAAAATAATATTTCATTGACATTCTTTCACGAATTCTTCACTTTATAGGAAGGGAAGATGAATTGCTAAAGCATATATGTGTAAATAAATACATTACTAAAAAAATGCTTGCTTAATGCATTCCACTAACATTATTTCTTCTTGAGCCTTCTTTGTAAACTAAATAACCATAAATATGAGATTGAAATGTGTAATGACCAATGTTACATTCTTACATTAGGAAAGTGTAGCTAGACTATGTTAAGAGATGTTATATAACCGATAGATTCTTCTCACCCTTTCTTCAATGCCTCACATTAATCAACAAGTTACTTAGTATTGCTTCTTCCTACTTTGTAAATCAATTTCAAGTTTATGGTACACATTCCTAAACTACACACCATGTTTATAATATAGTAATTTATGTTATATATAAATAAGTAGTTAGGAATTTATTAATAAGAAATGGTACAATAACTGAGCAATATGAAATAAAATTTCCATTAAAACTTCACTTAATTTCAAGCTAACCTAGAAGGACTCCAAAAGTATACCTAACAAGAAAAAAATGTGCGCATAAGTTGCAAAAAGGTAGATATCATAATCTTTTAACAAGCTTTCCCACAATAACATGTCATGGCTCAATTTCCAACCTTAACCATAAGATTACCACAAAAACAACTATAACACTAAACCTCCATTGAAAAACTAACTTCTTTTTCTTTACAAAAATAAAGGTTTAAATCCTTATGTTCACTGAAGTAATTGAATCTGTTTCCAGAAACACATATGGGAATCATAGATCCACCCTTGAATGCAAAAGGTTTTACTTTAAACTACATGATAAAATTCATAGTTTCATTTCATTTGCATAATAATTGCCTAAACCAGCTTTGTATTACGTTTTTTATATATTTCTTCTTATAGAAGTAATGTCAGTGGCCTTGATTTCTTCAAATTACGTAATTTAAACAATTATAGGTTAATTTTTATTCTTAAATGTTTTATACTTATAAGACTTTTTTATTTTTTATTATTTTGAAAAGATCCATAAAAAAGGAAATTATATTGGGTTCTCTCAAAATTGCAGTTGAATAATATAGTTCAAGTGGTTTTTGTATTCATAAAAACACATGTTATAAGTAGTTGTAAGAATTTCAGAATCATCATGATGTGAAAATGTAGAACCATTTGAAAATTAAAAAAGATTCTTTTTTTTGTTGTCTTAGTAAATTTATGGTCACACTATCCCTTTAAATATATACTATTTCCTTCTTCTATATCTTTTCCTATCTTTCTTTATTAACAGTACCTACCAATGTTTTTTCCCTTTTGGTTTGATGCTTTTTCTCATTTAATATTTGATTTCAAATTATTAAAATTGAAATAACAAATAAGTGTTCCTTTAATTTGAAGGTATTAAATGTCTTTAACTCAACATTGGTTCCAAGATATCAAAGTTATGGTTAGCCTCCAACTCCTTTAATATATCCTTAATCCTTATTACACAAAATATAACAATGCTTATTAAACATAAAATTCAATATGATAAAGCATGTCATGAACTCAAAATTTGAAAATAATAAAAATTTTGATGTCTTCCATTGAATCCTCATTTACAAGATATAGGAACACCTATACAATACCTACATTTAAGTTCAAACTACTTTGCATCTCCTTCTAATTAGTCATAGTATTCAAATAAGTGTATGCAGTATTAAATTAGTACACAATAAAGACATGCTGTGAAATTAATATTTAGGTAGACTTCTCCATAGTCACTAAGTATCCTGATTCCTAATCTAAATACAAACACCAAAGCTCATAAAATAAGTTCAATTTGTTTCCAATTGCCATTCTTAATACACACTAGATTTTTTTTCAAATGTGAAAAGAAGGTTCAATTCTGATGTTAGTATTGATAAAAGTTCTAATTTTAATGATTGTCTTTTATTTTCTTGCTCTATTTTTCTTAGATAATGTTGTGTTGCTATAAACTTAAAAGGTTCATAATGGAATCTTACTACATTTTATTTCCTTATGAGAACTTTTTTATTTTTTTACTTTATTTTTTAGACACCATCTTGAATTCTTGTTATAATTAAATATGAACATGATGCATCTAAATGATAGAATAAACATTACAGTGCCTTTTAGTAGAATCTAATTTTAAAATGATTTTATATGTTTATTATTCTTATATTTACCCTTCACATTGCTATAAAAAGTTATTGAAGTTAGCTTTCTTAAGTCAATTTATTTTTAAGAGTTAAAAATATTTTAACATAGCATAGTTGTCATACTTACAAAGCTGTAACGAGTTCCAACTAAAAAATTTGTGAATACAATATGGACTTTTTACGACTGAGAAAAAAATAATATAGAGATGCTCAATTTAGAAGAAAGTTGAAAAGAATAGTAAAGCTACAAGACAATAATGGCTTACATAAAGGTAAGTGCTAACTCCAATGATATTACTTTTCTTATTTAATCAAAATTTCTTCTGAGGTAATATAATTATTGAGTATATTTGTTATCAAAATTTCTTCTAAGGTAATATAATTATTAAGTATATTTATAATTGTAGATATCCTTCCTATGAGTTATATACAAACGAACTCATTTTTTGTCACTATTGACTATGGTATTATTAGCAATGATGTTCATGTAAATACAGTGCTTGTTGCTTATGGCAAACTATGCTTGGGTGTTTTTAATAGCTAAATAATTACTTTGGATAAGGAAATGACTACAATTAGTGCTATAAAAAGATTAATGGCCATAAGTTCTAATAAGAAGATTGTAACAAATCATGTACTTTATGATATTTCAAATTACATGATTAACTTGGATACTAAATTCTATGAAGCAAGTTAGATTCAAGACATTTATATTTATGGCACATTAAGAATTTCATATTATTTTTTGTCATATAATTACTATTATAAATCATAAAATTAATGTTTATTTTAAGGAATGGCAATAAGAGAAGTAAGAGATCTCATTGTACTAATAACGAAGACAACAAAAATACTTCAATCAAAGATTATTCAATTAATAAGACTTTATATCAAAGAAAAGGAAATTCAGTCAAACAATTAAATATTCTAATATTTACATTTACTTTTGTAAAAATGAAAATTTCTATTATCCCTAAAAGTATTACACAAGCACCAGAAATTAGAAGTAATATGAACTTAGGTGGTACTAACTAATTCATAATATCATTTCCTTATACCTAAACTTTAATTTAGTTATAATGTCATTTAAACATTCTCTTACATTTATTATAGATGGTGGTAGTCAATATTGTTCAATTCCTATAGTAGATAAATTAGTCCTATCCATTATTACTAACAATCTAGGAACTAAAAAAGATCTTTGCCATAATTATAAGAATATTGACTATATAATCATGGTTGTAAATTAGTTTGTATTTCACAAGTTTTAATACATGTATTGTAGTTTATACATTTATGATTCAATATTTATAAATTTAAGGAAAGTTTGCAATATAGCATTAATATAATAGGTTTTAACCTTTTTTATGGCAATATACTAACACAATTTGCAAATGAAAGAGAATAAAACATTACTATACAAATTATTGCTACTTTTATTAATATTATGAAGAATCAACGATAGGTTTCTTCTATAAATACTACACATATTAATGATACTAATGATGAAAGAATCATAAAAGATACTGATGGGAATAGTAAAGAAACAATGACAGCAAAAGATATCACCACTAGTATGTATATGTACATTATCATATCTGCACATACATAATTGTGTTCTATGCAACCTTGTGGATTAAATTAGTTTAAACACTACTCATATCAACTAAGTGCATTTATAATTTACTTTTTCTTTAAGAAATTGCTAAATTTAGACTATGATTTCAGGTTTGGGAAATTTGCTTTCTATTTATGCATCTTTAAGAACTTCAACTAATATGTAACAACCATTTAATGAAGTAATTTTTAATTTTTAGTTTCTAATGCACTAAATAAGTTTATTTATGCTGTTTTAAGTTATTCAGCCTATGGAAATGATGGTAACCCTAAATTTGAGTGTTAATTTTATGGTATTTTATTTTGTATGCTGAAAGATTATCAACATCTAACAATACAATTCCTAAGTTTCCATGTGTTGTATGTAAGGTAAAATAAAATTGCCTATTGCAAAGAAACCACTAACTTATTTATAATGGTTAACGAATGAGAAAGAATCATTTGTATCAAAAAACTTCAGAGAAAATATTCGAATATTTGCATTCACTTCAATGGGTGGTAAAGTGGATAAAAGTATGAATAATGGTACTAGCCCTTAAGTCTTTCAATTAAATGGAGCAAACATCCATCTCATTGATAGCTTACTACCTTTAAAAGGTTAAATGCCTCAATTTGCTCGACTTTACATTCATAACACAAGAAATGAAGTTAGCAATAGAATTTCTACAACAAGGTATCAATAATCATTATTATCATGATTTATATATTTTATGGAAAAAATGTGCTTTTGAGATATATTTTCTTACATGAAAATCTCTATTACTTTTCATGGCAATTATAATGGTTCTAAATAAGAAGTTAACTAAGAAATTATTGCTAATTTGAAACAAATGTTTGATGACAACAATAATTTAACCAAGTCCTTCTATATGGTTAGGGATACATATAAACTCCAAAATAATTCAGACTCAAATCTAAAATTAATTTATAAATAGGAAATAGATGAATATGTTTACAACTTACCAATTGTTGATGAAATTGGTAGCCTGGTGATTGGTGATATTAATTTTGATGATCCGTAATATATTATAAGTTGTGATGATCATTTATAGATGGTAAATGAATTACATCCCTTATACTTTCCTCTTTAATATCTTATATTATTCCTATATAGCAAGAATAAGCATTATTATAAAATTCAGCATGCTAATGTCTTGCCTAGAAAAACTAAAAAGAACCATATTGTTACAATCTGAGAATGCATGGAATATTTAATGCAAATCAAATTGAAGGAACCATTATTACATATAAGTTCTAAGAGGCATTTTCAATAATTGAATAAAAAAAGCTAAGTTACATTAGAAACCATTAAACAAATTTATGTGTCGTGAGGTATAAAGGACTATTTGAAGTTATACTTAAAGGAGAAATGGATGGAACATGTACTAACAAGTGTATCATATCACCACCAAGCTTTATTGGAGGTGCAAGGTATATGATTCAAAATCATAAAGATGCAATGGCAATTTATAAATAGGTGAGTTATCCAAACCTACTCATCATATTCACATACAATTTCAAGTGGCCTAAACTTGAAATATATTTATAGTCAGCTTCTTTTAGAGTAAAAGATCATAGTAATATTATTTCATATGTCTTCCATTTTAAAATTAAGCAATTTATGAAGATATTGAGGAAAGGAGAATTTTTTAGTGCTATAAAAGCAGGTATGAAAACTAACTTTCTTCACATTTATACATTGTATGGTAGAATGTAAAGTCATATATCTTCATCATAAATTCTCTAACCATTTATTTGCTATTATTAATTATAGTTATTTACATAATTGAATTTAAAAAAAAAAGATCTATCATATGCACATATTCTATTGTTTCTATTTGCTAATTATGATATATCAAGCCCTTTTGAAATAAAATAGGTGTTATTTGCTAAGATCCCTAATAAAGAAACTAAACTGAAATTGTACAATGTAACTTCAAATTTTATGATTCACGGAGCTTGTGGGGTTGGCAATATCAATTCTCCATACATGAAGGATAACAATGCATGAAATATTTCCTAAAAAACTTTAAGGAAAGAACTATCATAACTGAAGATGGATTTCCTATGTATAAAAGAAGAAATGATGGAAAGAAAAAAAGTTTGCTTAGATAATTGATACATTGTACCTTACAATCCAAAGCTTTTAATAATATTTCAAGCCCATATCAAAGTGGAATGGTGCAATAAGAGATCGACTGTGAAGTATCTTTTCAAATACATTAATAAGGGTAATGATTGGACCATTACAATGATTTATAATTGTAATCAAGATTATGCAAATAGGCATGAGGTTGACAAAATTAAATTATATTATGATTGTTGATATATCTCACCATTAGAAGTTGTTTGGAGAATATATTCCTTTGAGATTCAATATCAATGTCCACCAATTGAGCGATTAACATTTCATCTACTTGGCAAAAATTTTGTTACATATCAGGATAATTAACCTTTGAATGAAGTCATGGAAAGGAAATTGGTTAGAGAATTAATATTTTTTACTTGTTAAAGGCTAATAAGAAATATTCTAAAGTAAAAGAGTTAAAATATGCTAAGTTTTTTGAAACATTTTTTCTTTGAAGTAGAAGATCAAGAATAGCATAAAAGAAATGCTTGATTTTATTTTTAATCCTCCTAATATATAATTTATTCATATTTAGTCCCCTTTAAAAGAAAAAATCTATTTTGATTCTCCTAAAATTAAAATTTAAACACTTTTGGTTTTTCTGTTAAACTTTCCATCAAAGCCACCAAAAAAGAGGGAAAAAAAGGGAAAAAAGAGGAAAAAGAAAAAGAAGGAAAAGGAAAAAAAAGAAAGAAAGAAAGAAAAATAAAAAAATTGAAGATATAATTTATTTATTCATTAAAATAAGAAAAATAAAATTAAAATTAAAATAAAAAATTGTCAAATATTTAATTTCTAATTATAGTAAATGATATATCAAAATATTTAAATAAGCAATCTATTTATTTTTAAAAAAAATTAATAATTATGCTAAAATCATATTTAATTTTTGGACTGGATAGAATAATTAATTATTAATAAATTTAAATATATAATTTATTTTATGCTTAGTTATAAGTTATTTTTATAATTTAGTCATCTAATTATGAATTTTCTTTTACTAAAAATTTTTATATCAAATATCGCTCAAGAAAATTAATTATTATTAAAAATCATTCCAAATATAAAAGTAGTGTACACATTTTAATAAATAATTAATTGCACATTTTCATTGTTATACCAAATAAATATACTTTTTAATTTTAATTTATTATTATTTATTAAATACACTCAAATTATTATAACTATATATTTTTTCTTCTTTTTTTATCACTATTTTCTTTCTTTTTCAGTGAACCGTGATCCTCTTAATTTGAGTATCTTTAATTTATAATAAATTAAATTTAAAAATTATACTTATTTAATATAGAAATAAAAATAAGTAATTAATAATTTATTAGTATATAAATTATTTTTATATTTAAAATACTTTCTTTCTTAAGAAATATTTGATGTCAAGATTCAATAGTGAAAAAATTTATAATTCAATGAACAAATTATCAAAATAATTTATTATTTAAACACAAAATAAATTATACACTTGAATACATTAATAATCAACTATTTTATCTCTTGTGATGAAATAAAGCTTTAAATGTGTCCTAATAGATTTAAAAATTTTAATTAAATATGATTTTAAAATAATTAGTAATTTTATTAATTACATTGAAAAATAAATAAATTACTTTACTTTTCATTATTTTAAATATTTTGATATATTATTTAGTATAATTGGTGGTTAAATATTTTTAGTGCTTCTCTTTTTTATTTCTTTTTCTTTTTCTCATTTTAATAAATAAGTAAATTATTAAAAAGTATTCCAAATATAAAATTAATTTATACACTAATAAATTATTAATCACTTATTTTCATTTTTATATTAAATAAATATGCTTTTTAAATTTAATATATTATAAATTAAATAAACTCAAATTAAGAGGGTCTTGACACATTAGAAAAGAAAGAAAATAGTGATAAAAAAGAAAAAAAAGAATGTATGAATAAAATAATTTAAATATATTTAATATAAATAATAAATTAAAACTAAAAAGCATGCTTATTTAGTATAACAATTAAAATACATAATTAATTATTTATTAAAATGTGTAAAATAATTTTATATTTTAATAATAATTAATTTTTTGGATGGATATTTGATGTAAAAATTTTTAGTAAAAGAAAATTCATAATTAGATGAATAAAATAAAAATAATGTATAATTTAAATAAAAAATAAATTATACATATAAATTTATTAATAATTAATTACTCTATTTAGTGTAATAATTAAATATGATTTTAACATAATTACTAATTTTATTTATTTCTTTAAAAAATAAATAAATTACTTATTATTTTTTAAATATTTTAATATATCATTTATTGCAATTGGTAATTAAATATTTTTAGTATTTTTCAATTTATTTTTACTTTTATTCTTATTATTTTAATGGATAAATAAATTATATATTCAATTTTTTTATTTTTCTTTCTTTCTTTTTCCTCTTTTTTTCCTCTTTTTCTATTAGCTTTAACGAAAAGTTTAATAGAAGGACCAAAAGTATTCAAATTTTAATTTTAAGGGGACTAAAATAGATTTTTACATTTAAGGGAAACCAAATGCAAATAAACTATATATTAAGAGAATTAAAAATTAAACTAAGCCTAAAAAAATAGGGATTTACAATTGGAAGACTTCAATATGTTCCACTTAGTAATGGTGAACTTTTCTATTTAAAAGCATTGCTTATTAAGCTTTGCAGATTAGAAAACATAGAAAACATACGTAGATATTATAAGGCTGTGCATAATAAATTTCAAGATGCTTATTATGCAAAAGGATTGCTAGATGACGATAAAGAATTCGTCGATGCAACTAAAGAAGTTAGTTCCTAGGGTAATGGCTATGAATTGAATTTCTATTTGCAATAATGCTCCTCTCTAACAGCATTTCAAGACTAGAATTTGTATGGCAAAAAACATGGTTAGTCCTTTTTGAAGATATATTATACATGCAACAAAAGTTCATAAGTTGCAAAGGTAAGTTTTTTAACACAATTTTAATATGATTATCTAGATTCATTTTAATTCTTTTCCTTGAACTAAATATGTGCATCGAAACTAGATAAAGTTTTACATATTGATGGCTTGTCATGTCATCTTCATAATGATAATGTAGTTACTTTGTAGATTCATCTTTTGCTAACTTATTATTTCTTAAATACAATTTTAACATGTTTGTTTATATGGTACATTTGCTATCAATTCTAGTAAGATGCTAATTATTCCTCTCACCTATATTTATTTTATCTAAAGCTTATCATTGTTTAAGTCATAAATATGGTATAGATTTTGAAATCCTATATTGTGAAGCAATACTCATAAAAAATCAAGCTCTTATTCAAAATAAATTTTAGCAAAATAAATATATTATATTTAGAAATTCTATTTTGTTAATTAACAAATTGAAAACCTCATAAATTAAACCTTCATTCACTCTCTTTATAAACAATAAAAAAATAATTTTGTAAAGAATTATTATTCAAAGGAAGTTGACCCCATAAGCTATAAATTAGATACTAAAAAACGAAAGAAGAAAGAACTTTGAAAAGTCAAATAACTTACCTTAGCCAATAAGCAAAAGAAATAAAGCCCAGGAAGCAATTATTGACTATGAAAAAAAAAAACAAACTCAAGATAACAACTTTTACCATTTTATTAATAGAATCTATAAAGTCACTTAGAAGTAATTCAAGGGGTAGTATTCTTATTACTAGGATTAATGTTGAATTACTTCTAAAATAAAGCAAAAGTAGTAGAAATGTTGGGAAGGGAGATACAATAGTGTAATTATGATTTGGGGGTATAAATTAAAAGAGGAAAAAGCTAAGATTAGGCTAAATTCCAAGTCATTGCATTCTTGCATAAGTACGTAAACTTATGAGGCATAAACAGAAACAAAACAACAAAATGGAAAGATCATAATGACATGTTACATTCTAAAATATAAGAAAATTCACAATACAAATATATTTTTACTTAGGTTTGCTTCTCCTTATTGGGATAATCCTTCACGTTTAACATATGAAATGGTGACCTTTTCATGCCATCACTTGAATGGAGCATAGTTCTCTTAAAAGCTAATTAAAAATTAGTTTATGCAAATGAAAATTGTTGTCCCTATACCTAAAGAAAAAAACCTTTTATAAGGATATAGAATATGAAATCCAAAAATCCTTAAGAATTTTGAGGCAATAAAGGCAATACATGATGCACATAGCAATTAACAAAGTAAATAAAATAAGGTCAATAAAAGTTATAATAAGACCACAAAAAGCCCAATGATTATTTTTCTAAAAAGCCATATCTAAAGATAAAGCCTAAAAGCAATGAATTCAAATCTCTAATTAACTATAAAAAATGCAAAAAATAATAAGATGCTAAATCAAAATCATATCTTTTCACCAACCTGATAAAAAAAATCCTTAAATCAAATGCAATAACAAAACAAGAAGCTACGCATACACATAATTCAAACTAAACAGTGTCTAAAAGTAGTAAAAAGGAAGAAAACTCAAATTGTAGTTTGAAAGTTGTAATAATAGCTTATAACTGTAGTACATTCCTTAAAATTCCAATAAACACATGACAACTTCAAAAAGTAATGATCAATTACAAATGCTTAAAGAAAGAAAGAAAATTGAACTTTAAAAAAAAATCTCACCATCCAAATGGAAATTCATCAAAGTAAAAGTACTAGATAGAAAAAAAAACTATTTCTACATAAAATTCATATCACAAAAGACTTTGAAACAATTATGAAGAATATAAAAATAAAGTAAACCTAAGTCACAATGTAATCAATAACATAATATTTTTCCTTATATGGTTATGATTATTTATAAAATTATATGTAATTATTATTGTATCTATGGCCAAACACAATGAATTAGACAAAGTTAATTTAAATAATTATGAGTATTTATTTAAATAATTATGATTATTTATTTTATCTTATTGCTTTTCTTAATTTTGTTTCTTCCAAAATTATATTATAATTCTTAATTATGATTATTTATTTCCAAAACTATTTTGTCTTATTTTGTTGAAGTCCCAAGTTCAACTCAAACACTTAATGTTGATATTTTTGAAAATGCACATGTTTCTTAATATTTCATCATGTATGAATTTATGTCTAATTTTTATCAAATCTTCAATTTGATAACAATAAAAAAAAATTACACTTTTTTTCCTTATTGAGAAAATACTACAATAAATGGTAAAAGCCAATAGGATTTCACTAGTATGCCTACACTTAAAAGGGATTACATAACTTAAGTAATAATTTAATTGCAAACCAATTGAATTTTGACCATGTCCAATTAGCTAAAGAAGTTGATAGATTGTTAAGTTTCATGACTTCTGAGCAAAAGCAAATATTTAACATGATTATGAATTCAATAACAAGAAATGAACCATCTATTTACTTTATTTATAGGTATGGAGGTACAAGTAAAACTTATATATGGACAAGCTTGACACCTACATTGCATTCCAAAAGAGAAATTGTTTTAGTAGTTGCATCACTTGGTATTGCATCAATATTGCTCCTAAGTGGAAGGATTGCTTACTCACGATTCAAAATTCTATTGTTTATTTTTCAAGATTCCACTTATAACATCTTAAAAGGTACTGATAAAGTTAATTTAATAAGAAGAAGTGAGTTAATTATATGGGATAAAGCTCTAATGATACATAAGTTTTACTTTGAAGCACTTAATAGGACCATAAGGGATACTTTGCTTTGATATTTCTAATAGTGCTTAGCTTTCATTTAAAGGAATGTGCATTGTATTTAATAGTGACTTTTGCCAAATACTTCTTGTTGTTCTAAGAGGTAGCCAATTTGATATTGTTCATGCATCACTGAACTCTTCTTATTTATAGCATCATTGCAAAGTTCTAACCTTGACAAAGAATATGAGACTTCAATACTTTTCTAACCTTTAAGATCAATAAGAACTTAAACAATTTGTTGATTAGATCCTTAAAATTTGAAATGATGAATTAGAAGAACAAAATGATAAGGAAGTTGAAATTCAAATTCTAGAAGAAATTTTAATCACAAAATTTGATGATCCAATTAAAGCAATTATGAAAACCACTTGCCTAAATTTCTCCTAACAACATAATAATTAAAAATACTTGAAAGATCATGCCATTCTAACACCAAAGCTAAAGACTATTGAGTTAGTTAACTCATATATGCATTCCTTGACATTAAAGGAATGTGTTGAATATTGTAGCTCAAATTTAATTTGCAAATCTAATCAAATTAGCCTACCAAGTGATGAAATGCATACCAAATACTTAATGACATTACAACTTCTAACTTACTAAACCATATATTAGTGTTGAAAATTGAAGTTTCAATGATGATTCACAAGAATATAAACCAATCAGCTAGTCTATGTAATGAAACAAAACTTATCATAACATGCCTAGGAAGTCATGTTCTTGAAGCTAATGTTATCATTGGTAGTAGTCTTGGAAATAGAGCTTTCATACCTTAGGTGAATATGACTTTATCAAATATTCACCTTCCTTTTAGCATTTAAAGAAGACAATTCTCTTTGGTCGTATCATATTACATGATGATTAATAAAAGTTAAAGATAATCTTTAGTCAATGTTAAAATTTATCTCGTAAGAAATGTTTTCACTCACAAGCAACTTTACATTGTAGTTTAACGAGTTAGAAACAAGGCTGGACATAAATTTCTCATCCACAACAAAAATAAACCATCTACCTCTACCTTTAATGTTATGTGTAAAGAAGTCATCCAAAATTTGACTCCAAGCATTTCATTTTCCTAACTATAGTAGCATATCATCATTATTAGGAAGTCCAAGTGTTCAAGCAATTTGCCATTATAAGCTATGGCATATTTTAGAAGTCATTTTCTAGTCTTTTTGTTGTCAAACTTAATTCACCTTTCTATTAAATAGTTTTTAATGTTTAAAATGTCTTAATTATTATGTTTATCAACATTTTTATGGTAATCTCACTTGTTTTCCTATTCTTAATCATTGAAATGATATTACATCAAGAAAAGTTAGCTCAATATTTGAATTGGACCTTAACATTCAAATATCTAAGATTCAAGTAAGAGTGTTTCGACTATGGATTATTGAGAAGAACAACAATGAGAATCATCAAAATGTGGAGTTACTAATTATCGATAGCAATGTAAGAAATCTTTCAACTATTTAGAATTACACTAATTGAATGAAATTCATTTAAATTAAAACATTCTCTTTTTAAGATAACAAAATCCAAGTAACAATATTTGGTAACGTGTTATTAGATAAATATAAAGTGAAATTAACTAAGGGAAAATGTTATACAATACATAATTTTTGAGTTATCAAGTAGAAAACATCTAACCTATAGGAAATTGCATTCTCATAAGAAATTAGGGACTTATAATAATGCCAAGAAGAAGAAAATCATCCATATTAAAGATGAAAAATAAGTCACATTATTAATTCAAGTGAACATACTCATTACTTATTAAGCTATAGGTTTTCCAAATCAAAAATTAAAATTAAAATTTTGTGGATTACAACAAAGTTAGCTTTACATATACATTGTGGTGGTCTAGTTGATTATGCCAATAAATATATATCAAGAACACAATTGACACCTCCATAATTGTTATGTTTTATTAAGCTAGGATTGTATCCAAACCATCAAGTTGTTCCTTTTAGTAGAATTTTAGTAGCAAATTCAAATTTTTCATGTTCTTAGATATTGCAAAAATTAAATTATTTTTCATCTTATTATTTAGAGGGGAAGTCAATTACAAACTCATGGAGTGTTTCAAGGCTTATATTCAACCTAAATATTTTATAAGTTGTAAATTTGAAGAATAGGCACATAAGCAATTGTCTAATGTAATTTAGGATTTTTTTAATTACAACCTTATAAATCTTAATATCTAATTGGTTGCAACTTATATTTTCATTTCAATTACAGCTTGAATTTCACAATAGAAATTGAATCACAAAGATTTGTTAAGGTTCAAAGCCAAACATCCAAAACCATAAAGAAGATTAGGTGAATTCAATAAGTAAGATGACAATTCAAGAAATTAAAGAGCAAATGAATGTAATTCTAAGTGACTTAAAAGATTTTTTTTAATTATAATTACTAAAAATTTTTTCTCTCATTACTAGATATCAACTACCACCATTATTACAATTGTGAAGACAATTCTAACTCAATTCAAATGGTTTTACGACACATACAACTCATGCGAGAAAAGATTAAAGTGTATAGATGATAAAATTCTCTACTACACTTGCAATAAGAAACTAAA
The DNA here is from genome assembly GCA_020226215.1 of Sindora glabra. Taxonomy (NCBI): domain Eukaryota; kingdom Viridiplantae; phylum Streptophyta; class Magnoliopsida; order Fabales; family Fabaceae; genus Sindora; species Sindora glabra. The sequence continues at coordinate 30,093,238 of CM035226.1, forward strand.
GCTACAATTTTAAAGTATAACAAAGAATTTTTACTAATTTCACTATTTGACTATTTTCATATATATGCATAAATGCTAACTCTCTAAACTTAATAGGTACAAAATTCATCTCCAAGTTAATGATGATACAAAAAGAGCAATATTCATGTTATTTGAACATAAAGCTATGCAACTACTTCAACAATTAGTTGAATATCTTTATAAGCACCAAGTTAGAGTAAAGAACTTATGTCCTAATTACCTTACTATTTATCGTCCATACAAAAATTACATTAAAACAATTAGAATTAAATTGGGTGTTCTTTTTCATATAGGAAGATGATGAGGATGACTTTCCTATTAAATTTGATTCATTGAAGGTCAAGACTTTTCTCCTCAAAATGGAGATTTCAAAGTATAATGCCCATAATCTCAAATGATGAATTTAACAGTTTCACAATCCTTGAATTAACCAAAGATGAAGAAAATATAAAAAATTTCAAGGCCCACTTCCCTCTTTATCAAGTTAGCTCACTACAATACCTATTAATTTTATTCAACTTATTTTACCAGCCTCTAGAATTTAGTTTCTAACTATATCATGTATATCTTATGAAATAATATAAGTTTACTTAAACTTTCCCCAAACTATATAAAATGTTAATAAATATTTTGACATAAAATAAATGATATATTACATAGATGAAGCTACAAATTAACATTATAAATTTTAAAAAATAATAAGTTAATTAGAAAGGGTTAAAAACCTCAAATCTGGACCTTATTCATATGTCATTAAGGAATATGCATGAGTTACCATTATTTCTATTAAATTGTTGCATCATACAAGAAACACTAATTATGATGCCATGAAGATAGTACTTTTTTGTGGAAAACCAAATACACTCCAATTGTTTTTAGTTCAACCAATAACATAATTCCTAAGTTGCATGTACATAACATCATTTTTATTTTGAAGGAATTGTATATAAGCCATTTTCATTAATACCACACACTTCCCACATTTTTGGAAATATCGCACTCTTCCTATATATTAAGAACATAGTATATAAGCCATTCATGTGCAGACATAATTTCCAAGCAAAAATATGCGACCATTAACAAAACAACAACTAACCATAAACTAGAATTTCCTGTAAAGGATTCGACTTGGCTTAATTTGCTGTTTCATTATTTTGGTAAAGAAACTAAATTATATACAGGTATAAAGAAATGAAAGCTTATATTTTTTACGTTCTTTTTATTAATAAAGGGAACAAGACTTAAATCTAGACCATAAGGACCTTTTTTAAGGAATATGCACGACTAACCATGATTTATAATAGATTCTTGCATCATACAACAAACATTAACTACAAAAACATGAAAATATTACTCTTTTATGTAAAACAAAACAAGCTTTAATTATTTTTTGTTCAATCAATGACATAATCCTTAAGTTGCATCCATGTAGCATTACTTGAAAGAAATACATCATTAGCTAGCATTTGATAAAGTAATTTGAATTGATAAACAATAGGTCATCTCACAAGATATTAAAAGTATTGTCTCTCATTCATTGAAGACAATAGACAAGAAAATGTACTATATACTCTAGAATATGAACTTTATATTACAATATTATAAGTCCACCTTTTATGACATTAAAAACAACTTATTTGACTTATGTAGATTGTCTTGAGCTCTAGATCACATCACTAATTTAATTTCTATTGATAATATAACACCTTTCAAAAAAAGGCCCAAAGATGATGAAGCTTCCATTGTAAAGATGTTGATCCCTCAAGTGTCTTGCATAAAAATAAAGAAAATTGTTAAAAAAGGAAAAAGAATGAAATAGGTCAAATATAATGAAGTCTAAATTACTTTGTTACTTTTTGTTGTGTTTTAGTTGCTATAAAAATCACTAAGAGGCACTAATACAAGAACAAAACATATCAGCCCACTCACTTATTTTGAATGATATGCTAGAATGTGTATAGTGCACATTCAAAGGTAAAAAAGAACAAATGTTTGTATTAAACTAAATTCAATAACTCTCATGGACGGTAGTTAATTAGCCTTCATGACATATGATGTGAAACTTCTTATAACTACAGCTAGATATATTTAGTTATTACTGGCTATTTTTGCAAACTTGTGCATAGCATGGGCTCAAAGCTAGTTAGACCTTATTCATTTATGATTTCTCCCCTTTTTATTTAATTTACATATAATTTTAAATGTTACAATTTACTCATTTTTACTTTCTTTAGTAATCAACACTTTACCCATTTATATTGTTTCAATCCAAAATTTAATAGATAATTTGTGTACATTGTATATGATCCTTACATACTTAAAATTTGACTCAATTTAATGCTTATTTAAAATCAAATTAATTAAAAAATCCTAATTTTATTAGATATTTGTCTTTGACAATTTAGTTCACAATTATCAAGTAGAAGACATCAAAAAATGTTTTTTTTAATAGTAAATTAGTTTTGAGTAGGTATCAAATTAAGTTAAAATTTAAAAAGTTAAAAATCATATATAATGTGTATGAATTTTTTTATTAAATTTTGAATAAAAAATAATTTAAGTAGGTAAAATACTCGCAATTAAAAATATAGATAGGTAAATTATAATATTTAAAATTATAAGTGAATTAAGTGAAAAAAGACAAAATTAATGATGAATAAAGTGTAATTTTTCTCAAATATTAAATGTGAATTAGCAAAGAATTTTTTAATAAATAAATATTATCAATTAATTAACTTCAAAATAAAGGTCAAAGAGATCATAATAATAATTAACAAAGCCAATTAGTAGTTAATGAAACACGTTGAAATGGTATTGGTAAAAGCCAGCCTAATGAATTTTGGTCCCCTAATAATAATAAACAATGTCATTTTACATCAGGTGGTCCTCCGAAAAACAGCTCACTGCACTGTGAGATACATCAAAAGATTCAAACTTAAAATCTCCGATCTATTATATTGTTCATGTCATTATTTCATTATTATTTGATGGCTTGGAACCCATTACGCTTTCATGTACATGTCCAAAACCATATGAAAAATATTCATGAAAAAATTTTAAATAATAGGACTTTTTATACCAAAATTGATCTGAAATCCCAATAATTAAGCAATGCCTTAGTTCCTGGGGCTAGAAACCGAAGTAACTCATGAAATATTCATGATTAGACTCAAAAATTAGTTTTACAAGCTAAGTTTACAAATCAAATGAGTTAAATATAAATATGAAAAATTAATTCAGTTGTTAACAAAATACGATTTATAATTAATTTGACTCATTTAATTTATAAACTAATTTAATAAATTATTTTATAAATAAAACTAATCTATAATTTTAGACTAAATGAATTAAATAAATAAAACTAATAAATCACTAATATAAGTTTAATTAATTTTAATTCGAATGTGCTCATTTGAAATTTTGATTAATTTGATTAGATCAAGTCTTTACAAACTAAATTTGAGTCAAATTCGAACAAAAAAAATTAATTTATATGTACATGAATCGAGTTGTGAGTTGAGCTAAATTATAAAAATAATCCTAAATATAATTATTTTAAAAAAAAATTATACAAGCAATTGGAGTTAGTTCAGCCTCTCTGGCCTGCACGGCATAAATAACGTGTTATATGCAATTGAATCTACTGATCAATGGGGGCACAAAATTGACCTCACACGTTTGCATACAGACAAGCCAATTTTAGTTTAAATTCTCATCAATATTTGAAAAACGAAGTTCAACTTGGGGTTAAACAAGAAAGCTACACCGGATTATCGAGAGTTTTTCTTATTTATTAATTTTATTAAATTTCAAAATCCGTTTGAAAACAGAATAATCAGTTAGTGAATCCAAATCTTACTTCAAGAAATTAAATTAATACAAATTTTATTTCAAAAATGAAAATTGATATAAACCAAATATTTTAAAAAACAAAATAAAATTTTAATCATGTTTTTATTTAGTTCCAGAAATCGCTTAATGCTTGTTCTGAGGGGGGAGAGATTGCAGATAATCTCCTCTGACGTGTGGGTTTTGGAATTAAACCTGCCATCTGCTGGAAGTCAGCAGAATTATTCATGGAAAAATTCTTCCTAACCTGCTCATCTGCTTCATCAAATTCAAAAAAAAAAAAAAAACTTTAACATATTAGTTTATGATATATCGATAAATTTAAATCATTAAATTTTATTTAATTTTTATAATATCATGTAAATACATAAATCTAAATTGTTAGATCTTGTAGTACATAACAACACTGGTATATATTAGTTTATTTCCATTAAATTTTCAAAAAAAAATTATACATTTCTTTTAGTATATAAAATAATTTCTTGAGATTTACAAAATTATAAATTTCATAATATGTGAAAAAAGTGAGCAAGAATTAAATTTAAAAGAGTGAAACTAATATTAGTGTTAAATTAAATAACTTATACATTGACGCGTCTCAGAAAATAATTAAATAAAAATTAACTATTTATTAGCTTCTTAATTTCTCAGACTCACGAGAATGTGCAAGCTTTCCTCTTAAAGCCTCCTGACTCATCGTAGTATATACAAACAACTTTAAGAGTTTGGTCTCCTTTTTCCAAGATTTCCGTTTCTAATTTTAACAATTTGTTTGGAAAGTTAAAATATGGAGTAACAAAGAAATTCATAATAGTAAGTTGGTTTACTTATTTTTTGGATGATAATCCATTTTTTATTCTTCTTTATCAAAATATAGTAAAAGCTTAAAACACTGATCTTTGCTTGATTGCAAAGAAAGAAAAAGAGAGAAAATAAAAAAAATAATAACAGCAAGAGATTTAAATAATATGTTAGAATCTGGAAGCTTCCCATCAATCTATAGGAAAAAAAATACAATAAGAGCAAACATTCGCGTAATAGTAAATATTGGGAAGTGGAGTATTCATTAACTTTTTGGTTGAATTTTATAAATTTCATGTGATATTTTCCTTTCAAGGTTACTGAATTAAAACCGTTATATTCCTTGAAATTTATAAAAAACCATTTAACCTTGTAAACCGTGCAAGAGTTGTAACTTATCATCAATTGGTTTTCCCTCATCTACCCCAATTTTGGGGTTCAATCCCAATTTTAATAATAGTTAATTACTGATTATTTTTTATTTCAAATTATTATCTTATTAAAATTAGAATTATTATTAATTTATGATTATTTTTATTTTAAATTATTTTTCATTCAAATTAAAATTTTTTCTCTAGTCTTTTAACATATAAATACATATATTGTTGAAGAGACTAACATAGGATCTGAGAAAGAGAAAGAGTTTGTATTTATCAATCCAAATGAGTTGATTTAAAATCCCATAGCTAGTTTTTATTTTTTTGGTGATATTTTTTAAAGTGAAGAATATATATTGTAAGGCATTTTTTAATGTCTTTGAAGTGAATTTGAGTATTATGTCATTTGTATTCTCTTTATAATTTCTCTAAATTAATGAATTTGTTTCTCATCTTTACTTATAAAATAGGTATAAAGTTGAATCGTGTTAAATTATTTGTTTCTTGTTGATTTTTATGCTTCTTTGATTTTGAATTATACATTTTTCTACATCACCAATTTTTCTAACAAGTGGCATGAGAACCCAATTATGCTAGGTTTGGTTCTTGTTTTTCAAATAATTTTGCTTAATTATGTTCTTGTATTCAAATTGATTAAAGAAATTTTACCACAAGTTTATTTTAAAGTTTATCAATCCCAAATTTTGTTCAAACAATAACTCTATTTTGTAATTCTAATTATTTTATTTGAAGAACTCTTTATGAAGAAAATGAAATAAATTTGATATATGTATAAAGTGTTAATGTTCCATTAGATGTGGACTTTTAAAAATGCTTGTGGCCTTTAAAGAAAATGACTCAAAATTTTAGAGTTTGAAAATTTTTTATGGCAAAATTATTTCAAGGTAAAGATTGTTAGAGTTTGACTTAAATTCTAATAATTTCTAATTGGTGATTATTTCCTTTTTTTGAATTATTGTCTTATTAAAATTAAGATTGTTATCAAATTGTGAATATTTCTTATTTTGAATTATTCTACCCATTTAAATTAGAGTTACTTTATCTAATCTTTTAGTAAATAAATACATATATTGTCAAAGAGATCAACATGTGATGTGGGAGCGAGTTTGTATTTCCCACTTTTATAAGGATGATTTGAGATCCCAGAATTAGATCTGGTTTGATTTTCTAAACTAAAAAGTATATAAATTGTAAGATATTTTTAGATGTATTTAAAGTGTAGATTTGAGTACCACATTAAATTATCTATACCTTGATTTTACTACTTTTTTAATCTTAATTTATTCGAATATGCTACCATATCATTGCAATCATTGAAGAATTTTTCCAACACATTCTATTCTTTATATGCCCTCCCTTAAAGGGAGTTTTCTGGCAATTGTAAAAGATTTTTTAAGTGGCAAGTTCATGAAAGACTTGTAGCTTAATATACAATAAGCTTTTAGATGTTTAATTTCAAAACAAAACAGGGCCTTTCCCAAATACCCCCTCTGTTAAACTTCGACAACAATCATATCACTACCTCAGATTAAAGTATACCATAAGCCCTCAAAGGAGTGGTCTACTTCAGACATCTCAGTTGCAATTTCCACACAAAAATTTGATAAATTAGAATATTAACAAATATTGATGTTTCCAGATTCAAATAATAATAAGGTTTAAAATAATATTATAAGAAGTTTGATTTCTTGAAAAGTTTAGTATTTTTTGTAAGCTTTGACAAACCACACTTAAGATAAGGTGAATTGGATACCATTTTTTAAATCCTCTTTGAAGAACTTTTTATTTTAAAAATTTATAATGATAATTTTAATTTAAACAATTCGAAGAGAGTTTTATAAAGATAGTTTGCACTCAAAATATGACAATTGAAAGAATTGATGCAAATGAACTCATTCAATTATCCATAAATAAATCATAAAGAAATAAATTCAAGATAATTCGATTAAGAAGTTTGCATATAACATATAACAATTCAATATATTTGTGCAAAGTAACTCATTCAACTATGTATAGATATATCATCAAGAAGCACATGCATAGATATACACCTTTTTTAAGCATTCAATTATCTAATCATCAACATAGGCATTGAAACAAAACATATTCAACAAACAACAATAACAAAAATAGAGCATGTATAGCAAGAAAAACAAAGCATGAAGTTTTACGAATTTAAAACTAGTTTTATAAAACTTTTGTAGTCAATTTTCTCTTAGAAAAAATACACAAGTAATTATCCAATGCAATGTTCAAGTTTAAGATAATAAAAAATAATGATTCAGCAATTTTAGCAAGGAAAAAATAAAGTATAGTGCAAAAAATAAAGAGATAAGATAGAGAAATCAAATACAAAGACTTATAATAGTTCCTCCCTTAAATATCCTCTCCAAATTGTACATTTACTTTTTAAGCTTTCTAAGCTTGTATTTCAATTCACTATCTCTTTAAATTCTAACCAAATACTTGAAGAAGTCTCTTTATAATTACTTACTCTTCCTTGACTAAAAACTCTCTTTACAAGGGATACTTCACTCTCTTAAAGAATTTTTAAGGGATATCTCATCTTTTATAATTAAAAAATAATATAAAATAATTATCAACTTAAATAAATTCTCTTATAGAGTGAATGAAACAAATGAAACTCCTAAAATAGGAAAGTTTCAAGTAGAGAGTTTAATTCATGATTCTGATGAAAGAAGGAGTGAAATGATATTAAAAGATGAAGTTTATGCTTTTTCTTAATTGTATTTCATGTTTCATAGCTTATTTGGAAAATCCATTGAGTATTATAGGTATTTAAGGTAAGTGGAGATGAAAACTAGCCTTTTATTGCCATTATATGCATATTAGGACAGTGAGAATCGATTGATAAAAATTTTCATCTCTATCTATCCAGAATCAATTGGTTAATCAATTTACAAAGATAAAATTGCAAACTCAATTTTAAAAAGTCATAACTTCTTCATTTTAAGTTTGTTTTGAGCAAATAACCTATTGTTGAAAATTTATTTGAGTATATTTTCAAATAGGACTAGTTTAATGCTCATATCTTATGTAATTTTTGAGATATGATTGAAATAATGAGCAAAGGTCAAAAATAGTGAATTGTAAAATTTTGATTTTAAGATTTAATTTATAAAATTCAAAACTCTTTCATATCTTAATCATTTTAAGGAAATGACTTGTCCATAGAAAGCTCTTTGAGTCTATTTTCACAAAAAAATAATTTCATACTCATATCATTTGTAATTTTTGAGATACAATCAAAATAATGAGCAAATGTTAGAAAAGACTGAAATGCAGAAAATTGATTTCTAGACTCAACTTGAAAAAAATAATAAATCTTTCATATATTAATCATTTTAAGCAAATAATATGTACATGGAAAGTTATTTGAGTCTATTTTCATATAGAAAAAGTTTGACAATCAAATCAGAAATATTATGTGAGATATAATCAAAAGAGTGGCTAAAGGTCAAAATTAAAAAATACTAAAACTTCAATCTCATTAATTTTTAAAGTCTCCAATAAATTATTTTGAAAAAACATAATTGTAGGCCATCTTTTTAAAACATTTTGATTAATCTAATATTATAAAAATATATTTGAGTTTTATATCATAAAAAACTTTATTTTACAAGAAAGTCTAAGCCTAAAATGAAAAATTATATTAATGAAATCTTTAGATTTTTTTTTATACTTCCAAACTTTAAAAAATTGAATCTTGTTATCTTTTAATACTTAGATCGCATTTTCCTTCTTACCTTTCTTCCTTGTTCTTAAGTCAAGCATAATATGATCTTCCATTTCTTTACTTCAATGCTAACTTTCATTTTCTTTTATACTTTTTTATATAATAGACATAAATTTTGCAAGTCATTTGATTAGTCCAATTTAATATATCAAGATATTAATATTCACAATTCATATATAAAATATATAACAAATTAGTACAAGAACATGCATAATTATCATATCATATATCTTGATCAATCATATATTTAATTATGTTTGTATAAAATATAACTTTTTTAGCACATAATCAAACATTACTATTACAACCATAATATAGTGTATCTATTGAAAATTTTATAATACTTTAATATAAAAACATACAATACTATTATAATATTCATTTCTCATCATTAAAACTCATCATATAAAATGGGGTTATCATTTTTATTAAATTACTCTTAATGCATTGAAATTTATGTTCTTAATTTTAATTCACTTACTTTGAGATTTAAGAAAAAATAATTTAATAATAAAAATAATCAATTAATTTTTTAAGAGATTAAAATTTTCATGACATTACGTTAAAATTTTTATCATCAACCATTTATATTTCAAGTTCAAATTTTACCAGAACCAATTTCAAGAGTTTAAAAAATCGATCTTTATGGGAAAATTGAGGGCTCTTTGTGACCTGTAATTTTATATCATATTTGATTCTGCGCACGTGTGGATTTCATTGCTTCCTGCTGGACTGTTGGAAGCAATTCTGGCCCCTTAAAATCTCATTTGAAATTCCAAAAAAATAAAATAAAATTTAAATCATTTAAAAATGGTTCGAGATGAATTTTATACGTGAATTCAATTTCAAATTAATTAAATTCTTTTTATTATTTTATATAGAATAAAAAGTGGCTCTCACAAGAACAGTTATGTCCCTAACAGCAATTTTGGATTATAGTGGTACATGACTTCTGGATTATATTGTTATTTCTTTATTATTATACAGTTATTACCCGAGAATCCCTAACACCTGCGGGAATGTACACTTCTTTCACTATAAATGAGAATTAGCCTTCTTACAGTAATTAGACATACAAACAGAGTATCATCTAATAATGCTTCAGTTAGAAGAGCAAAACGAAGCAGGAAGATCCTGAGGAAAAAGGTTATACTACACCATCTAAAGAACGGCGCAAAGCGTTTTTCCCTTCTTCTCACTCACTCTCAACCCCTATTCAGAATCTGAAGGTATATGCAGAGGTACAACATCTGTAAATGAATTTGAAGAAATTTTAGATTCATACATCATCAACTTCTGTAATCTGGGTTTCAATTCGTTGTCACAAAATTGTTCATACTCTGCTTTATCCCCTCCTTTTTTCTTAACCTCCACCACTACCAAAGTAGGTGTTAATTCAAATATCTCTGCAGCAATTGTCAATGGCCCTTTTACGCCTTCTCTTGAACCCTCCAGGCTCACCCTGCAGTCTTTCTTCCTCACTGTAAAGCGAACCATCTCAGCAATTTCCTCCAACCTTGATATGATTGTTGACACCGGTGCACCGGATATGAACCTGGCCTCATCCCCCTTCTCCTCAAACAACCCGGAGAGATCAAAACCTGCAGAAAAGGATATAATATCAAATGCATTCAGGCTAGCTGGTCTTGGCGATGGAGATGGAGCAGTATTCCTTCTAGGGTAACTGTCGGTGTCAGATTCTGCAATTGATTGTTCCGAAAGTGAGGCAGCGTCATCTTCATTATCCAGCAGCTTATCATCAACATTACAAAGTCTATCATCCTCTAGATAAAACTTCACTTGTTTAAAGCCTTTCTTGAACCACCTATTCTCCATGATCTCCGGTATGGTTATCCGTGAATCGGGGTTTGTATCGAGAAGCTGGGTAAGAAGCCTATTTAGCTCAGGTGAAAACCACCTTGGACATCTGAAATCTCCCTTGTAAATCTTCTTATACATCTGCATGACATTCTGGTCATGGAAAGGCAAATAACCTGCCATCAAAACAAATAAAATAACCCCGCAAGACCAAAGATCAACCTTTACTCCATCATACCCTTTTCTACCCAAAACCTCAGGAGCAACATAAGCAGGAGTCCCACAAAACGTATGGAACAAACCATCTTGCCTGATTTGATCAGAAACAGCGCTCAGACCAAAATCAGAAACTTTGAGATCGCCATTTTCATCGAGCAACAAATTTTCAGGCTTGAGATCTCTGTGATACACCCCTCTAGCATGGCAGAAACCAACAGCAGAAATTAGTTGCTGAAAATACTTCCTTGCAGCCTCTTCTTTCAATCTACCTTTGGCAACCTTATTGAATAACTCACCGCCACGAACATATTCCATCACAAAGTAGATCTTGGCCTTTGTAGCCATTACCTCGAACAGTTGGACGATGTTGGGGTGGCGGACGCGGCGGAGGATTGAGATCTCGCGCTTGATGTGGGCAACTAAGCCACCCTTAAGGATCTTCTCTTTGTCTATGACCTTAATGGCGACGCCTTCGCCGGTTTTGATGTTGCGGGCATAATAGACCTTAGCAAAAGTTCCATGGCCGAGGAGCTTCCCAATTTCGAACCGACCCAGTAGGAGATTTCCAATCTCCTTCTTATTGCTGGTATTGGGGTTGGAGTCGGTCTTCTTGAGAACCACTCCCGCCATGAATGGAAAAGATGGAGCTCAAAGGTTTGTTCTTTATGGCAGAAAATCTGTTTCTCCTCTCGTATGGTGAAAGGCCTCCAACGGAGGTCCCTACGATGGAGATGTTTCGGTTTTGCAGGTTGCGGTTTAAATTTGCTGTGGTTTGTTCGTTTGGCGATGCTTTTTATAAGGGAAACTATCTCACCGTCAATTTATTTTCTATTTTTCATTTACGGCTTTAATATTGCTAATTGAATTGTTTTAATGGTCCACGTAAAGATTAAGAAATTTCCCTTTTTCCTTTTTTTGGCATTAGAAAATTTCTTTCCCAATATCGTGGAAATGCCGTACTGACTAACAACTATTTAACATCAGCAAGTTACCGTGGTACCATTTAAGTGGTGAATTTTAAGATGTTTTTAGGGATTTGGTGTTCGGAATGATACGGTAAATATAAACTATTAATGTTAAGATTTTTATAATTTTATCCAGTAACTTATATTTTGTCATAACACCAAATTTCTAGAGGCATCGTAGCAAGTACCCATTTAAGTTTATAAAAACGTGAAAATCTATCGGGGGAGAATTATTCCTCTGCATCCTAAACTAGATTCTCCGACTGTATTTAAATTTGTTCACGCTTTAAATAGAAAATAATCTCCACTAAATATGACAAAAATAAAATAAAATATGTTTCCTTATGGGATGGACAATTTTCATTGGACCAAATCAACATAAAAAAACTCGGCCACAATATTTTAAGAGTCAAATTATCCTCATTTTTTGTCGGATCGTTAGTTTTTAAAATTGTAAAATGCTCTTTATCTCAAAAACCAATTCAAACAATCGTCCGTGTACTTTTCATATATACTTAAATTGCAAAATTCTATGAAGAAATCCATAGAAAAGTTGCGTATCAATTCTTTATTCTTTTGTTGCTTTTCATTTTAATTTACAAGGGAAACAAGTACAAAAGCTTACCCTCACTATTTTGTTCCCATTTGAGTAAAATATTTTTCAACATCTATACAATCTTTTGATGGTGGCTTCTGTGGTGACCTATGGGTTTGGAACCATAAGTGCACAGTAAAATTTATCTTTTTTGATTTATAATGTTGGTTATGAAATAGTACAAATATAAATTTGAAATGAATTTTATAATTTTTTTAAGATTTTAAAATTTGAGATGATGTGACATTTTTAAAAATTATTGAATAATTTTAATTTAATTATTTTTAATCTTGTCATATTATCTCAAATTTTAAAACTTTTAAAATATCATAATATGTATCTAAATTTGATTAACACAACCGGCTTGCCATTTCTACAACTTTGATTAAACTATCTTTTAATGATAAGAGTAATAATCTATTTAATATATACATATACAATCATATATTTGAACTTTAAATATAATGAAAAAGAAAACTCTTAAAAATAGTTAGATGTACCTATTAGGTGCTGGCTTGATTAAGCTATGTATGATTACAAAAATTGGTGTACCATTGAACATCCTCATGTAGCCATGTTCTTATTATAATTTTTAAAATTAGATTGGTTATTGAACTAATCAAACAAATCACTAGTTCACCAATTTATTGGTATAATCATTGATTAATTAATTGAATTGATTTTCAATTTAAAATATAAATTATATGTATATATATTGAAAAATATTAATTATATGTATATACATATATATATATATATGTATACATTAATATTGTATATTTATAATAAGAAATCATGATAAAATTAAAAAATAATACAACATAAGTTAATGATATAAATAAATAAATAATAATATACAAGTGATATAATAATAATATTTTCTAGAAATATTTAAAATAATACAAATTCAATTGATTTGAAATTATGAATATTTTACACCTTAATTATTTTAAAATTATAAATTTTTTATTTTTTAAAAGAAAGTATAAAATTTGTAGCAAATTAATTCACCAATCCAATTCATTGATTTTAATCTAATTATATTGATTCAGATCAATTTACACTATTTTATATATATTTTTTATTTAATCTTCTTAATCGGACTAACTCCTTAGGCAACTTACTAATCGAACAAGTCAATCCAATACAATTTATAAACTAATAATTCTTATTGTTCTTAAAGATAATACAATCATATTTACATTATGGTAAACATATTTCTCAAATATTCATACACAATTAATTAGAGATTTACATGCACAATTACTATTAGTAGGCCATTTTAATTATATGTCATTTATTGATAATATTTAGGAAAAATACTAAGTTTACTTGCACGTATCAATCTAAAATCAGTGGAAGAAGACAAAGTTTATTACGAATTTATAGGAGTTCTAGTCTTCTTACATCTCTTATCGTATTTCGGCCTATGAGGATAAGAAAAGGAATAAACTCTCCTTTTTGATATCCTTCCCTACGTTCCCTTTGTTTTAGGAAACTTCGGCTTATGTGAAGAAGCCGCGTATACACTAACGATAAAAAATAGGCAAGGATTATTGAAGCCAAGTAATTCGCTGAAGGATGACAGTGGGATATATCGGCATGGGATTCCATCGTATAATTATATGCGGAAAAACAGTTATGTAATCACATATCTTTACTTTCAGTTAATAAAAAAATAAAATAATTTTAATTTTCAATATTTTCAAAATTAAGAGCAAATATAATAATTAAGTTTATTATTATATTTTTAAATTTTATAATTAATATCATTAATCTCTTATTTTTATTTTTATTATAATTACTTATCCTTCTATTCATTTATAATATTAAAATAAATAAAAAATATTGAATTTGAAGTAAATTGTTGAATCTCATCTTAACACTATTAAATCTATGTTTACTTTTTTATTATATTCTTTCTTTTTATTACTTATTTATTATGTTGAATAAAGAAAAGGATACTATAATAAAAATAAACATAAAGAATTAAAAATGCTGCTAATCATAAATTTTGGGAAATATAATAATCATTTCTTTTATAAATGAGAATTAAGTTTTATATATACTTCAAAATTAAAAATTACAATTTAAATGTATATATATTTAATAAAACTGATACATAGATAATAAATCTATTAACTGTCGTCGTTATGGTTAGAGAGATACAAATATTTCTCATGCGTGTGGAATTTGAATCTGGGATCCAGGAGGGAAATGCATCATCGATACAATTAACTTGGTACATTTGTCCTCTCGAATGCACTCTATGCGCACAAATATGGAAATATGAATATGGACGGATATAGATTCTAGATTGTTGGGATAGTGACGTACGTAGCATAGATTCACTTCTTTTATAATGATTAATTAATGGGTTCTATTATGTTTCAAGTATTTCTTTCAATAGCATCATTCTTATTATATCTTGGGTAAAAATTCAGGGTAGGAATGCTTGTAATAATAGACCAAACAACTTTGAATATGTCACAAATAAAATTATTTGAATTGCCAAATTTCTTTCATTTCAAAAATTTTACTTTGAAATGTGGATATTATAGAATAACTCCAAAAATTCTTTAGTGGATCAGATCATTTTAAGTTTAAATTGAAAAAAATAGATATTTTACAATGTAAATATTAGAGTGTGCAATTGAGAGAACATTTGATTGAGCTAGTGTTCAAGAGATGTTTCAACTCTAAATTATCAATGTCAGATCGAAGCCTTTATGAGTGACAGCCGTTGAAGGGATCGGATTTTATAGCAACAAACAATAAAAAAAAAGGAAGGAGTAGAAGGAAAGACATGAAAGGTGAAATAAATTTATTCAAAGTTTAAATTTTGTGAGTTTATTCCATTTGGCAGCATTTTTATTTTATTCAAAATTCAGTTTTAAATTAAGAAAGATTTTTAGTATATTACTAACATAATAATATATTGATGTAGTATTAAATTTAATTATGCATAACTCCAAAAATTCTTTAGTGGATCAGATCATTTTAAGTTTAAATTGAAAAAAATAGATATTTTACAATGTAAATATTAGAGTGTGCAATTGAGAGAACATTTGATTGAGCTAGTGTTCAAGAGATGTTTCAACTCTAAATTATCAATGTCAGATCGAAGCCTTTATGAGTGACAGCCGTTGAAGGGATCGGATTTTATAGCAACAAACAATAAAAAAAAAGGAAGGAGTAGAAGGAAAGACATGAAAGGTGAAATAAATTTATTCAAAGTTTAAATTTTGTGAGTTTATTCCATTTGGCAGCATTTTTATTTTATTCAAAATTCAGTTTTAAATTAAGAAAGATTTTTAGTATATTACTAACATAATAATATATTGATGTAGTATTAAATTTAATTATGCATAACTCCAAAAATTCTTTAGTGGATCAGATCATTTTAAGTTTAAATTGAAAAAAATAGATATTTTACAATGTAAATATTAGAGTGTGCAATTGAGAGAACATTTGATTGAGCTAGTGTTCAAGAGATGTTTCAACTCTAAATTATCAATGTCAGATCGAAGCCTTTATGAGTGACAGCCGTTGAAGGGATCGGATTTTATAGCAACAAACAATAAAAAAAAAGGAAGGAGTAGAAGGAAAGACATGAAAGGTGAAATAAATTTATTCAAAGTTTAAATTTTGTGAGTTTATTCCATTTGGCAGCATTTTTATTTTATTCAAAATTCAGTTTTAAATTAAGAAAGATTTTTAGTATATTACTAACATAATAATATATTGATGTAGTATTAAATTTAATTATGCATAACTTTACTTTTTTGTAAAATCAAATTTAACGTATTATATAATAATATATCAATAATCAGATCTAATAATATATCAGTACTCTAATCATCTTGTTTCAAATTTTATTTTTAATGTATATAATATTATTGTGATAATATACATACCGGATTCTAAGTACTCCTTTGTTCGTTCGTTAGGAATGTATCCAAAGCACTATATGTCGATTGTAAAGGAAATATATCTCATGTCTGCTTGTCTCTGTTTTATTAACAGGTTTTTTAGGTGAAAATAACAAGAAGCCGTGCCAACTTTTTCTTCTCCCCTTGGCTATACAATGATTACACTCAATATTTGTTCTATCTTTTGCCCAGCCCAATTGTACACAAGATGGGATATTCAATGGCATTCATTAAGGGTTCAATTAGCCACCCGAGTGATATTGGTTAAATTTTTAATTAAATAAAACTTGTGGGTTGAAAATGTAAATCTAATATAACTTTTTCACAGCAGGTTACTAATTTTTTGTGAGCCCAATGCTCATCAAAGTTTATATCTCTTATGATGACACATAATTAAGGCATTAATGTTTGTACTTTTATCTAAAGTATCATAATCATGACCTTCTTATTCTAGTTCTTCTAATCACCTCTTTCAAGTCAAGTTGTTCGATGGGCTTTAGTTTGCAAGCTAAACGCGTTGCCCATAAGTATTATTCGGATCGAATTAAAAAAATTAGAATGATTGGAAAATGGGTTTAAACGAATATAATTTGTTAGGTTGTGAATTAAAACGGATGAGATATGAATAGATTCAGATTTTTTTATATTAATAATTTAAATAATAGTTATATTAAAAATTAATTTATTAATTAATTTTATATTATAATTTAATATAAAATACTATTTAATTATAAAAAATAAAATTTAATTATTCAAAATAATTAAATATAATAAAATTAAAAATATAAAAATAAAATTAAAAATATAATAAATAATTAAATAAAAATGTTTTTTTTTTTTAAAAAAAAAAAAGACTAGCTTGCGAAGTCCCACAGGCTTTGTAAAATGAACCGAGCCACCTAAAATGAAACTATCAAAAATACGGGCTAAACAAATCAAATCCATACCAACTTTAATTCAATTTAACCTGATACGTCTTTAAGCACATCTACTTTCAAGGTTGAGAGTTGATTACTTTGTGGTTTATTTACCGATGAGGAACATATTGAAAACAAACGGAAAATAGGGGTTCATGTTTTCTATTTTAAAATTTGGTTGTTGCAGGGAAAAATATTTCTAATATATATTTATAAAATATTATAATAAAAAATTTTATTTATTTAAATTAGATATAAAATTTTGATAAAAGTAAATTTTTATTATTATAATTTTAAGTATTATTTTTATTTATAAATATAAATAATTTATCACTCCTTTATTAATATATATATGAATAATATTTTTATAGAAAATATACATTCTAACTAAACAAATGGGACCTTAATTTTAAGGCTAATCCTTTACTCCCCTCATTTTCCTCCGATCATTCCCAGAAAATAGGAAGAGGAAGAAAATGAACCATCAAACATTTTAAAAATATTAATAAAATATGAGAAAAATGTAAAACATGCCCATCTTGCATTCTATCTTTATTAACTTTAAAGATTTACAAATCAAATTCTTAAACTTTTTGAAACTTGCAATTAATATCAATTATCTATTTAATTAGTTATTTTATTGTCTTATATGAATTTTTCAATATTTTAAATATGAATCACAATATTATTATTTGTTAGTTTATTACATCATTTTTATAATTTTTATGTTATACAATTAACAAAATTAAATTAAATATATAAAATTTTAATTAAATATTTGAAAATGAATTGTAAAATTAAGTGCACAAAATGACTGAATAAAATAGCATGCAATAATATTTTGATTCTTATTAAAAAAATTAATGAAAATTTATATAATTTAATAAAATGGCTAATTAAATGAATGATGGATGTTAATTACACAATTTTTATAGTTTAAAAATTTAATTTGTAAGTTTTGAAAATTTAAAATTAATAAATATAAAATGCAACCATGTCAAAATTAAAGATGGTTTAGTAATTTTTCTCATGAAATAATTTCAATTTTAATTTCAATGCATAACACATTCGCTTGTTGCACTTGCAGCAAAAGAATATGGTAATAAGGTTTTGGGCCTGTCAGCATAAAAGAGAAAGTCTGCATGTAGATACATCAGACGAAAGCCCAATAGGCCTATATAAGCGAGAGCCTTTGCTCTTGTTCTACCGGATAACTTTGGCAATAAATGATGCATGAAGCCCATTCTATAGATTCTCTACATCAAATATGCAGAAGTCATTTGATTTTTTTTCCTTTTTTTTAATCTAAAAAGTCATTTAATTCCATTGTTGGAGATTTCACTTGAAATTGTTTCGTATCAACGTATTCAGATCAATAATTATGGGTTTCAATATAAAGGATATTGAGGCAACTACCAAGGAAGACCTATCTATTAGTATTATACAAAAAAAAAATTCATTATAGACATTGACATAGAATACATAATTAACATAATAACATATCGATACATTTTAAAATTTCACCACTTATTATATTTATTTTTTTAAAGCTAAATTTATAATGCTATATCTTAATATATTAATAATTAGATTTTGTAACACACCAATGTATCACTATTTTAACAAGCGCTATAATTAAATTTGTTCTTCATAGAAAAATTTGAGATTTGCAATTCGAGATATGATCTGTTCAAGGTCATAGAATTCTTTTCTATTAGAGAGAGAGAAATATTTCATAAAATGTACTTCTAAGTAAGTAATTGCTTCGTAGACTCGAAGCCCAACAGACAATTGCAACTCAAGGACCACAACCTTTCCAACAAAACAAGAGTGGCTAAACTACCTAAACCCTAGAAACCTTCCCAACTCATTAAAACAGGGCAAACAACTCTCATAAAACAAAATAATAGAAGAAAAATCTGCTACAAAATATAAACCACAATAACACTATGTCACAAAATCATTCGGCAGAAGCACTTGAAGCGGATAAGACGAGTTGTAAGGACAAAGAAATTTTCAGCCAAGAATATTTAGCAAGCCGGTGAGATTGAGGAATCTTATCTCTCCTACAAAGTGCCGAAACAAAGAAAACCATTGAAGCTTGGAAGAGCAGCAAATAATGTCAGTCACAACACATTGATTTCCCAACATTTACTTTTCTTATCACATTATAAACTAATAAACTGCAAGTTAGTCTGATTCAAAGATAACTTGTAAATTAAGGGATTGTACAAATAATGCAGCTTCTCTAGGAGCTAAAGCTTCTGCCATTAAGATGATGAAGCCAGAATATGTCTAGCAACTCCAAATATCATTCTTCCTTCTCTATCTCGAAAGATCACTGTAACACCTTTACTTTCATCTTCCCGAAAGAAAAAGGTGATTTGAATTAAAACCTAAGTATGTCAATGAATTTCAGTGTATAAACTATAAATGCTTTGCTTTTTGCACGCCCGGGCGGAGTGTTTCTTTTATTTGTACATGGTATTTGTCTTTTCTTTTCTCTCTCTGCAAGCAATATAAAACAGAGGGGAAAAATTGAAGGAATTAAGTCAAGAGACACTATGTTTTATTTAAGAGCACGAGAGACAGAAAACGAAAGTGAAAAATACAAGATAACTTTTAGCAAGAAAAGCAATAAAATAAAATAAAATTTCTTTAGACTTCATTGCATCAAACTCAAAAAACCGAAGGTAAATTAGTGGCTCTATTATGATGCTAGTTTCAACATTTGGTTTTTCAAGAG
The DNA here is from genome assembly GCA_020226215.1 of Sindora glabra. Classification (NCBI taxonomy): domain Eukaryota; kingdom Viridiplantae; phylum Streptophyta; class Magnoliopsida; order Fabales; family Fabaceae; genus Sindora; species Sindora glabra. Next base: position 30,113,256 of record CM035226.1, read on the forward strand.
TGATTTTTTTTAAGAGTTAACTAATAAATTTTAATTCCACTTTATTAAAAAAATTTATAGTGGAGGCAACAAATTTGACCTGGAATTCAAATTTGGCACTGGGGCATATGTATACATAAAGACCTAAATGCACATACATAAATATAAAATAATTCTCATTTCATATTGAGTGAAATCCACATTGCTAATTAAATTAACTTTGAGTTAGGAGCGTGTTAGGTTGTTGATTAGTACAGATACAAGAACTATAATACCAAATCTTAGTCATTAAGCTTGTTTAATTAATATTATATATATCCCAAATCTGAGGTGTCATTCTCTTGGAATTTTGGTTTGGATTGTTGTGGATTAGGTGATACCATCCACTTAACCTCCAAAACATTTTAAACTATTGAAATAAGGGCAAAAGGGAGAAGCCAAGATCACGTGGGAGAACAGGTGAGATGGCCACTAGCATATGGAGTTTGTGAAGCAAGTCCCTTGCCAACTTCCAAATCCACTTCAGAAATTAGCCATGTTTCGATCTTCATCTTCTCTTTTGGTTTGTCTTTTGATTCATGGGAATCAATAGGGTATGCAATTTGTCATTTTCTGAAAGAGGATATGTTGGGGTTGGTTCATGTGAAATTCAATTCACTGTGTATATGCTCTTTTTGACCATCCTTCTATGTTTTGACCCTAAATTTCTATGATCAAATGAAAATCAGGAAAACAAATGTATTCTTTGTCAAATGAGAGAGAATGTCGAAAAAGCTTTTGAGTGAAGGTGTAATTGAAAATGAATTTCATTTTAACCCACTTTCACGAGGTATGTTTGAATTGCAGGTTTGAATACCCATCACAAGTTGTTGTTTGAATTATGTAGAGAAACCCTACATGTATAAAGGGTAATTAATGTTGAATAGGAACATACACGACTTGGTCTTAAGAATTTCAATTTCTTTTGGTTTGGATTGTTTTTGGAATTTTGTTTTGGTTAAATCCTTTTTCTTTCATTTATACTCACTCTCATTTACAACCTCTCACATGCAAGTGAAGTTAAATATTTTTTATTTACGTATATATGAGAGAATTTAAGTCAAATAGGGAAAATAAGAGTGTAAAAATAATATTATTATTTTGTTTTCTCTAAGAATTGGGAGGGAGAATTCTAGGGAGGATGACCTTAATTTTTGTTTTTTTAATTTTTTTAGTAATTAAAAATGATAAAAAAAAAAGAAATTAAGGTTTTCCAATCCTACTATATACAGGATGTTAATGGCATGTTGATACTGTCAGTAAAAACTTAAAAAATTTCTTTTATTTTTCAACTTTCAAACATCTTTCTTTTTTATACCAAGTGTAATAAATTGACAAAGAATAAACTATATTACACTCTTTTAGGATGGAAATTTTTTATAGATAACCCTTTTCATTTTTTGAAAATATACCATCACCTCTTTATGTTATAAAGTGAAGTGAAAATATAAATGTGTTTAAGTTATATTAATTGAAAACGAATACTTTCACAAGGCATGTTTGAATTGCAGGTGTGAATACCCATCACAAGTTGCTGTTTGAATTATGTAAAGAAACCCGACGTGTATAAAGGGGAACTAATGTTGAATAGGAATGCCTACGACTTGGTCTTAAGAATTTCAATTTCTTTTGATTTAGTATGTTTTTGAAATTTTTTTTGATTAAATCATTTTTCTTACTCTTATTCACAACCTCTCACGTGTAAGTGAAGTTTATTATTTTGTTTTCTTTAAGAACTGAGAGAGGGAGAATCCTAAGGAGGACGACCTTTTTGTTTATTTTTTCTACTATTTTTTAATAATTAAAAATAATGAAAAGGAGAAGTTCCTCAATTTTATGGCATTGGATGTCAATGATACATTTGGGCCGCTGAAGAGGCTCATAAATTTTCTGTTGTTTTTCAACTCTCAAGCATCTTTCTTCTCATGCACCAAGTGTAATAAATTGATTAGGAATAAATTATATTGCACTCTTTTTAGGGTTGGAAAATTTTATGGATAACCCTTCTCATTTTTGAAAATATACCATTACCTCTCTATGTTATAAAGTGAAGTGAAAATATAAATATATGTAAGTTATGTTGATATTTAGACTATGGTGAGCATCTATAATCTAAAAAACTTGCCATTTTTTAACCTATATAAAATATAAAGGGGTATCACTAAAATTTACTCTAGAATGTATAAGAAATGGTTAACAATGGAGGGAGGATAGAGTGGGGGGGGGGACCAGAAAGGCATTTCTTGACAAGTGAGGAGTGAAAGAGTACTAGGCATTATTGAGTCAAGGTGGTTGTATTTGAAAATATGATGGGCATTTCCCTAAGCAATTAGATTATCAATTTCAAGGGGAATGTCTTAATATATGCTTGACTCTTCCATTCATTTTTAATTTTTTCTATTCCGCATTGTTTAACGGCAATAGGTATCAATCAATCACTTCATTTTGTATTTTTTCACATATCATTACCAAACATTAGACAGTTGGATGCAACAACCCGATCAAGCTCTTAATAGTCTTCTTTAATGATTTCTCCATTTTTCTTCATTCTTGACTTCTTCATTCCCATTGTCAAATGCTTCTTACATATGCTTTCATTCTTTATTTACTATAAGGGTTTGTATTCTCAAGTTTTGGTATAGAAAGGTAATACAAATAATAAGGTATATAATTGATTATACAGAATTATTACTAGATTTAGCACACGTAATTATATTTAAATATGATAATATAAGAATTTACATATATTATCACTTTAGAATTAATTTCATATGATATATAATATAGGATTCAACTTTTTTAAAATGCAAAATATTTTTTAGATGTTAAAATAATCTATCATAATTGCTAGTGAGAAAATTAAATCAATAAATAATTATAAATTTACAATTTATATTTTCAATAAGTTGTTATTTATTAATCTTTAAATTATTATTTTTTCATTGATAATTATGTTTATCTATTTTATATTTAAAAAAAATTTACGGTTAATTAGAGAAGTTAAACTCATATTGATGTGTATAAGAAATTTTCTTTGTTAACAAACACAGCTATATAGCTATTGTAAATTGAGATAGTATTAATGCTATATCCTTTAAACCCATTAACTAACAAATATTAAATTCTAACCCTTAGCCCTAGGTAGGAAGCTTGTTTATTTGTCGAACCCCTAGAGTATTTGCAGAGCCTGGAGACAATTATGAAACCAAAAACCAGAAAGTGTGTGAGCTAAACTAATGTATTGCCACTCTGCCCTGACATACTAGAATAATTTCATTTTGAAGCTAACAAAAAGAAAATAATGGTAGCCCATGCCTTGAACTCTGCAACCTGCGAACATAAAGTGTGTAGACTGTTTGCAATGGTAAGTTTTAAATTATTTACAATTTATTAATAAAATTAATTTATATATAAATTAAATTTTACTCGATTCATAGTAGAATTAGAATTGATCGATTGCAATATAGTTTGTAACCGTTGAGGTTTCCCCCATAAGATAAAAGCAGTTAAAATTTGTCCCTCTTAAACCAGGAAATAAAAGAGAGTGGTCCATTCTTTGGAGTTTGAACTCTCTGCAGCCTGCTGACTAGTGTGGTCAATTTGCAACATAATTGTAAGTTGGAACTTCTGTACGTGTACTGTGAATAGCAACTAAAATTAGGGAAATTTGATGAGGAAGAGAATTCATTGTTATAATAACATAACTAAATCGTTTGTTGTTATTGGACAAGGAATTTCAATTTCAATTTTGTATAAGATACATTTTAAAAAATAAGACCGATGATCACTATTATTAATGAATAAATTAAAATTTTATAATTTAATAAATAATAAATTATTAAATTAGGTGATGGGCACATATCAATTCATTAGTTTGAAGATTGATTTTAACTATAGTGAATAGATAAAAGGATTAAGAATTTTTATATAGAGTTGCAAAAGATTTAACTCATCAAAAGTTCATAACTTTTTAATTTTCTTCATTAAATTGAAAAATATCATTCTATTATTTCAAGTAAACCAAATAAAATTACTCATATCTCTAATAAAAGAAATATGAAAAGTAACTAGTATACTTTGGTTGATGAACATCAACCTACCTTAACATGAGAGTTGCAATGATTAATTTAACATACTTAATAGGTAGTAATTAATAGGATTTAACAACACAAGTAATAGAATATACCAACATAACTAATAGTATTTAACTTCATACTTGTTAGTATTTAACCACAATCTTAATACATAATGATTATAATAATTAATAGAATTTAACTACATATTTTATAGAATTTAATTTCATATTTAATAAAATTTAATTATAATCTTAATATGTAGTGATCACAATAAATAATAGAATTTAATCCTAATTATGATAATTTTTTTATAGTTAAAAAATTAGACATATAAAATAGTTCATTAACTCATAAGTTTTATGAGCTAATTGTGGATACGAAACAGGATGAATTTTTGTTTTTATATTTATTTTTAATTAGGCTCACACAAGCCACCTTAGTGCAAGCCAAGATTTATGCAGTAAAGCTTACATGGTTGCAAGTTTGCTGGCTTATTTTATGTTTGTTTATTCTTTTATACTAAATACATTGTTTATAATTGAAAATTTCATTCCATATATTCATTCAATCATAGCCCAATGATTTCTTTTTTACTATCCATTAATAATTAATTCATTATATATTAAAATAATAATAGTTTTAAATTTAAAAATTAATGCAAATTTACTCAATTTGTATGCGAGCTGAAATAAACTTCTCATTTTTTATCTATTTTGTATACGACTTATGAGAATCCAAATTTATATATATTTGCTCCACCCATTCTATATGTTTACACAAAAGTCATCAATTTTAACATTAAAAATATAATTTTTAGATTTATAATTATTCATTATCTTAAATTTTCCCGACAATTATAATACCTTGTAAAATGTATTTGGGATTGCAGAAAAACAATATAATTCCACTTGGAATTTGTAATTTTACCCCCATCTTTTGTTCCATGAGTTAAGTAAAATAAAAAAGAATTATAGAGTTTTTTTTTTTTCCCTATGTTTTATTGTAGGGTTTGTGGAAGCATGAGTAAATGTCAACTCTGGACCCTGGTTTGGACAATTTACTATTGCAGTGAGGTGAACAAGATTTGGCATTACATCGTGAGTAACATGTCTGAATCTGAAATAAAAGAAGTGGGTCCACCTGTAGTTTCAACCAGAGTGAGGTCACCTTCATATCCATTTAGAGGCCATGTTTATATCATGAATCCCCTGCCCCTCTCACTATTCAACGCTACCCCAAAAAATACAACATCGAGTCATCCTTACTGTTATAAGTAACCCAATGTAGCAAATCGAAATGCTACGTTTTGCGGTAATAGTATTCTTAAAAATAAAAAAATAAAATTTAAATTATATTTATAAAAAATAGTATTATTATTTTTATTTATAAATAATTACATATAATTTTAATTAAGTATTTGTATTAAATATTAAAATAGTAATATATGTTAAATAAAATATATAATAGAATCAATAGTAAAAAATTATTACATTTTAAATTTCATTATTAAAATTATAATTATAAAAAAAAGCCTACAATAAAAACAAAAAAATTTCACTTATCATATTTTTATATTATTTAATTTTATAAATAATATAAAAATATTTTATTATTAGAAATATAAATATTTAAATATTTTTAATAAAAATATTAAAAATTTAATATTATTTTAGTATTTAATTAAAAAATAATATTAAATATATAAAAATAAAAAAACAAAAATAAAAGTTAGAATCAAACATTTCATTTTCTTATTGTAGAATGAAAGCTTCACTAATTTCATAATATTTTTGAGTAAAATTTTTTACTCTTTTTTATCATATCAAATACAATATAAATACCTATGAAATTGTATCATTTGATACATAGTGTTTTTACATTATTTTAAATTAAATTTATTTTAACAATATTTCTATTTTTTACTCATATTTTCATTTTATTTTTATATCACATTTATGCATACCACTTCCTAAATTCATCAAAAAAAAAATTTAATTATGTTATAATTATTTCTTTATCAAAATTCATTTCAATCCATTTTATTCTATATACATATTATATGATATTAACTTATTTATAAGATAAAAAGCGTAAGAAAAATTAAAAATGTGAATGAAAAAATATCATAAAAAAATTATTACACAATTACGTCACCCGACGGCGACGTTAAAGACTCTCTCAGAATGTGTTATCTCTCCGTCTGTCTGTATGCAACTGCCATCGAAAATTGTCCTCAACTGGAACCAACCTATTTTGCCCCTAAATTACAAAAACAATTCAACCAACGTCCTCATGTGCTCCGTTAAACATAGCGCCGTTTTCTTCCCACGCTAAAACTCTGTCTCCCTCTCCCGCTCTTTTCTCTCCTTCCCCTCCTCCGAAGAGAACAGAGGCAAATACTTCATATATATATATATAGGACACATTCGACGCGTTGTCGTTAACAAAATGAAGTCCTTCCACAGATTCCTGATTCTTCTCGCTTTCCTTACTCTCTCGGAGTCTTCGTGCAACAATACTGCTTCAGACAGAGGGCTTCTCTCTAAGGCCTTTCAATCAGTCTCAGGATTCAATATTTCCTGGTTCGGAAAAAACTGTTCAAATCCTCATATCACCACAATAAGTCTCTCTTCCAGAAACCTCACCGGCACCATCTCATGGGAGTACCTCAAAAACATGTCAACCTTGCAGATTCTCGATCTCTCCAAAAACTCTCTCCAAGGCCATGTCCCGAGTTTCTTTTGGTCAACTTCCACCCTAAAGGTTGTTAATTTGTCGAGAAACAGGTTCGGCGGGAGCGCAGGGTTTGAAGCCGTTTCGAAAAGCGGTTCGCTTTCGTCGGTCCAAGTTCTCAACCTCTCGCACAACCGGTTCACCAATCTGGTTCATCTCTCTGGGTTTTCAAAGCTGAAAATTCTAGACCTTTCGTACAATGATTTGAAGACTCTGCCGTCTGGGTTCACCAACCTCATCAATCTACACTACCTTGACCTTTCAAACTGCAATATCAGAGGAAACGTAAAACCCATTTCTTCTCTGAAGTCATTGAGTTACTTAGACCTTTCAAATAACGCCTTGAATGGTAGTTTTCCTTCTGATTTTCCTCCTTTGAATGGCCTCAATTTCCTCAATATTTCTCATAATAATTTCACAGCATTGGTTCCTTTAGATAGCTATAGAAGATTTGGGAAATTCGCGTTCATTCATGCGGGTAAGAATTTCAGTCTCAATGAATCCAAAACGCCTAAACTTCTCCATTCCAAAACGCCTCACAAGCACTTGCCCATTTCCGCCAAACCAAAATCCAAATCTAAACACAGGAAAAATCTGATGATTATAACATTGTCTTGTGCTTCGGCAGTTTTGCTTGTTATATTGTGTCTGTTCGTAGCTTGCGTTTACAGAAGGATGCGAAAGAGGGCGAAGAACAAATGGGCGATATCGATGCCGGTCCCACCGCCGGTGAAGATGGAGAAATCTGGTCCCTTTTCGTTTGAAACAGAGTCGGGTACATCATGGGTCGTGGACATTAAGGAACCGACGTCGGCGCCAGTGGTCATGTTCGAGAAGCCGTTGATGAGCCTAACCTTCAAGGACCTGATCGCCGCCACGTCACACTTCGGGAAGGACTCGCAGCTGGCGGAGGGAAGGTGTGGGCCAGTTTACAGGGCGGTGCTGCCGGGCGACATCCACGTGGCGATCAAGGTGTTGGAGAACGCCAGAGACGTTGATGGTGATGACGCTGTGGGTACGTTCGTTGACCTTTCGAAGTTGAAGCATCCCAACTTGCTGCCTCTCTCCGGTTACTGCATTGCAGGTACTGTACGAAGATTCATCTTAAGTGCAACTTGCTCCATTTAATGGACTTCACGAGTTTTGAATTTTATGATGCCGTACCGGGGGACCTATTGTTGAACCATTTTCAACTAATAACTCTTTCAGGATTTGGCAGTGACATGATTACGTATTGATTTTCGTGTACGAGCAGTATTTGCATTTTGAATTTGTATTAACAAAACTCTCACTCTTTTCTATTCCCCCCTTCCTCGATCTCCTCCTTGCTCAACGGAACGTGAACTTCCACTGCTATATTAGCATCGAGTGTTACTTTATATAAGTATTTTTAATTTTAATTATATTATTTTTTAATTTAATTATTTGATTGAATAAAAATTTTTTTTTTACAAAAATTTGATATTTCTTAAAAATTTAAATCGTTGAATTAAATAATAATGTTATATGAAGTTCACCTAGAAGCTTTTTCCTTTTGGAGAGAATGCAAGTTACTTTCCTTTGAACTTAAGCACGCTACGCCCACATCACATTCATTATTCGCATCCATTCATTATCCATACCCTCGGTTACGCTATTGGAAAAATAAAGGTGTTTGTTAAGGCACCCAAGTTCTAAGGAATTGATATGATAAAATATAAATTTTTAAATAAAATTATCAAATTTTTTGATAATTTTATTTAATAATTTAAAATTTATTGTGTTATCTTGAATTTAAAACTTTTAAGTAACTTAGAATTTTTCAAAAATAAATTATTTTATCATATGATGTGTAAAATTTATATTTATAAATTATATTAGATTAGATGTGAATTTATTAGTTCTATATTCTTTTTGGCTAAAGTAATTTGCTTCACAAAAATAATTGTATTTTTGAAAATAAATAACAAAAGAGTATGAAAGATATAACTCCTGATTTTTAGTAAAGGCAAAATGCCAATGACAATTACAATAATGCTAGTGTTGTAACTTTTTTGCTTTCCTTTTTTTAAATGGGGCGTATAGGGAGAAAGACTTGTGTATTTCTAAATTTATATTTACTGAAATTGTAATTGATTCCTATGCATTAAAAATTATAATTACTTCTTTTACAGTTGGGTGAAGCATATAAGTATTTTTTTTAATTATTGTTAACATCATCTCATTTAGAAAGTAAAATTTTGTCAAGTATTTTTTTTTATACCTAATGTGTGAATTATGTTCATTGTTATTGGTAAATAAGTTATTTAAATTCATATTAGTATAGCTCTTTTTTAAGTGAATTTTATTTTAGTGGATTCTAACTTAGACCTGGATGTATGTATATGTATTTAGGTATGGGTGCGATGGAAAGGTCCAATTTGTTGAAAGTGGTTAAATACAAGTGCTGCATATTATTGAGAAGAATTTTGTTTTTAGACTTTTCGTGAGGAATATTTTGATATTTTTTTTTGCGATTGGAGTAATTTGCAATTTTGTATTTTTATTTTCATTGTAGGAAAGGAGAAGCTAGTTCTGTACGAGTTTATGTCAAACGGGGATTTGGGCAGGTGGCTACATGAACTTCCGACAGGGCAGACAAACGTGGAGGATTGGAGTGGTGACACGTGGGAAATTCAGCACGGCGTCGGATCCCAAGCCTCATCACCGGAAAAGATGGATTGGCTGACCCGACACCGTATTGCGGTCGGAATAGCTCGTGGCCTTGCCTATCTGCACCATGCCAGCTCTAAACCCGTCGTCCACGGCCACCTCGTCACTTCAAATATCTTACTAGCAGATGATTTTGAACCCCGAATCGCAGATTTTGGATTCCGAAATATAAATGGAGCCCCGAATTGCAACACTGAAACGGACGTATACTGTTTCGGGGTGGTGCTTATGGAGCTGCTGACGGGGAAGTCAGGCACAGCGGAGACGGTGGTCTGGGTGCGGAAATTGGTGAGGGAGGGGCAGGCGGTGCGTGCGTTGGATGAGAGGCTGCAAGTGGGTAATGACTTGGTGGAAACAGAAATGGTGGAGTGCCTCCGAGTGGCGTACTTATGTACGGCGGAGTCACCTGGGAAAAGACCACCAATGAAACAGGTTGTGGGTTTGCTCAAAGAGATTCATCACCACGGTGGACTCGACCCGAGTTGACCCGTTTCCCAATTGCAATGCCATGTTTTTTTGGAGGGGCAATTTCTCACTGCTTGAGGTAATGACCACCACGCCCTAGAGCGCGTGGAATTGGAATTTTGGGCCATGTATGGTTGTCTATTTGATATTATTTTATTAAAAAGTATTGTGATGTATATACAAAGGTTTATGAAAAAAGAAAAAGTGAGAAAAAGATGGCGAAAAAGAAGTGGGGGAGGGCTGGTTTTGATAAGGGAATGAATATGGAAATTCTAGTTTATGAAGGAGTTATGCTGTGCATAGAGTAGAGAATCCAACTTGTCTCTTGTGGGAAGGTCTCCCATTTCTTTATCTTTCATTTTTCTTAAAAGATAGGCCTTTTCATTGGTTATTCAACTTTGGCTTTTCAATATTGTTTTTACTATTTTACTTTCCTTTTGCTTTATCCTTTTGTTCTATTTATTTATATTTCTTTGGCGAAGAATATCCTTTGATCTTCTAATTGAATAAAGCTAGGCATCTATGATATAAAGGATAGCAAAGAATTTCTAGATATACAACAACAATTAGAGTACGTATTTTTTAATGGTAAATTGAAAGCAAATTATCTAAATCACAAGAGTTTATAATAGATATCTCTGTAAACATGTACTTAGTTAATTTTCCCATTTGGGTGTTATGCGTTTGTCTTATTGTCGCTGAGGGACCATAGAATGGGGATTAGCACCTGGGAATGGATCATTTCTCAATGGTAAGTTACTTGATTTGTCAATAATGTAGGCTGATGGGTGTAAGCGACTGCTTGCGGTCAATGAATCCAAGTACAGTGGGGGCCTAGCTGTATAGCATGATTGAGAGGCCAAGTTTGAATGATTTTAATGGAAATGGTATAGCTAGAAGGATCTTTTTGAAGCCATTATGACCCTGGAGGGACCGGAATATATCAACGTGGAAAGTTTTAGGGCATTAGATTTCAATAGATTTCCACAAATGCGGCATTTTATTCATTTTCAGTTGAACTTGCGTATATTAAAGTGGAATATGGTACTACTAATTTTCATCTCCCCAATATTTCCAACTGTTTTGACTTTTATAAACTGTATTCACGAATCTTTTTCTTTTTTCTTTCATAGAAGCTTTTGTAGTCTAATGATCATTATTTAGTATGTTAATATCTTAACTAGTTTCTCTTATCATAGAAGCTTTCATAGTATGTTAATGATCATTATTTAGTATGTTCATAGAAGCTTTTGTTGTCTAATGATCATTATTTAGGTAACATTCAATTGCGATTATTTGTTTCTCTTATCCTTTTTTTTTTGGGGGGGGGAAAAGAAGTTTGAAGAAAGCAAGCAATATGATCAAGTTATTGGGGAGAAAATTTTTTGTTAGCCAATCGCAAGGTAGTTTAATTAACGATCTATATAAAAACCAAGTTACTTGTGCTTAATTATACATATTACCCTAACAATACCGATATCCATTCTTCCTCTGAATACATGAAAGTCTTGTGCGTATAACTTACAAATTGATTGATAATTGATAATTAACTGTTAATTAACTTTTAGCTTATAAGTTATAAATAATTTAGGGTAATTTATAAAAATAATTTTTTTAACAAATTAGTACATTAAATATATCTTTTAACTAATTTCTAATTTATTGACGATATCGTGAGTTATAAATTAATTTGTGGAGCGCATCACACACAGTTTTAATGCATGAGGTGTATGGCAGAGGCCTTCTTCTTCCTTAACCTGAATTATGGAGGAAAGGCCCAAAGTTAAGTCCAGGAAAAAGTGAAGCTTCGTGGAGTCTTTCTGTCCATGTCAAAGATGATTAGGACATGCATATGGATATTTGCATGAGAAGCACTTTGCAAGTCATTATCCACTCTGCTTTCAGCTTCTTCCATGTTAAATCGGCAGGCATGATGGGTTTCAGCGTCATCATTTGTTTGAAGTTGACAACACCTCAATACCCAAAGTCGCATTCCAAATTGGAGAAGCTACACTGTATATCCTTGTGTGCTGCTGTCTTCTCTCGCCTTCCTTTTCTGCTTTTCAAAAGCACTTTCTTTTTATCTCAACTTTTTTGTCTCTATTTTCTTTACCAATGTGGAGTGAGAGAGTGCAATTCTAGAATCCATTTTATTGATATTTCCGTTCTTAAAGTAGATTCCGATAAGTACAGCTGAGAAATACTTCCCTTCCTCATATTTTATTTTCTTTATAAATTTAACATGTAATATACTATATACATATACTCGTTTCCATGGTATTAAATCAACCAAGTACCAAAAAAGATAATAAAGCTTAAGGGAAAAAAATTGTAAAAACGTCATGTCGTTATACAATAAAAACAAACTTAAAATTCCAATTGACAGTATTTTGAAAAGCCAAGACAGCTGCATGCCGATATATGCAAAGTAATTAAAGTGGGGTGTAAGCTTCAGTCTTGGAGTTGTTTTGGCTTTTGCTTTATACATGTTTCCAAATATGCTACAAATCTGACTCATGCTTTTCACTTTACAATATTCATTTAGTGAATCATGACAGACGCTTTTTAGCTTTGGCAAGCAACTCAAAAAACTCAGTTCCTACCTCTCCATGAGAACCAAATTGTAGTGCTCTCAGCTCAGTTCTCCTTCAGTTAAAGTTGGTAAGATTTGCTCTTCCCATTCCATCCTCATCTCTCTCTTACTTCAATTTCTGTATGGAACTGGATATAAGTACCTAATGCTATTTTCACTCCTACAAACTTATTCTTTATTCACATTCCTTTACAGATTGTAATTCTCTAATTCTGTATCTATTACTATTTAATCAAGTAGAGTGAATGATACACTTCCAAAAATGAGTATATCAAACATTTTTCATTATTTCTAAGATAAGGATAATGTTTTTTTTTTTAACTGGACAGTGGTATTCGACTAGTTTACAGGCATGAGGCATCTCCATCATTTGGCTTCCTCAACTCAGTTCAACTCCATGCATGCTTAAATCAAGGAACTAATGAAAGAATTCTGGTGATCTAGCCCTAAAATTTAGCTTTAACATTCGTAAAAATTATAACTGTAATTTGCATCCAATTCAATCATAAATTTTAAAGTTGTCCTTCAACTACTGAACTAACTCCTTCATTTTCCCCCCTTCATCTTGTCTGATAAATATGGGTTTAGATTCTTTCTCTTAGTTCATTTATGTCCCTTAAAAATTTTTTGGAGTCATAGCAAATGTAATTATTGGATTTGTTTCTGTTCAACAAAACCAAAATTATAATTTTTTTTTGTGTGTTGAGTTTCTTGAGGAGGGTAACGCCTTATTGGTAATGTTATTAAATGACAACTTTGAAGGATGTGGTTTGAATTTCCTCTTCAAATCATTCCTCCCTTTTTATTTAGGTGATCTCTCGTTGGTGAAAGTATATATGGATGATTTTTTCAAATTTAAAAATTGGTTTGTACTCATATAAAAAAAAAGTGGTTAAGTGCAATCCATAGCCAATTATTTTTTTTTTAAAAAAAAGAGGAGCTCTTCAACAAGGAGAATACGTAACTCAACTAGAACCATCTACTGTATATTTTAACCTAACTTATCTCAAAATCATGCAAGTCTAATGCCTCCAACTTCTTTCTCTATCATTCATAAATGCATGTGGCTTATCATAATAAATGTGACTCAAAGGCACGCCTAAAGTAATGATTTGACAAAAGTTATGAGATATGTATATCACTGTTCAAATATAAGAAGTCGTTTGGTTCATGTGAGAAATAAGTTTATGCAGGAAGTTAAATTTTCTAGAAAGTTATTTTCTATATAAATTTCCTAAGAAGTTTTCAATGTTGTTTGGTTGACATGAAGGAAGTTACATTTCCCAAAAAATAGAAGTTACCTAGGGAGAGTAGGTAAATGATTTCTCACATTTTGTGGAAAATACAATTTCCTGGGAATTGATTTCCCATATTTTGTGGGCAATCAAATAACTCACAGTTTTCTATTTCCTAAGAAATATAATTTTTCACGTTTTTGCTACGAACCAAACGATCCCTAAAATTCTATACTACTAATCAAGTTAGAATCAGTGATACACTCCACCTTTCCTCAATGAAATGAATGGCATTTCTCATTATCCCCATTCTCATGTCAATGCTTAGTTGAGGACATTGCAATTATGAAGCCAAAAAAAATAACAAAATAGTTAATCATATTATTGTGAGTACAATTGAAATGAAATCAAATGATCCCTTCAAATAAGTAAAATAAAATAGAATCACCTTTAGTTATTTTTGCGAATAAACCTTCAATTAAAATTTGCTATTCTAGCTCATGTCTTGTGCAAATGAATCACTGACAATAGCAGCCCAAACATGAATAATTTAAACCTAGTCAGCCTGAATAAAGATACTTGCTCGAGCCTAAGGATTATTTTCTTCAAGCTCATGAATGTTACAAACCCAGTTAAAGTGTGGCCCACTTGTGGTCTTAGCCTGCCCCTTTACTACTTGATTAAGACTAATAATGAGCCGAGTCAAGTTGATTGGACTTAACTCAAGTTTGATTTGATTTGATTTGATCTAATTTTATTCCACTCATAACTTGACTTGAATTCAATTCGAACCAAATCTTTTATTTGAATTAGGTTCATAGTTGATTTGATTTAATAAATTGGAATAAGTGTCTAAGAAATTAAACTTAATTGGATGGTTAAACTAGAAAATCTATGAAATGGACACATATTCAATTCAATTTATCATTGAAAATGAAAGTTTTTAAAATCTTATAAAAAAATACTAAACTGATATTAAACTAATTAATAGATTCAAATCAATCATTATCTCATGGTTTCTATAATTTTAAAATTTTGCATTATCATTTCTATTTTATAGTGAGAATATTTGCACCTACCTTTTACAATATTTGATGTGAACTTTCATTTGAAGAGTTTTCACACCTTTATGATGTTCTTAAATTACACTTATCTTAACCACACAATTAATATCAAAATGAAAATGTTAATAATATCTACCATTAACATTATTTATTATTTTATTTTAATTATAATTCAAATTCAAAAATAAATATTAAATTATAATTATTATGTTTATTATTTTTCCTTCGTAATAAGTATTTAATTTAATTTTAAAAATATATATTACAAAAGGTTTTATAATTAATATATATAAACATATTAATAAATTTTAAATTATATATATTATTCAAACCAGCTCATGATACAATCCAATCAAATATTTCTAAGCTTAAACTTGGTTTATTTAATATATGAGTCAAATTATTCAATTCATGTATCACTTATTTAGTGCATAGAAGCTAAAAATCAAATCATGTTTTGAGCATCTCATAATTTGGTTCCACTCATTGCCAGTTTTACATAATAATCATTTCTCCTTGAGAGGTTTCTAAAGTAAAAATATAATTTTATTTTACTTCATACAATAATAAGGTGTCTTGGTAGAACCAGCTCAAATTAAATATTATTGATTCTTAAAAGTTTTAGGGTGGGATGTATAAGTATGATAATAAAATTTTTAAGAATGGCTTAAAGGAAAAAATAAGCACTTTATGTGAAGTATTTTAGTAGGGCAAAGGAAGTGTTTTGTGATATTTTTTATTAGAATTTCTTAGTTGTTTGTTCACATATCTGTTTGTGCATATATATCTTCTAGGATAAGTTCACACATAATTTTTTATATGTATGAAAAAGTGATGGCATAGATAATAAATCTTGATTCATTAGCTTGGATTAGGTTAATCATATCACATAATTTATGATAATTGATATGAATAATATTTGAAATAATTATAATAGGGGATAATTGACAAAGGTTATCAAATGATAGGATATTTATAGTAATAGATATAGGCTGATATAGTTAATTTAGTAAGGTTAGGAGAGATTTGTAAGGTTTTGGATCAACATATGCAGCGAAATTTTTAAAATTTTGATTCAAATCCTACCTAGGATCTATGCAAAAAGGCATAAATCAGTATTAGGATTTTACCTTATTTGTGCTCGTATTTTTTTGAATAAATCCTTGAGAAACTGAGATAAATCAAACGCCAGCCGGAAGGTATAGCATCTCTACGGTATCCATATGGAGTGAACAACGACTTCTCCCTTCTACGAAGTTGCTAGGATTCGTCTCTCCCACTAGGATTAGGATTAGGCGTTTTCTTGAATGATTTAGGATTTTATTGAAACTAATGTGTGTTCTTATAAAGTGTTGCCTTCAAATCCTTTTATAGAATTAAGACATATCACAATCCTAGTCCTACTAGGATAATACTTCAAAAAATCCTAATTACACTTGACAATTACCACCTTATCCTTATCATAGAGAGAGTGAGGAGAGATTGGACTTATCTATTAATTATCTAATATTAGATAATAATATTATCTCATAATATAATTATCTAATATTAAAATTGACATATAATTATCTTATATATTTAAAAATAATATTATCTCATAATATAATTATCCAATATCTAATAACATAATTATCTGATGTTACTTTAATATCACATAATATATAATATATATTATATGAAAATATATTATTATCTTTAATAATATATTTATGCATGAAAATAAGTCTAATTAATTGAATTTTATTCAATTAATTGGATTTTATTTCAAATAAAGTTTAATTAATTATTGTCTCATTCCTACCCTTTTATATGATCATGTAAGTTCTTACTACGTTAATAATGATTCATCATTGTGCCATAGACAGTGAGCAGTATTTAGCAATACATCACTGCCACTAAAGTAGTAAGAATGTTTGTAATTCGACATCAACCTAATATGTGATCAACGCTTTGCATCATAATCCTTTTTGTAACAATATCCAAATCGAACTGGAGGCATGGAGTGTGTCATCCTTATCAATGTTTAATTTATATTTCTTGATATTGAGTAGACTTAAAATAAATGATCAATATCACATATTGATCAAATTGAGCATGGCTATACATTTTTAAGTCTCACTTAATCAAGGGGCCCAAAGATATCTCTCTTTTATACAAGAGTAATAAAATTTTATCTACATCACTCACTTCCCTCTGCATGATTCATGACACACCCAATCAATATCCTACTCGTCATCCCGCTTAAAGGTGACATAGGATGACATCAAAGTGAGTAACTCCTCATGTAGGGAACCATAGTGACTTCAGGTTAAAGGATTATGTGCATTTGTGGTCATATGAGAATAACTAATTACACGTCTATCCATGCAGTATTCTCACAATGGAGTCAATCCAGTACATTGTTCACTAACAATGTACTCATGTATTGACTGATATCTCATATCCATGATTTATAATCATCAGTCACTGTACATGCTAGTCTTGATGTATTATTACTATCCCTTTCACAATAATACTTGACTAGGGCATTTTAGGAATAGTAAAATTATTCCAAGGATAATTATTATATTAAGTTATAAATTGTGCAGAGTAATAAAAAATATGAAATAAAATAAAATAATTCAAATTGCCTAAAATAAAACATAACATATTGTGCATTTATTATAATCATCTCTATGATTGACTCCTAGAATACACACCAATAAGACCATGGTTTATCAGGATAAAAAGAGTAAGAATTATAATGACTCTCTCGCAACCTTCACATAAAGGGCTTATAATGAGGAAACTTAAATGTAATATGTTTGAAACTTCCATGTACCATGGACAAGGCCCTCATTCCAATCTAATTAAACTACCTTCAAGAAGATTTCCTATTGGGTGGAAATGAATTTCCACCTTCTGCAACCAAAATAACTTTTGCCCTAAGCCAGATGATTGCTAGATAACTCTAAGCCTCTACAAGACCTTATCCATTTAAACCTTTATGTGAACCCATGTAGTGTGTTAGGTGCTCGCAATGTGCTTTTGTCTTTTTTGGACTTATTACTTGAGCTGCCCCTAGTGTTTTAGTCATTTCAAACCCATTTTTTTAGCTAATATAAATTGGGCCTCTTTTAGACCTAAGTCACTTTTTTGGTCCTTTTTTTAAATGTGCACTTTAATATATGGTTTGTTTAGATTTCATGGGTTGACCTGTATTTTTAGCCTTTTAAAGACAAAGTATTACAAATATTTTGATTTTATTGCAATTAAGGGCCAAGCATTAAAGAAACTAAGCTTTTTAGTGAATAAGTTACTTCATGTCAAAGTATAGGAGGAAAAATTAGATAATTATTCTAATATGAAATTATTGAAGCAAAAGTAGATCTTATTGAAAGTGAAAGTTAGATATCAAGTGTATTACTAGGAATTGCTTATGGTGTATTATCTTTAGATTGGTATAATTTTGCTCTATTTGATCTACATTTGAAATGTAAGTTAATAAGGTATAAGGTATGAAGAAGCTATTTAAAAATACTTCTAGGCAAATCTTACACCATCTTATCAATAATGCACCATAATATACTTAGTATCATTATATTTTGATTACTTGGACAATTGACAATGCATTGCATTTTTTGCCATTATACATTACCTAAGCTATTTCTACTTTGATTGCTATCATAAAGTCCATTGTGAATGGTGGAATTTTGTCACTTTTCTACATTAATTTTTTTTTATTTTTAAGTTTAACATAAGTTTTCTTTTCCATTGTTTTACATTAGAGTCCTATGGATTTTTCATTAAAAAATATAAAAAACCATAAAATATGGTTTTTACTTATTCCACATTACAATTTTATGACTAGGAAGGGAATTTCTAGTGCTACTCTTATATAAATATTACTAAACATATTATTCTTTTTCAACCCGGCAATTCAATATCTAATTTTCTCATAAATAGTTGATCTCTTACTAAAAACAACTATTTTTTTTACTAAATTAGATTTCTAAGTTGAAAAAAATACTGAGTTTTTAGTGCTAATATAATATTAAAAAAATTCAACTAGGATGTCACAACTCTAACCTGATCGTAACCGGCATGAAACCCCTCTACCGATTTCCACCAGCCTATGTGTGTGTATTTAACTTAATACTGATCTATCAAAAGTGAGACATTTATAGAAGAGAATAGTATTTCAAAGATAACATCCATCAAAATTTTTACAAAAGATATGAAAGTTAGAAATGCTTATCATCTTCCCAAAATGAGGATAAGCAAACCTAATTAACTCTTAAAGAGTCGGTTTAACATTCTATCAATATACTCTATGACAGATAAGAGGCCTAAAATATTCTATACACATGAATTATGCTACCAAAATACTGTTAACAAGTCTCTATAAACTCTAAATCTGAGGAGGTGGTAGTGGAGGATTAACCTGGGAGTCTGTAAAATAAAACACGAAGGAGTGAGTCCGAGGCTCAGTGAGTGAATAATATATAGATACCACAATAAATTATAATAACTTACCCATCAGACTGTCCTCCTTTAACCAATCAATCATAATTAAACATATTAGAAACTAAGAACCAAGTTCAATGGAATTAATACATGATCATTTTGTTTTTCAATATCTTATATGTAAACACTCAAGGATAACTATAATTAAGTCACCACTTATTTAAAACAATAAGTAAAGAATAGAATACAATCATCCTCCTTTAGTATCCCGGGTTAACCTTATATTCTCCACAAGCTTTCCATCCTTATCCCTTTAGGGTCTATCTTATACCCTCGACAAGCATATCACCAGAAATTTTCCATCCGATATTCACAACATCACCCCCATCATATTTTTCATCTTTATTGCCACTTATGGTATGTTTCACAGTGCAATTTTAGGCATTAAAACTTAAGCTCTATCCAATACAATCACAATTCAAATCAATGTACATCACAATATCTATCAGCATCATCATATCCTCTTGTATGGCTACAAGCATTTACACATATCATAGCTCTTATGTTATACTTTATCATAAATCATTATACCTTTAGTGCTTAGAGATTAAATATCCATGTTAGACCATTATAAGGTATGGAAACATAAAGCAGATTGAATATGAGTTATTATATGATAACCATAATTCTAACCTATGAGTGATATCTTAGGGATAACTTATAAACTATAGATGTATTATGTATGAAGCTCTTTTTATATGAAAGTAGATTCAATTACCTTTTCATAAACTACTCATTTGCCTAAATCAACTAAGTTTTGAAATACTTATGTCTTTTTGAAGTTAGACATAAAAGTTCTCTTTTTTGAATTTCAGAATTTATGACCTCTGCTTACTATTTTAATGATATCTCAAAATATATATATGATTTTGATTTGACACGAATTTCATTTGAAATTAGACTCAATTACCTTTAAAATGATAAGTGGTTTGTTTAAAATGGACATAAGATGAAGGAGTTATCTCCTTTCAAAGTTGGCATAAAATTCTACAATCGATGAATCGATTGGTAAATCGATTCATATACCTAATTTTTGCCTCTGGACCCTTGGAATCGATTGGTGAATCAATTCATCAACCCCTAGCAGCCTAGAATCACTTGGTTGCTCGATTCTGAAGCCTAGTTTCACCTTTGGACCCTTAGAATCGAATGGTGAATTAATTCATTAACCATTGGAAGCCTAGAATCGCTTGGTTACTTGATTCTGAAGCCCAGTTTTGCCTTTGGACCCATAGAATCGATTGGTGAATTAATTCACACATGAAAAACTTAATTTTTTATGAAATTTTCACTGTACAACTGATCTAAAATACCTCATAAACACATATAATGTACATTGAACCTAAGTATAATCATCAATACACTGATCTAATATCTCATATCACCTCTTTCCATTATTTATGACTTCCATAACATCAAAATAAATCAAAATCAAGTAAAATTATAAATTAACTCATATTTTACATATATCTTCATTTAACCTCAAAATCTATAGATTTAACTAGATTATCTACTCATCTTGTATGGAAGAGGGTGCTAGAAGACTAATTTGAAGATCTTTTAACCCTAACCACATCAAAATCCATGATTTTTAAAGTTAGGGTTTAAAATGCTCAACAAAATTAAATAAATTTCAAATCCTTTATCAACCAAGAAGAAATAGAAAGGATTCTTGATGAAAACATTATTCTTACCTCAATTAAATGAAGAAATTAAGAAGATTCAAAGTCTCCCTTACTTGGTTGATGAAGTAATGAGAGGATTATGTAGAGAAAGTGGAAGAAAATGGAGAAATGAGAAAGGGGCAAAGGTTGTTAAGGTTGAAAAAAGGGAAAATAAGGTCTTAGGGGTATTTTTAAAAAAATACTTCTAAACCTCTTCCGTACTCATATACTCACTTATATTAGTATATAACTTTATACCTCAAAATTCTAACAAACTTTTTTCTAATAAATTTCACCCAAATTACATTCTCATACTCTTATTTTTATCAATTCTATTTTATTCCATAATTCATATATAATATTCTTAATTTCACCTAAATTTATTGGTTGTCTAAACTCTTCTTCATATCATAATCTCTAATTTATTTATAACTAAGGAGGGTGTAACATAGGAGAAAAAAATCACATAAAGAAGAAAGGACAATAAATTAAAGAATATGATTGAATTTAATTAAGAAAGGCCAAATAAAGATAAATCCTTGATTTAGACCAAACAAAAATAAAATAGGAAAATGTATAACTTTTTTTATAACATAACACAAGCAATATCCTAATCAAATCCCATGTCCTTGTACAAACATGCATATATATATATATGCATAAAATACAAATCCTATATTCATAAGCAAGCATGTATATATATGTGTGTGTGTGGTTTAATAAATACTTTCGTTATTACATCATACTATTTATTATGAAATATCAAATGTAATAAAAGAACATTATTTTGTCTTAAGGTGTATAGGTGAAAAAAAAAGAAAACACCAATAGAACTGTGATTCAAAGCCTACATAGCTCCAAGGATGTCTTCTAAAAATGTTAACTTATAGTAAGAATTGAAGGCCAAAAACTTAAAAAAGTTATAGGATATAGAACCAATAACATCATTAAAAAAGAAACAATTCAAGGAAATATTCCCCTTTTTCGTGTATCAAAGGACAAATAAAACATATACTATAATATATTATTACATACACAAGTATGAAGAAATATCCATTGTTTACTTGGGAGAATGGTTGTAATGAAGTAGAATTAATAAAAAGAAAATTGGGAAAAGTAGTACGTAATAAAGATCAGAAAATAATATACTTATGCATAATGACTGTCACTTAATTTGCACTAACTCTAACCACTATTTTATTTTATTGGATACTTTCTATGATAAAGGCCATCTTCCTTATGCCATTCAAATTCTTTATTACCTAGCCAAGGGACAACACTTGTAAAGATGTCATATAAACTAAATTTGTGCAAAAGGATAACAAACTCATAACTAGTCTATAAAATTAAAAAATTCTAGAGAGCATTAACAAGATGGAAAGTATATAGCACCAAAAACTAAGAAAATTATGGGTAAGTAACGATGACTATCACATAATATTTTATCATACATCAACCATTATCCATCAAAGAAGATATAAAATTATGGTCATTTGCACCCTTAACGAAGAATGACCAAGATTAAGGCAACATATAAACAAAAATTTTGTTCAAGAACACTCTAAACTATTCCAAAGTGCAAATTTTGAATTTTCCCATGACCTTATGCAGACTTTTTAACCAATTATAATAGAAGAAGATAATAATTTACTATATATGATCCTTTTAAAGAAAAAAATCTTAAAGGTGATATAGGATATGCATGATCTAAAGCCTTCACCCCAAATGATATTATGACAATTTTTTTCACAAGCAATGTTAAGAAACAATGGGAAAGCAAATTGTTCAGATAATACAATATTTTTTTTACAATAAGTTAGATTTATTGTGAACTAAATAAGACTTTTATAATTTTCATTCCTATGAAAAAATGTGTTAATCAATTCAATGACTTTCACCTAATTAACTTATGCAACTTGGATTACAAGCTTATATCTAAATTTATTGTTAACAAAATAAGAACAACTATGGAAAAGCTTATATTGCTAACCCAATTAACCTTCATTCTGGGAAGATGGATAATTGTAAATAGTTTGTTGGCTTAAGAAATAATCTACACATATTAAAAAAAAAAAGGTTTTGAAGGATGGATAGGAATCAAACTTAATATAAAGAAAGCTTATGACAAGGTAAAGTGGAATTTCACTATCAGAATCCTAGAATTGCTTAATTCCAATCCTATTTTTATAAGTTAAATACAACAATGTCTTACCATAATTTCTTTTCAAATCCTTCTCGATGGGAGTCCAACAGAAAGATTTCAACCATTAAAAGGACTAAAATAAAACAATTCTTGTCCCTGTTCTTATTTATCCTAATTTTTGAGATTCTATTGCAACTAGTATTCCAAGCAGAAGAACGTAAAGTTATTCATGGTGTTTCCCTTTCCTATAAAGGTCATACAACCTTGTATTTAATGTTTACTAAAATAAATTTTTTGAAAATGAATATTCATAAAGCAATAATCTTATGCTTAATTATTGAAACTTACAAATTATGGTCAAGATAAAACATCAATGCAACCAAGTATAGTATATTTTCCTTACAAAATGTCCATTTTAAAGCAAAAATAGGTTTACAACAATTGATAGGCATGCAGATTATTTGGAATAGTGCTAGATACCTTAAAATACCTTTTTATCTATTTAAAACAAAAACTAATAGTTTTTAGTATTTAATAAACAAGGCATAAATAAGGTTAGCAGGTTGGAAAAGAATAATGTTGTCATACATAGAGAGAAGGGAAATGATGAAATTCAATAAGGTAGCAAATTTTGACACACACACACACACACACACACATATATATACATATACATACATATACATACATACATACATATATATATACATACATATATATATATATATATATATATATATATATATATATATATATATATATATATATAATCCCTATTATAATTTATGAGAAATCAAATTTTATATGCAGAAAGTTCTAGTAAGGAGTAGATGAAGATAACTCCCATTATTTTGCTCTAAAAGCTTGGGAACTTTATGCTTATCTAAAAAAATGGAAGTTTAGGTTTTGAAAAATTCTAGAACATCAATAAAGCCATAATGATTAAGCTGACATGGAAGTTAGAGATAGACCTATCAAAAAATTAAGTGTAGTGTTTTAGAGCTAAGTATATAAGATCAACTAATATGCTAAAGTAACAACTTATCAATAGCTTTTAGGCCTAGAAAGAAATACAAAAGGGAAAAAGGATTATTCAAATAAAACTATGCTATCTAATTAAGAAAGTAAATCAAGTTCATGTAATGAAAGATCAATAAGGCCTAGAATGTTAATGGTTCATACCTAAATTAAAGAAAGAATTATGTAGCAAATAATGATATTAAATTTATAGGTTTAATGTTACCAAACCCAACTAGACGAAATAAGAAATTAATCCTGTCATTATTCAGCATTGAAGATGTAAACCATATTCTAAGGTTATAAATAATGAATAATTAAATGATACCTTAGTATAAGGATTAAACACTAGTGGAATTTTCCTAGTCAAATCAGTTTATTAGTCTATTACAAGTAATCTAGTACCAACAACACCAAATGGAATGTAGAATTACTAGTGGAACAATTTGCTATAGCCAGTGGTATAGGGTTATGCTTTGATGATTCATCAGTGGAGTCCTCTAACTATGCAGAATTGGAATATTAATAGGTTTTCTAACTCTAGTTTGCCCTTTTGTGCAATTTAGAACTCAAAACCAAGCTTTATATTCTTGAATCATGTTCCTTACTTATTTTTTCTAGCTTTAACTGCAAAATTGTTGAATCAAAGAGCTAAGATTAAACACTATTGTTGAACACATGGAAATGTTGTTGAAGGGATCACTATTACTAGGCATGGTGCGAAATAAGAAACTTCAATAGGACATCCTTACATTTACTAATATTGCCATGCACCAAATTTGGGAGTCCTGTAATTTGTGACTCTATGAAAAGAAAGAAATTGATACCAAAATTTTACTGATTAAAATGGAAAAAGAAGTTTCTAAAGAATGGTGCCAAATCGGATTAGAGGATGGATAAAGTGGAAACAACATTAGTGGATCCTTTAACCTAAAACCAAATAAGTTCTCAAATGGGTAGATTGAACCTAACTTGGAAGCCTAATCTTAGGTGGATATTTTAAAATAACTGCAGATGCTTCATGGGATTTTCATCGATGGCTATGATTATCTGGAATAATGAATAAGAAGTTATGAGCATATGGTATGACAACTATGAATGTTCATTAACCTTAGCAGTAGAATTATTGGTGATTTATAAAGCTCTTTTAGTCATAAATAATTTTTGAAAAAAGTTTATTCAAGTGGAAAACGATAATAAAACCATTATTGAATCACTCTTAGGCATTGTGAATTGCCCTTAGAAAGTTTGGGCAATATTTGAAAGGGTAAAAAATCTATTATCCATCATAGAAAACATAACTCTGCATTCATATCCACATGAATGTAATGTTACTACCCATAAGTAAGCTAAATGGGCTGCACAAACTATTAGATGTAGGATAGGTCGTCTTTCCCTTCTGTTATGTTTTGGATAACCTTATTATCTAGGTCATTATATCATTTATGAGTTAATGCTCTATTCTTTACTTTACTTGGATGTATTGTTCCTTATTATGACTATAATAAAATAACATCCCATTAGGCCAAAGAGAAAATTATTAATGTTTGCTTATATAAATAAAGGTAGTATTTATGACAACATTGTTTAACTAAAAAATCCAATGGAGAAATGATAGAAAAGACAAATTGTTATATAAGAATTAATATAAAGGAAAGTTATGTAGAATTTTGAAAATCAAGAGGAATCATATATATTTAGGCTAAACCTCAAGGAGGTGAAAGTAATTTATCCTTACATTAACAATAAATGATATAAAAAATACATCAACTAGGGTTTCTCTAAGCCAAACTCCAAAAGAGATGAAAGTGATTTTGTATTTTTAGTTTAAAGAATGATTAGTATAAAATAATATAAATCTATAACCACACATCAATTTATCTTATTAAAGTCTAAATTCCACTTATCCATTAATACATAACTTTCACTATGAAGCTTGTGTTACTCACCTTAACCTATCTAGTTAAACACTTCAACTGACCATTTAATAGACTGCGGTTAGTAAGATAATGTTTCTTCCAACAAACTTCGTATCGATACCATAATCAATTGATTGATTTATACTAACCAAACACATCATACCATAAAACAAAACCCAAAAATTGTCTTGTAGATTGGAACAATGATAATGAAGAATTAAAGATGATGATCAATCCTATGACTTTCAAATAAGGCTTTCCTTGCAATTATAAAAATATTTATTTTAAATCATTTTAACGTGATTCCCTATTAACCCATTTCTAAAAGATTTGTGGTTGAGATGATAGCATACTTTACCTTCATACTACGATTTTGCCACATCATATGTTATATGTAATAAATGATAAGGAAAATACAATTTATCCTTTTTAAACTTTGAGCAAATCACAAAAATGGTATATGAATTTTAAGATCTTACACTTTACTTCCAAACTTTAATTAAGTAATAAAAAAGTACATAAATTTTAAAAACTTTACACTTCATGGTCTAAACTTTTAGAAAAGTTAAAAATATTAGTTTTAAGTTAAATTTAGATCTCTACTGACTTGACTAAACTTTAAAATTTTATACTTTACCCTCAAACTTTAACTGAGTAATAAAAATGATATGTTTATGCTCTAAGTTTTTAGAAAAAGGCAAAAATATTGGTTTTAAGTTAAATTTAGATCTCTACTGACTTAACTATTTTGACAGTATATAAGGTAAATCATTTAGAAATTATAAATATATTGTGACAATAATTGAAACTTAAAAAATATATTATATTCAAGTTCGATTTACTTGTATTTAGTGAAAAATACCTTTTTGAAAGGTTTTCAAAATTCATATTTTGTGAAAGTTTGATAAATTTTTATTTAACATATATATTTGAAAACCAAATTATTTAACCAACATGGTTTAGGAATATTATAGAAACTTTTATTTAAATTGTTTTAGTAAATTATTGTTTGTAAGATTAGTTTATAAATGAAAATTTCAATATAATGAAGGGATAATGGATTTGAAGTCTAATATTTGACCTATTTTTCACATTATTAAAAAGTTGAACAAATTGATGTAGTTAAAATAAATTATATGCTTAGAGAAAATATTATTTTAAATTTTAAAGGCAATTTTGAATTATAATATTTTAGCTCTCCTTTGATTTTCTTAGAGAAATTATCATTAAATTTAGATTTTTTTCATTTGCCTATTAAAGAGTGGTTTGGTATAGTAAAAAAAAGAGATCAATAGATATTATTATTAAATTTAATCCAAAATTATCAATTTCACTTTTTTTAAAAGAAAAGTTTAGAAGGGTAACGTAAAAGGTTTTAAAGTTTATGGATATTTTTATCATTCAATTAAAATTTAAGATATAAAATGTAAATTTTTAATATTAATATATTATTTTTATCACTAAATCACACTCTAGAGATTCAGAGTATATTGTATTTTGCCCTCGTATGACACAACAAATATCTCATATTTTTTCTTCATTGCAATATTCTATTGATTGATGACTAATGTTCTGCTGGTTCGATCCCCAACTTTGTGCTCCATCTTGTCCGAAATTTCGAGCAAGTTCAATTTCAATTTCATTTTCTTTCATTAACTGAACCTTACCACCCCAATCGCATCTCAAACCCTCATAAAAACTTCAAAATTTTCTTATCTTCACTCTCCGACTGCTGTCGCCGGAACCCTAGCATCGATGGCCTCGTCGAAGAAGAAACAATCCGAAGGTATTGCCCTATTGTCCATGTACAACGACGAAGACGACGAGATGGAGGACGTAGAAGAGGATGAAGATGAAGGACAAGCACAAGAGCGACCACAGGAAGAAAATGGGAGAGATGAGACAATTCCAGAGGAAGATTCTTATAGAATGGTGGTTGTTGATTCTGCTAACGAAACCACTCCGCCAGCTGGTAATGATGGGTTCATTTCTGATAAGAGTAAGCTTGGGACTTCAGCACCGCTCCAGCAAGCACAGCTTAATATGGTTGTTTCGCCGGTGGAGCAGGAACGGGCGGTGTCGTCAGATGCGAACAGAAGTGGTAGGAGAGGAGCGCTTACGATTGTGGATTATGGCCATGACGAAGTTGCAATGTCACCTGAGCCTGAGGTATTACCTCCTCCCTGGCTGATAGTTTGGTATTGATGTTTTTATCAAAAGTAACGAGCATTAGTTGTTTCCAATGTCAGGAAGGGCAAATAGATGGTAGTGGTCGAGTCATGGTTGGGGACGAGCTTCAAACAGCCAATGGTGAGCAGAATTGTTATCAGCATTGAAGTATATACTGTGAACTAGTGATTAATGATTATTTGATTTGTCGCACGTATTCATATACATGGTATGTCCCACAGCACATCAATTTTCTGTTGTTTGTCAAGAAAACGTTGGCTTTAGAATTTCATGATGCCACTGATTCAAATATTGTTGGAACTGGTTAGTCACGGATTCGTAACTTGGCTTGAGTAATTTCTTGCTCTGGTCAATCACTTATATGATGCAGCTATATATTGTATATGCATGAATTTTAGCTGATGATGCAAGATTCTGTGTAATTATAATTAGAATCCTTGGAACCGGTTGAAGTCTATTCTGTATGGATTTGTTTCAATCATGAGAAATGGCTCTGCTTTGTGTACGTACATAAGTTTGGTCTATTATCAATAAGTTTATGATGTGGAGTGGTTTGGCCTCTATCGGGGCAGTATATATAGAAGAGGGCAGTGGAATTGCTTTCAGTTGATTTAAGTTCACGATACCATGCCAAGAAAAGGTAGTGTAAGCTGGGTGGGGAAAAATAACTAGTCCGTATTAGATTGTGTAAAAATGATATTGCATTGAATTTTTTCCCCCTAATTCATAATTGTAATTCTATCTGTAGGTTTATCATTGCTTCTTATGCCCTGGAATATATTCTCTCAGGTGATTCGTTTGATGGAACACCATCAGGAGCAGTCCAGGTTTTGACACCTAGTAATCAAACTAACACTCCTCAATTCTCTGAGCAATATAAATCTGATGCCATGAACCATGATGCTGTGATTGGACCAGATGGTGCAGAACATGAGGAATCAGGTCAAGAAGAGCAAAAAATTGTAGATCCATTTGACAAATTTCTCCCTCCACCACCAAAAGATAAATGCTCGGAGGAGCTACAAGTAAGTACTATATGAGTTTCTTTTAAACTATCAACCATAGAATGCAAACATTGAATCAAATAGCTATACTTTGTTCATTTTTATGAGCATGTGTGCTTATTCTATTGTCCTTTCCTTTTGCCTTATCCAATTTGTGCCAGAGAGAGCACCCTTTTGTATATTTTATCTTGAATGAGAAATCTTAGAAGGTCCTGGGCACATCTACTTAAGTTTTAATCTAGTATATATTTGTAGCCTTTTTAAATTGATCAAATAAACTTGGTGATGCTTAAAAGGTACATCAAACTGTTTCAATATTTCTGAGTCACAAAGTCCTGGTTCATAACTTCATATGTGTTTATAATACATACAAGCAAAATGCTAAAATGCTTTGAGTAGATTAAATTCCATAGTTAGTTCCAATTTCTGTTTTTGTTTATGGTTGAACATCTGTGATAGCTATCCTTTGAATGTGTAGGGCCAAGGTGTCTGCTCAGGAAAGGGGAACTTGGTGCACCAAAAAACCTTCTATATAGCAACTGCAACTGGCTTTTTATTTAATTTACAATTTTAGACAATATGGTGTCTATGTGGTATTAGTGTTAATATATATATATATATATATATATATATATATATATTGACTTTTGCATTTGCCAATTACCCCTTCACCCTGAAAGAGAGACATCTCCCTTCAAAATGAATGAGTCAAAGGTAGGAAATGTTAGAAGCCCCCCCCCTTCCTAGGCCTTTTAACGGGTAAAATTCAATTTCTCAATTAATCATTTCTAGCTTTTTCCTCATGTGGCTCGGAGTTGTTTTGTGGCAATTTAAGTTTGTAACTGACTGTGGACCCAACTTTTGTGGAAGTTGAAATAAAATGTAGTGAATTTCCTTCACAATTGCATATTTTATTTTCTCTTGATATCTCTGTCTCTTTTTTTCTAAAATTGCAGAGAAAAATAAATAAATTTCTTGAGTATAAGAAGGGTGGAAAAAGCTTCAATGCAGAAGTTCGCAATAGGAAGGACTACCGCAATCCTGATTTCTTGTTGCATGCAGTGAGGTATCAGGATATTGATCAAATAGGGTCTTGCTTCAGTAAAGATGTATTTGACCCTCATGGATATGACCCCAGTGACTTCTATGATGAAATAGGTCCTTTACTGTTTCTTCTTTGCTTCTTTCTTGCTGTGGTTTCTGCTATGGTCTAGTATTTTAGTGTTTGATAGCATGCTGTTACAGCATACTGTTTGTTTATGTTCATATGCATATGTTGTATTCTAGGTTGCCATATCCTGAAATTTTTTGGTTACGGGCACTGACTGTGTATTCAAGGTATCTGATATGGCTGACCCCTTAGCATCTCTTGATTCTGATTTTACAGCGATTATTTTCTAGGAATTCCTTTGTCATCCCTTTTTAAAGATCTTTATGTAGTTTTCATCTACTCGGAAATGCATGGGTAACGTACTAAAAACTGTTTGAATCATTTTGTAAGCTAGGAGATATGGTGACTTCTTTCATAGATCTACTTTGAATATATCACTGGTCATGCGGTTCTTTTCCACATTTTTTGTTGATTTTGTGGGTCTTGACTTGCCAAGTTTTTAGTCTTCTAAAATTCTTCTTTGTCTGTCAACTTTGTGCCTTTTCTCCTAGCATTCTTTATTGAGAGTCTCAAAGTTCTCTTGTAATCTCATTGTCAAACAGATTTTTTGATGCATTTGTTTGGTTTTGGAGGAATTGATATATTGTTGCATCTTGGCCATCTCCACTAGCGTTTCTGGTGGAGATAATTGAAAAGGGGACTATTTATATGGTTTTAATATTTTAGGTAAGTCTATTGCTAAAATTGAGAGTTCAGGGTAATATTACACATGGCCCAAAGTTGGAGGGCTTTAGTGTACTTTGGACTATTTGATAATCACCTGACAGTGTTGTTTGTCTTGTTGTTGTTGTTAATTTTTCTATAACTGACTCCTTTTTCCTTTTGCCTCGCCTTCTCAACAGAGGTCGATATGAGGCGTGAAAGTGATAGGAAAGAGCAAGAGAAAAAGAAAGCACAGAAGGTTGAATTTGTCTCGGGAGGAGCACAACCAGGAAATGTAGCTGGTGCTCCCAGAATCAACATGGCTGTTGCAGGTAGAGAAACCAGCTATTTTGATTACACAGTGTTTGAAGGTTTTCCATGATATTCTTTTCCATTATATGTATGCAGCATGTTGTTTTCTTATACTGACTGTCAGCGGTTTTCTCTTACATTGACTTAATTTACAGGTGCTTCTGCTGTGACTGTTAGTGGTTTGCATTTGGTGCCTCCTACAGCTGAAGCTATCAATCGGGATGGTAGACAAAACAAAAAATCCAAGTGGGATAAGGTATTCATCTAAACTGATGTGTTATATCATTTCTATGAAAGATCAATGTGCTTATGAATTTTTAGTGAACAATTTTGTTTCAGGTGGATGGTGATAAAAAAAATCCTCTGCCCTCTGTGGGGCAGGACACTGTTTCTGCTGGGGCTCATGCAGCAATTCTATCTGCTGCTAATGCCGGCGGTGGATACATGCTTTTTGCGTAAGTCTGTGAATGAAGTAAACTTCCTTAGCACTGCATATCTATCTTTAAATCATTGACGCTGTTTTACCTTTCACGTGATGATTATTTGACCAAATCACAGCTATTAAGGCTAGAATTTGAAGTTAAGTAGATTTTTGACAGACATTGGCTGGCCTTTGATTGAATCCCCACCTTAGCCCTTGTCAAAGTGTTGTCTATTTCTTGTGTACTCGATTGATTGGTCCACTACTGTGCTGCCTTTAATTAATTTTGTACTTACCAAAAATGTAATCGATTATTCCTTTTCCTGCTCTCCCAGATTTTAGCTTGGGTTAGAGCCAGACATTACGTGATATACTGGAGCATTACATTAAAGCCTAAATTTATTATGCTGCTAATAACAGTAAAATCATCTATTATGTTAAGTATTCTGTGGTTAAGTGCTTTTCCTAGTAACTTAGTACCATGAGATATCCTGAGGCACCTTTTAATTACAATCTTAATCCCAAGATTGGTTTAGGTTTGACAAAAGATATGCTGGGGTGGTAGTTTAATGTGTTAATAGCAGTTGTTCACTTCAGAGTACGTGTGAAATCTATGGTGCAATCCAGTGTACTGCAATGGAAATTATTTTTTGTTCACTAATATTTAGTGAAAACAATGGTGGTTTACTACAGTGATCCATTGCTTTATTGTTGTACAGGCAACAAAAACGGCGAGAGGCAGAGGAGAGAAGATCTAGTGAAAGAAAATTGGACAGAAGATCTTGAGCCATTCATTTTGATATGTAGGGATTAACAAATTGACAATATACATATTGTCTAGAATCTCTCACCGTACCATTTTTATTGATTCAGCACTTGTGTGTGATACTGTATAATATCAGGTGGAAAAAAGGGCAGATTTTGTTCCGGCTTTTGCTTTGCATCATTATTCCTTTTGTAATGGTCACAATTAATATTCTCAATTGATCATATGTCAATTCATAATTAGATTTCCTATTTGTACTTGATTACATTAGTGCTATTATGTCTGCTAGAAAAGGATTAATGCTTTTATATCTGTCTGTAATAATCTAAAATCTTAAATCTTGAAGCCTGTATCTGTCATTTACGATCCCAACTTGAACTGTGTGATAATGCACGCAGCCTTTGCTTCAAGATCCGTGTAACATTGGACCAATTTTTATGCCAGGGGGAGGATTAACCCTCTGTTTGGATGTGGGGAAAAGTGAAGAGAAAAGAAAGTGAGGAGAAAAGAGGATAGAAGTTACTGTTTTCCTTTGTTTGGTTGCAGTAGAAGAGAAATTTGTGCAGAAAACTGGCGGTGGGTTTCAGGTCAAAAATTTCTCCTCTAATACAAGAAGAAATGAGGAGAAAACTGCACGAACACATAACACCACTCTCAAACTTAACAGAGTTCGTGCACAGTATTAAGAGGCAGTCATTTCAATCTCAACCGGTCGACGAGTAAATTGGTATAAGTTCATCATCCTCTTCCTCTCCCCCATACTGTTTTCTATGTCGTTTTCTTATGTGTTTGCGGATGAAGCTGCTGGATACAACTTGCATGGTGTTGGTTGGTATTGCAAGAGCAACAGTGGCCGCCTCTTGTTGTCAGTGCTGGCAAATGCAAGTCATCGGCTGTCCTTGCCTTCTCTAGCATGCTGGCAGTCTGATCTGTAGGAGACAGCTTGTTGCATTGTGGAGTCCTAGCATGGGAGCCACGAGTCTGTGACTTGCAACCCAGGTTGATTGGATCCAACCCGGATCCATGAACAACTCTGTTTGCAGGGACACCAAGCTGGTTCTATAAATTTTTTTAAAATTTTTTTCAGTTATTAATTTGGAAAAAAGAATTATTAATTTATCTTCTTGCATACAACTTATGTGTGTATGCTATTTGCTTAATTTAAATTGATTTTTAAACTATTTGTTTCAATTTGCAAACTTGGTTTCATATTTTTTATTTATAATTAAGTTCTTAAAATTTAATTTTATTTGTAATTAATCTTTTATTATTTATTAATTTGAAGATTTTTGCCTAAAATTACTTGTTATGACTAATATTTCCTATTTGATATAATTTTAGTAACACGTAACATCAAAAAGTTATATATTGAAATAATAAATTATTATCTTTTAAAAATAAATATTTAGATAAATATAATACGGTCAATTCCACAATAATTGCAAGAGATGAATAGCAAAGAGGAAAATGTCAAATGTGATGCTTTTATTTGTTTATGTATGTTCTGTGTGTTTGTTAAGGTTCACTGAAAAAATTGAAATTGGAATAGAAATTTTCATCTTAAAATTTATGAAATTCAATCCCAAGTGTTTGGGATGAAAATTATTCCATCACAAAATTGCTGGTTGCAAGAAAATTGCAAGAGATTTTCAATTCTATCCTAAATTTGAAATGGAAAATTTTGTTCCAAAAAATTTTGCAAAAGTTTGAAGATTTGGAATTATAATAATTATTATTTAATTAATTAATTATATTTAAGTTTGAAGGTCATTTTAGTATAATAATTTTTTTTTATCAATTTTGATTGCATTCAAATAAAATTAGACTAATTTTTTTTACTTCCTTTCTCTCCTAATTTCTCCTCTAACCAAACACAACTAATTTCTTTTTTATTTTATTTCTTCTTATTTTCTCTTACAACCAAACAAATTTAAGAAAAATAATTTCTTTTTTACTTTCTTTCTCTCCTATTTTCTTCTCTAACCAAACAAAAGAGTTACACTCATTTGTTGTTTTGGCAATGATTTCAAAGGTGTGGCCTTTGCAGTTGTGTATATAGCCCCACTCTTCTTACAATAAAAGCTAGGGCGAGTGGGTTGATCTCTATTTATAAATTAGCATTTGTCACATAAATATATCACGTTCGCCCTTCATGCTTGTTCCCTTGGGGAATGGAATTGAAATGGGACTCTGCAACAACTTCAATTTATTAAATCGATGAAAGCTTCAGTATGACTAACTGGGCCATTACATATAGAATGAGGACACCAATGCTAATCTTATTTCTTGAGAGAGTAGATGAGCGACACGTAGTGATTAGTTTATTGTATTGGACGTTATGTGTTACAATAATGCTTAGACATCCTTTTGAGTTTTGAGAGGTCCCTGTTGCGCATTATGCAGCGTTTGGGCATCAATGTACGGCAAAGAAACTGGAAAAGGTTGTCTGTCTACATCAGACGAGGTTTTTTTTTTTTTTGCCGTAAGACGAGGTTATTTGTATATAAAGTAGTGCAGAAAAACCGTGTCTAGTTTGTTTAGGTACAAGAAAATACTGCTGTTTGTTTGCAGAAAACTGATCGGGTACAGAGTAGGGATGTTGAAAAAGGAGCACCTAGTTACTGCACTCCAGCTATTGCTATTCTTTTTCAATTATGCTTCCTGCTCCTCGATAATGCCAAAACGCGAAATCCTCCTCGTTTTTATACTGCAAATTAAGGTGTGTAAGATGACATTAGTTCATCAGTCTCACTCCAGGTTGGACAAATTAAAGGTGGAGACTAAGTAGCACTAGGATATACGGTATACTACTAGATTGCATTCAATTTATGTAGTATTATGTAATTTAAAAAATTTAAATTTTTAGAAAAATTAATGCGTTATATATAATGGTGCACCAAAATTTTTCTTTAAATTAAATTGTACTATCTCTTGTACTACACTATTATTTTTTATTTTTATTATATATATATATATATATATATATGGTGTCCCACTACTTAAAATTATTATATTATATTTAATTTATGTAGTATTGCACAGTCTAAACAGTCTAAAAAATCTAAATTTAATACATCATACATAATGGTGTACCGAAGTTCTTTCCTAAATTAAATTGTATTATCTCTTCTACTACACTATTGTCTTTCTATTTTTAAATATATATATATATATATATATATATATATATATATTAATTTTAATTCGTGCAACTTTGGGTGATAACAACCTCAGGATAATGGTTATTATTATAAATAATATTATGGGAAGTTATATTTTTTAAAAAAGTTAAAATTAAGTATTTTTATTGTTAAATTATTTTTTAATTGTAAAATAAGTAAATTAAAATTAAAAATATAAATTTTAATATATTATAAACAATTTAATAGTAAAAAGAGGTAGAGCATCCTGTAAGATTATCCGATTGTTATTTATTTACGGCAAACAGTGAGATGAGAAAAGGACTAGAAAGAAAGAAACTCACTGTGAACTTGATTCCAGTCCGGCAGGGGATCTCTTGAAGAAGAATGTCACATGGATTCTCAAAAATAATTCCATTAAAAAATGGCAGGCTACGTCAACCGTATTTCTTCAACTGCTTGTAGATTCCCGAGCAGCAGAATCCGAATTCAGTCGATGTGGGGCCTCGTGAGGAACCAGCTGGGTTTGATGGGAGATTGCAGTCAAAGTCATATTCACTTTAATGATCTGCTTACTGTATTTGCATCGATCCCTCCCACGTTGTAGCCAAAAGGAGCAAAATGATTAAGGTCGAAGAAAATCATGACCCCACCCCCCCCCGGCTCCCCGGGTGTCTTCATCCATGCACCATGCCATCTTTGGATTTCCATCTTCTATTCTTCAAAGACTACTTTCAATCATTTTGTTCAGAAAAATGGCAACTGCCAAGTGCATTTTGTTCGTGCACTTATACACACACAACACTGCCAGCAGTATCTAAACCGTTGTGTTGAGACTGTGCAGTAGAAGTTTAAATTAAATTGCATCAAGCATGCGGTGAGTATAGGAATTAAGAAGACTCGCTGATAGTAGATTAAATCTGGAGATACTCAAAATTTAAAGGATTTTGAATTGGAATTTTGGAAGTATTATTATTAAAAAAGATTTATTGTTTATTACTTCTATTATGAATATAAATTAATTTCACACTAAAAAAATATGAAGATTCATGAATAAAAAAATATTAAAAAAATAATATGAAAGGAAAATTAAACCAGACCGTTACTCATTTCTTTGACAGCATTTGGCATGTTTGGCTTCTATCGTTCAAATATCTCATCATAAGCCTCCATCAGATAAACACACATCAACCCCACTAAATCATCATTCTTTGCTTTTCTTTCTTGGCTTAGGTCCATAAAAAAAGATGAAATCTTTAAGTTTTATTGCATAAAGCTATAGCAGCAAGGCTCGTGCTATTATGACCAACTCATGGATTCGTGGATTAATGGGATATGCGTAGGAATTTCACCTTTATTACAGATAACTTAAGAGTATCATTTTGCTTTATTCTGCAATTTTTGGACTCAAAAGGAAGGTTAACTTCACTTTTTCATAGACCACTTTCCATCATGTGGGGTACTACAATTTCATTATGGTATGGACGGTATAACGTCTCTCCCTATGTTTTCTTTTAGTTTTACCTTTAATAACTCTTTGCTCACAGTTTTAACGAAGCGTGTTTTATGGACATTGAAAATAATTTCATATCTTAGTCATTTCTTTAAAACTTCCACTTGTTAGAATTCTTATAAAATCAAAGTTAAATTGACCGAATTTATATTGGTTTCGCACTTAAAGATTCCAATAACTATGCACAAAATTAAGTGCATTTCTCATTCTTTAAAAAATGAAAGTTGAGCAAGTCACCCTTGGATGCAAACTTCCACCTCAAAAAATATTTCTAATCTTATTTTGTAATTGAAAACCTCAATAATATCAGTAATTTTATGTTAACAAACAATTTCAACATACACAATGAATAAACAAATATTTTTACTCTATCAATAAAAATAGATAAGAAATTATTAAAAGAAAAAAAAAGCACATAAATTATTTAAAAGTAAAGTTCTTTCATATCTTTGAATCTATATCTCTCGATAAAAGTAATATGAAAATAAAACATTAATTACAAATGAAGTTTCCCTTTTCTTTCCATGATTTGCTCTCAGTTTCATATGGAAACATTGTGCTTGAAATATTCTCATGGGTACATTTAGTTCATTAGTATTTATTTTTTGTGGAAGTCAACAAATTCCCTAAGCTTCCAAAAATTCCTCACCCACATCCCGGCCCAATGTGAAATGAAGAATATCTCAAGCCAAATTCCTTTATAACTGAAGCACTTTTTTTTCCCGATGCAGGGCTTTATAATTAAAGTGAATTTAAGATTAAGATACATGCTTCAACTTTTTCTGAACGCTTTTAATTTCTAATATCTAAATGCCAACTAAGACTTTGCTTCCAAGTTATGAGTATGACGATAATTCATACTCAGATAAGCATAACTCATACGTGGATTAACGACTTAATTTGACACTTGTTTTCCATCACTTTTGAGAAGATAAGAGAACAAAAAGAAGAAAATGTTTATTTCACTTTTTAATAGGTCAAGAAAGATTGTTTTATCGGCACTTCTACGCGCGTAAAATATCTATGGACATAATGTATTTGTACGCGGAAATCAACAACCTCTATTGTATATAAGAAAAAGTTATATTATTCGTTTAATGATAATAAAATGCATAAAAGATATTATAATCATTTTAGTATTATTATTAATTTTTTAATTTAATAAGTGTATTTATTGTACAGATGAAAGATAATAAAGGGAGTTAATTTAAATATTTTAAATTAAAATTATTTAAATATATTTTATTATTTTATTATTATTAAATTAGTAGTATAATTATTTTATTCAAATAAAAAAATAAAGGTTGCTAATTTTCATAAATGCTAACCTTCACATTTTCATATGTAGATGTTAACAATTTTCACAAATAAAAAAAATATTATTAATTTAATGATAATAAAATAATAAAAATATTTAAATAATTTTAATAAAAAATTTAAGTCAGAACATTTAAATCAATTTCATCCGTTCTTTAGTTTCATAATAATTATAATTATTAACTTAAAAAATTAATAAAAATATCATATTAATTATAACATTTCATATTATTTTATTATGATAAAATTAATAGGGTAATTTTCTTTCGAGACGAAAAGTACCGATCCCATGTAATAAACACCATGGATCAAGGCAGATAAACACAAGACATGTATCCTTCCACCTAATTTTATGGGTCTTGTTTGCTTTCGTGGAATTCTCATTTTATGAAATTGTTTTATAGATAAACAAACCGAGTCTTATAATTTCTTCTTAGTTTCGTATTATTTCGTTATTTTGTTGTACAAATAAAGTTGGTTGGGCTGATGACATGAAGCTGGCAAAATAGACAGAGCGGTAATACCATGAAAAGAACTGTTGCCTGCAAATGAAGAAAAGGAAAAAAAGAAAAACAGATTTTTGGTATTATATGGAGGGCTCCATTATCCATGACCGTTTCTGAATCCGCATAGAGACGTTATACGTTCGTACTCCCTTTCCCTCGCACGTGGGATCTTACTCAGCTCCCTCTTTATTTAACTGCTAATTGTGCAGACATTATTCATAATCCTCTACCAGATTCAATATCTGTAGGCAGCAGATTCTATTTTGGCTTCAATTATTTGACCACAAGGCTCCGTTTTAGGTTGACAGGATTATTATTTTGAATTTGTTTTTGTCAGTAACATATGCTTGAAACATAATTAATTGCACATTTATTTCTGACCCAAGTCATTTATTTCTTACTATTACTTCTACCTCTGGTTGGAACGGCAAGATTTTTGTACATTATTTAAAGATTGAGATGTCTTCTTACTTTTTTATAGGATATATATACAAATCTTGTAAAATAAATTTAAACCCAATAAAAAAGAGTG
This sequence comes from Sindora glabra, assembly GCA_020226215.1. NCBI lineage: Eukaryota > Viridiplantae > Streptophyta > Magnoliopsida > Fabales > Fabaceae > Sindora > Sindora glabra. The sequence continues at coordinate 30,152,894 of CM035226.1, forward strand.
AAATCTAATAATATAAAATAATTATGACATGATACACAAGAGTGATATCAAATTTTTATTCATAAATCATAATTTTTTTTAAGATTTACACTATTAATGTAAATGAATTTCATATTATTATCTAATTATATATTCTTATGTTAATAACAATGTTAAAGTTCATTTATTGCTATTAGATATTATTAATTACTGTTATTTTTTTAATAATATGTCTTCTTTTTCTTCATTAATAATATAGACTATTTTAAATTAAGAATAAATTAAATTTAAATTCTTTTTTAAATCTGCCATTTCATTGAAAAAATTTATCTTTACTGAATTTGATCCAAATTGAATGTGTACACACACACACACACTACTTTTGCATTAAATAGTGGTATTCAATTGAAGTATCCAACTTTTTGAAAAATTCTAATGTGGTGCATTCACAGAGCAACGCCGACCAAATTGGAAAGAAATTCCAAGCATTATTTCAAGTAAACTAAAAATTTAATTCTTTGAATAAAAAAAAGGCGTTAATACAATTTGATCCTTCGTGATTAGGAGAGGTCATTTGGTTAATATTTGTGATTCATGAGGCATTCATAATGGTTTAATGTGACTCATTTTGTGTTAAATATAACTTGGTGCAAGCAAGTTTTTTGACCTCGCTGAAAGTTTCTGATGAGGCTATTTCAATTCAAATAATGTGTTTCTACCTATTACAAACATGTTTTTACGACAAGTGAAGTCCAACAACACAAATCTTAAAGTGTTTGTCTCTGTAAAATAATCCCTCTTTAACCTAAATATATTACTTTACATGAAATCTAACCCCCAACCCCTCAAAAAAGAAAAAAAGCCTGTCTACCCTCAACAAATTTGAAATTTTAAAAGTAGAACCTTTCATTTTTGTTAATAAATGATAAAGTTAAGATGAGAGCAGATTAAAAAGGCTTGAATTCGCCCTCAGTTTTATAAAATATTTATAGTGATGAATGAACATACATGCTGCGCTCCACAGAAAACCGAGTTGTAAAAATTAATAGGAACAGCAGCCAGTGAGGCAACGGTAACATCCGTTCAGATTTTTGGAAGTTCCTTGAAGGGCATTTTGGGAATATGGAAAAGTTAACGGACACCATTTTATATATAAATCAAAAGAAGAGAAAGTGAGAGAGAGCGAAAGAAGTGAACTGCGGAAGGTTAGGACTTTCATTAGTGGGAAGCAGGTGCAAATTTTCCTCTTACCTCTGTTCTCACTCCATTCCTTGCCATACTACCAGCCGGTCTTCACTTCAACTGTGTTGCTCTCCTTAAAGCCTCTTTCTCTGCCTTCTTCTCTCTTACTCTCAACTGACCTTTACTTTCTCTGCCTATTTCTTCATTACCCAGTCATTTGTATCATCTGGTTTCTTCACATTCTTCTTGGGTGAATCAAAAACCTTCAATCTTTTTCCGTCTCTTCAGTTCATTAAACTTTCGCTGCTTATTTTGTCCTTACCAGTAATTTGATTCATCTGGTTTCTTCACATCCTAATTGGGTGAATCAAAAAGTTTCCATCTTTTTTCTATCTCTACAGTTCATTTTGGTTTCATATACTTCATAGGCAGTAAGATTTGGAGGCAAGAGACGAGAGAGTTGAAAAGTTTGTAGCAAAATCATGGAAGGTCCAAAGCCAGAAGAGATGAGCCACCCACCAATGGATCAACTTCAAGGCTTAGAGTACTGTATAGATTCAAACCCATCATGGGGTATGCCAAGTTTTTATCTTTTTTTTCCCAGATGCTTTTTTTTCCTTTGGTTGATGGATTTAGCTTTTTCATTTTTGTTGGTCACAGCTGAAACAATAGCTCTGGGATTTCAGCATTACATATTGGCATTAGGAACTGCAGTGATGATTCCTTCATTTCTTGTTCCTCTCATGGGTGGAAGTGATGTAAGCCATTGTCGACAAGTTCATTTCTTTTTACTTGAGTATCATTCTTATTGATCTTAATATCTATCTTCATCTCAACTTAAAAGAACAACAGAATTGGGTATATACTTTGATATCCATGTATCTCTCCAATGAACATAAATTTTCATTTTTACTTTTCATGTTATTTGGATTGGATTGGATTTGTTGTATGTGGAAATGAGCTGGGGTTGGTCCCACGAAAAGGTAAAATTTTGACCTTAAAAATTATGTCGGTTAAATTATACCGCTGATCCTCAAGGTTTACCTACATGACAATCAGACATCATATTTTTAGGAAATTACATTCCATCACTAGTTGAATTGTTGACTGACTGGTGATCCAATATTTTACTGTCGGAGACTCACTGGGTCACTCCCAACATAAATTATAATCCAAAGGTATAATCCGTTAGGTCAACGTCTACTCAACTGTTTAAAAGAGACTTGAAAAAGAAATTTATGCATATATTTATCTTTTGATTTTGAATGCTAAACTCACTAAACATTTGGTGTCCTGGCCATTATTCTTTTGAATTGTGAGGTCCATTAAATATTTTTAGCTTTAAGTGTCTTGTGAGTTACACTTACTGAGACTAACATTTGTTGTTTTATTTTCTAATACATTGGTCTTGAGGATTAAAACCTTGCATTTATCAATTTGATGGCTCAGGATGATAAAGTGAGGGTGGTACAGACAATACTTTTTGTTGAAGGAGTTAATACACTTCTGCAGACACTGTTTGGAACCCGGTTACCAACAGTGATAGGAGGTTCTTATGCTTTCATGGTCCCCATCATATCCATAATTCATGATCCTTCGTTGACAAGGATCGAGGACCCACACTTGGTTAGTACATTTTTATTTAACCCATTAGTTCACTTTAATTTGAATTAAATCAAATTGGTCCCACTCTTTTGTCCCAAAAAAAAAAGGCCAATTTGGCTTGTGTAATTTTAATGAGTTGTGATGAACATTTAAGGAGAGCTCTATGAACACAAATGAGAGTAGCAATTTTCTTTTAGTATACTCAAATTTAGAGCAAATGTGACTAATTAGAGAATTTTTAAACACGTTATGTAATACATGAAGTCAATCATAAACTAATAAATGTATAAATTAACTTAAATGCAATATGTAGATTGATAAATGTATTAAGCTTATAATTGATTTTATGAAGTAAATGACAGGTGCCTAAAAATTTCACTGTTGGATTTAGTTGTGAGAGTAGCATTCCTCTTGGCCTACACCTATATTTTTTTTTACTAAATTACGTTTAGTTGTCTCTGGAGTCAATTTGATGCTCTTCTATTTGTCTCCAGAGATTTTTGAACACCATGAGAGCCGCTCAAGGCGCACTCATTGTAGCATCAAGCATTCAAATTATATTGGGATTTAGTCAAATGTGGGCCATCTGCTCTAGGTAACCTCCTGTTGGTCTAATTCATTCTAAGGTTGAAACTGGAAGCTGTATTCTATGCATCAAAATAGTTACTCTAGTTTTTATTTTATGCAGGTTTTTCAGCCCACTTAATATGGTTCCAGTGATTGCATTAGTTGGCTTTGGATTGTTTGATAGAGGCTTCCCTGTGGTATTACAATATTCCAAACGCCACTAAATTTAGTTCTAAGAATTTCAATTCTAAAACTTTGAAAGTAGGCTTATACCATTTAGCATATAAAGCACTGAAAAATTTTGCAGGTTGGGCGGTGTGTTGAAATTGGAATTCCCATGTTAATTTTATTTGTAGCCTTCTCCCAGGTACAACTCAAATTATTCTCTTTATTCTATTGTTTACTCAGTCTAAATTTAGTTTAAATTGGATTGAATTATGCTTCATGAAGAGAATAATGAAGCAAATGATACAGTCTAACTTACATAATTGTTGTATGCAGTACTTGAAAAACTTTCAGTTAAGACAACTTCCAATACTAGAAAGATTTGCCTTACTCATCGCAACTACAGTGATATGGGCATATGCACATCTCTTGACAGCGAGTGGAGCATACAAACACCGCCCTGAATTAACCCAAATTAATTGCAGAACAGACAGGGCCAACCTCATTTCTTCTGCTCCATGGTTGGTCGCAGAAACATCTTTGTTTAGTTGAATATTTTTAGCATATATAGATTATACTGCAAGTTCACACAGAAATTTGCCTAAATAACAAAAACAAACTGGGATTCTGTACAGAAATTAAATCTAAATTTTAGGATGAAACCCACTGATATGTGGCTTCAGATTGCAATAAATTTGTTTTGACTCAATGGCAACAAACTGACACGGTGTGGACTTCCATTTAAAGTTTACTCTTTAGATTATTTGGCAAACTTTTAGTGACTCATGGAACATAACGAGTGCAGGATAAAGATACCATACCCTCTTCAGTGGGGTGCTCCTACATTTGATGCTGGTCATGCTTTTGGAATGATGGCTGCTGTTTTGGTCTCATTAATTGAGGTATGGCATTTACATAACGTGCTGAAATTTAATCTATCATTGATTAAGAAGCTAATATTTTCTTTGACAGTCAACGGGGGCATACAAAGCTGCGTCACGTCTAGCAAGTGCCACACCACCTCCTGCTCATGTTCTGAGCCGTGGCATTGGTTGGCAGGGAATTGGTATCTTGCTAAATGGGCTCTTTGGAACAATGACTGGATCAACAGTGTCTATGTAAGTTCTATTCTTCTTATTTATAGTTTCCACTCCACTTCTTTGAGACAGGAATTGACTCTAGTATGGTCATGACAGAGAGAATGTCGGACTTCTCGGAAGCACTCGCGTTGGCAGTCGCAGGGTCATTCAAGTTTCGGCAGGCTTTATGATATTCTTCTCAATGTTAGGTGAGTTTAATAGCAGTTTGATGTATACTAATATGACATTTTGATGTTCAAATTTAACAAGCTTTGCTTGTTTATGCAGGAAAATTTGGAGCTCTATTTGCATCGATACCTTTCCCCATTTTTGCTGCTGTATATTGTGTTTTGTTTGGTCTCGTGGGTGAGTAGGTTCTTATATTTGATTTTATTTGTGCATCTTTTGCATTCTTACTCTTAATATGACAGTAGCTCTTTTTGTTTTTTCAGCTTCTGTGGGGCTATCATTTTTGCAGTTCACTAACATGAACTCAATGAGGAACCTCTTTATCACCGGTGTTGCTCTCTTCTTAGGTTTGTCTGTTCCCGAGTATTTTAGGGAGTACACTGCGAAAGCCCTTCATGGTCCTTCGCATACCAGGGCTGGATGGGTGAGTATCAGAATCTACATTATTGAATATTTTCAAACATACAAAAATAAAAGATTACGATCATCAATCTTTTGCAGCTAGCATGTATATGCTAGGGACAAAATGAAGGGATGATTGTGTGATGCAATATCATGGAAGATTCATTTTGTTAGGGAAAAAATGATTTATACAAGTATGATAAATAATTAGCATAGATTATTTTATTAATCATGTGTGGATGATTGTGTGATGCAATCATCAAACCATCATCTTTTATGTACAAATGAAGTGCATATACTAAAATATTTGTCTTATTGGTTTTGCAGTTCAATGATTTCCTTAATACTATCTTCTTCTCATCCCCAACTGTTGCATTGATTGTTGCTGTGTTCTTGGACAACACACTTGACTACAAGGATAGTGCCAAAGACAGGGGAATGCCATGGTGGGCTAAGTTCAGAACATTTAAAGGAGATGGCCGGAATGAAGAATTCTACACCCTCCCTTTCAACCTCAACCGGTTTTTCCCTCCGTCCTAAAAATTTTCTATCATAAAGAAAGCTGTTAAGGAAAAGCATCATTTCCTGATAAGGAAGGATTATATGATGATCAGAGTGGGGGTAAAGAGCGAGAAAAAAGATTATATATTTTCAGGCTGCAGAGAATTATATCCTCTGCCTTCTGTTCCATTATTCTTTATAGCTGAATTGGGTTATTATCATATAATAGAACAAAGTTATTTGGCCTTTACTTGAATTTTTCTCATTTTTTAATTATTTATATAGCCAACCACATTGTGGGGTGATTTTTTGGGAGTTTGAATGTTGAACTCAAGTTTCATAACGATAGAATTTTGAGTTAAACAATGATTAAGTAAACTATCCAAACTATATGCAACAACATTATCAATTGAATCAAATTCAATCAAATTTTTCTATACATGGCTGAAAGCAGTCGCTATCAAAATTCATCTCAGAAGATTGGAAAGGGTATGTACCCTATTGGTGCCTGCACATGCACCCTGGGCTCCTTGGCTGTCGATAAATGCTTCGACCATATCTTCTTGTGCCAGCCTTCTGACCTTCCTGGATCATCTTCTTTATTCTATCTTCAAAGCTATTCCATCCTATGGTTCCATTCTCTGACAAGACTGCTGCTAACCTCTTCTTGTTAGGCCGCAATGTAGGAGAATGACCACCGCCATAGTAAGTTCTGAATCCAGAGACCAATGATGAAAGTTGGCTACCAGAGTCGGTCATGGCAAATACATCAGCAGTTGCACATGCAATGAAGTCCAAAGCAGCCAACTGCGTTAGCATCAAATATATATTGTGAGATTTATAAATCAAATAAATTTGGAATTCAAAGCATCTTCATATCTGTTCAAAGTTGAATTGGAATTTGATATTTATACCAATAATGCCAACACAAACATTGTAGTTCCTGTGAAAATGCACCATTAGAAGAAAGAGTACTAGGAAATTTAGTAATAGTCACACATAAGATTGAATATCATAAATTCCTCTCCCCACTAAAGAACCAAATTAGAATCTGGCTGGAACTTGATGTGTACCACATTATAGTCCTACTTCAGTAAAATCTACCCAAATACTTGTGAATAAATGATGTTTAATTACCTGAGAAGAAAAATTCCTGAAAGGTGCTAGCTCATTAGGGGTAAGCAGATCTTCCTTTGTTACCAAATTGGGATAGAGTCTGGTGAAGGGACGCATCCTTGAGTTTCCCCCATATATATGAGAACCAGCCAAATAAATGTAAGTTCCACTTCGGAAACCAAGACCAGCTAGAACGAGTCCTGCTTCTTCTGGTGTCAATGGGCATCTTCCCAACTTTCTCAAATCCATTGAAGCGATAGGGCTAAAACATCAATATTACAAGCCAGAAAAATATTTTAGGAAAATATTTCTTCGAAGAATCAGGGGAAAGTATATTCTAGGAAAATGAGTAAAAATCATACCTTGATTTCTTCAGGCGCTCAAGAAGCAGAGGAAAATGGATTTCTCTGTAGGCTTGAAGCTCCCTTCTCTCGTTTTCCCCACCTCCAAATTCACATAGTGAATAGGCCACCATATCAACTTCAAATCTTAGGTGCAAAGCAAGATATTTGGATAAGCCTCTAGCAGCCTCATGTTTTTCCCTGTTCTGGATGAAGTTTCCAAGCAACTGCGTGTCTAACATACTACGTGGAGCATTATCATATTTTCTAATCCTTTTCACCAAAAGCGAGCCAACTTCTTGAATTTTTGGCACAAACTTCAAAGCATGAAAGTTGCATTTGCATCTTAACCTCTGTAAAGGGAGAACATTAATAGGCAACGGATAAAGATACGGTTTGCACAGTGTTATATGGTGAAATGAGAATAGCAGCTAATCATACTGGAGGATTTCATCCAGGTGATAAATGAGGGATTTGGAGTATATATTGTTTCGTTCTTTTAAATACAATTAAATGAGCATCAGTGTGACAGATCTGTTCCACATAACCTGCAGCAGCCCAATGGGCAACTTTGTGCATGTTGCATCCAATATTCATATGATATTTTCATCAGAGTTCTTCATAATAACAGAATTTCAGAATTAAACTAGTTTAACCTAATTTACCTTGTTGTCAAACCCTAATAGATAACAAATAATTAACTGTAGAAGAAAGCATGTATTTTTTTAATAAAGCATTCATATTGAGCAGCGGCCGGCAAGCTTCAAGTAAACAAGTAATAGTATGCAGAACCAAACAAAGGAAACCTTTTTACCTGAATATCAGGTGGCAACGGATCAAAACCAAGTCGATTTCCGTATCCAAGGAAGTGAACAAGTCCATTCCGTTTAAGAAGAGGAAGAACAATTTTTGTATAGTCATTGGCCGTTGCCTCCTTCACAAGATCTGAATCTGTAATCTAAAATGCAAGGAATTTATTAACATTAATATAGAACGAGTGCAATTTTCCTTATCAGGTATATCAAATGTTAGATGATAAACCTGGCTGCCAATTGCTTCAATATCTAAAGATTTCATATGAGATGGGAGTTCCTTCACAATATTGATTTCATCTTTCATGATATTAATGAAATGGTCCTCCTGGTAAATGTCACCAAACTGGCTGCATTTTTGTTATATTAAAATATTAAACGCATGAAACCACAATTGAGTGTATCAAACAAGGTCACATAATTTTCAATGGAGGAAGTGTTATAATGGTTAAATAAGTACAGGGAGAAGGGAAAAAAACAACACAACTAATTTAAATTTTTGTTAGTCAAAATAACTCGAAATCATCAATATATTGCTAAACATATTACTTACCTAGGGTCGTTCCATACATTGCTGTAAAGAAACTTTGGAATAACCAGAGTTGCATTTAGGAGGGATGTCACAGCAACAGCATTGCAAATCTGTAATCACTACAGCAGTCTAGTTATTCCATTACTGGAGATATCAAATGAATATTACGGTGAAGCACTAACTAGGAACATCTGTATAAGAAAAGAACATATGATAAATTGATAATATCTAAAAACACATCAGATTAGGGCAGCTTGAGAAGCTATCTACTGTTAAAAGATCCTGATAGTCATTGGATCATATTGTACAGCGTAGAGCAATTGTATCCTATAATATTAGGGACTTTCAAGATACCACACTCTGACATGCAAGTCTTTTTTCCATAATCCCTGGTGGAATTAGACTGAAGATAAAAAAAATTTACCGTTCCTCCTATTGGCTCCATCTGCGATTGGGTTGAAACACATAGCATGTTTCATCAGCAAGTCAATTTGATGGCTGTTTATGACATTTTTCTGTTCTGTCATCTTGGTTACAGATATGAAAACAATTTGTGTAACTGACAAGCCTTTTTGACAGACTAAAAGACAAACGCAGAGGCTTTTCCTCCTGAGATTAAATCAAGCCGGCCCTGACCCCCAATGTGTGTATTCAGTGTAGTTCATTGTACACCAAGCAATTTGATTTCTTTTCCAACATTCAATGTGATTAGTCTTAAATCTGATCAAGAATTCTACCTTTGAAATTGCATCTTTTAGTAATATGCAAATTTGATGTCAGAATATAGAAAATCTGTTCTGTAGCGCTCTATACTTACAGCAACTCGTTGTTGATTAAGGCCACCATTTGCACTGACCAATATGTAGCCATTGCTTTTCTCAAATTTCCCTGTTCCAGAAATACAAACTAATCATGTAATAATATAAATAATGGGTTAAAGGACTACTGAACTTACAATTCAAAATTAATGTATTATATTAAAAGTATAGGCATCATTATATCTTCTAAAATATTTGTAAAATGTTTTAAAGCAGCAAGAAGAATGGAGCAACGAAGGTTCATATACCTTGATTGTTCATAACCTTTCTGTTTGCACAAGGTTCCCAAGAAGATGACTGCTGATACGGTTCAACCCACAAATTTGATGACTCTTGCTTGAATTCTCTCTGGCGCAGTAAAAGGTTTCAGTAATTAGGTGAGGACGATACGAACCAGAAAAACAGTAACCTTATACAACAGCTGATCCAAAAAGGGGGAAAAAAAGCATTAATCTGAAAGATTTTACACTAACCTCTGCAAGGGCACTGGAAGCCAGGTTAACAAGTCTATCGTACATCTGTACTGGTTTGTTAGTGTTGATACGTCCATCCTTCTCATAGAAACAAATACAACATTTATTACGCCGATTAGCCAGTTTCAATGTGAAACATTACACGGACTTGAAAAATTTTAGTTGAGTAAATTGTATTCTATGAGAAAAATATGTTCACCATAACCTAGGAAATCAAATACTAAGAGATTGACAACAAAATAATGTATGTAGAAGGATAGGAATAAAAATCGGCATGGTTTCCAAACTAAAGATTAAAGTGCACTTGCTAAAGCACTCATAGGAAAAAGTCAGAAAAATAATTAGGGGTTGCAAGAATATGCATTGAATTAATAAAAGCATAATCAAAGAGCTGTATTAGAATCATATGTACTATGTAGTCAAATTGCTAGCACATTCTAGATGAAAATTGTTCATCAATGACATTAAACTGAGCCCAACATTCAACATAATAGGGTGCCTGACTAACACTTCCAATAGTAATTAGCAGCACCAAATAGGATGTACCGATGTAGTTATTGTACTTGACACCCTTGAGCTGGAGATGACTCTCTTCAATTATTCCTGGGATGTGAGGGAGTGGGTCTTGTTTCGTATTTGTTAATTCATTTCTGGTTCACTCTAACACAACTTATACGCTATAAAAACTGTATATAATATCTCAGGCTCACTCAATCCTAACATAATCATGTTCACTAGAGGACTGTATCAAAGAATGCTAATCCAGGAATGTTACCTGCATATTTATTCAACAAGAGTGACAACACAAACACAAGATGTTTTACCTGAATCCCACTTGAACTATTATAGGCTGTATTCTGTTGAGGATTTGCAAAATCAAAAAATGAGACCATAATTGAATCGAGCAGGAAAAGGCAACCCATCAATCCAAACATGACAGCAATAGTCCTGACGTGCTTTTGAAGCCACAGATGCTTTTTCCCAACATAGAGTCCCCTACAAGAACTATACTTTGAAGAATCGCTTTTCAGCCCCTGAAAAAATAAACTTTTGGAATTCCAACGGCAATCACCCCCTGCGAACCTCCTCCATGAATAATGCTCACCGCTACCCTTCATAGTTTCAGAACTTCTGGTCTTGTAATCTTTCATTCCTCAGCCTAAATTAGCGTTCCAAAACTTGGTACCCACCCGGACTTCTCATAACCATCATTTCCTCTTAGTACAATAATCTATAAATGCAGATTCATGTAGCTGGAATTTTCAGCAAATCATAATTCATTCTCGAAATATACAGACAATCATTGGATGAAGGATATAAAATGATCACTAAAACAACAAGAACGACCTCTAGAAGCCCACAAATGCCACTGTTTCCGAGCTCTATCTGTCTCTTATCATGTCTGAAACGAACCCACCTAGCCATTAGATGACAGGCACAAGGTTATTCAAGTTTGGTGGCGACAAGCGAGAGCATATGAAAATTAGACCAAAAAACGTAGCTTTCTACCATGAATTCCAAGTGAAGCGAAGAAGTTGGTGATGGGTGTATAAGAAAGAAAGTGGGGGAGTGAAATCGAAGCAAAAGTTGAAAACTCTGCCGTGTAGTTTGAAATAATCTTGTAGAACAAGAATTGCATCTGCAACAACAACAACTTCCCACCAAACCGAAATATAGAATAAGGCAGAGCTTCCCTCGTTTCCATCTTCCCAATCAAAGCGTAACAATTACAAGAAAATTTCGAGCGATATTTTCTTTTTCTATTATGTTACGGTTATCAAAGGGATTTGAACGAGAGTTCTTTCGTTACATGGTTTGATACTTAGATTTGGCGGGCCGTTATCCAGAGCCTCGTATCAATACGAAACCGTTAATATTTCTTCAGAAAGCTTTCGAAGTTTCTTTTTAAATAAGAACTTTTTATTCTCATGCGGCACATTAAAAGAGGTAATATAAGGAAGAAATAATTTATTATTAAATAAATAATTAGTTATTAATAGATTTGAGCATGTTACTTGAAGTTGTTCGCTTGAATAGCATGCTTGAGATTACAAATTTAAATCTTTTTATCATCATATAACAAAAAAACATATTTCTGATACTATTTTTAGTGAGAGAAAATTTGATTATTGAGAATAAGTTACAAAAGATAGCTTCTTATCTCACTAAAAAGCTTTTTTTTAGCAATAAAATTTGTATTTTTTTTATAATGATAGAAGTGATAATTTATTTGATGTATGAAATTGTTTAGTTCGTCTCAATAGTATAAAAACTTCTCACAGAATATAAAAAGTTGCTTATTCATCTTTCTTTATGTAAGTTCTATTTTTTAAACTATTTATAGATATAATAATAAAATTATACTTATTAAATAACTATAATTTATTAATTTATATTATAATAATATTAAATATATACTAATTATTTTATTAATACTTTTTAAGATATTTAAAGTTAAATCAAATAAGATATAAAAAATTATTTCTTGAGAAGTATCATTTCTTAAGTGTCAATAAAATAATTATGAATATTTTAAAAAAATTATATAAAAAATTATTTCTTGAGGAATTAAATTTTTTATAAAAAGTTATTTTTTATGTGAATTAAATAACTTCTAAATATGCAATGTTCTAAGTTCAAATCCAAACACACGAACAAAACTAGGTAATGGGTTGAGGGGGCCACCCCCCAAATAAAAGCTATTACTTAATACCACATGTTACACTATAAAATTTATAAATATTGTTAGAAAAATTGAACATTAACCCCTCCAAGATATTTAATTTGACTCCTAAGTTATTATATAATTCCACACATTAAACAATAATAGTCATTTTAAGAATATAATAGTTATTTTATTAATATTTTTTTAAAAAATTTAAAATTAAATTAAATAAAATATAAAATTTTTTTTAAGAAGTGTTGCTTTCTAAATATTAACTAAATAATTATAAATATTTTTAAGAAAATTCATATAAAAAATTATTTCTTAAGAAATTTAATTTTTCAAAAGAAGTTATTTTCTATGCGAATTAAATAATTTTTAAATATGTAATGTTCTAAATTCAAATCCAAACACATGTGCGGATCTAGGTAATAGGTTGAGGGGGCCATGCCTCTCCCCCTAAAAAAACTTACAATCTAATAACACATATTATATTATAAAATTTATAAATATTGTTAGAAAAATTAAACATTAACCCTTTCAAAATATTTAATTTGACTTCCAAGTTATTATATAATTCCACACATTAAACAATAATTTTTTAAATATTATTTAAAAAATTAAATATTGTCCCCTTAAAAAAATTTGACATATGCCTTCAAATGTTGTGTTTTTTAAACAAAATGCTTTCACATTCATAAAAATAAAAATAAATTTTATTATTTGCAATAAAGCAAACTTAATATCATATTTATTGTAAGCACATGTGAAGGATATTTTAGTAGTGAATAAATTATTTTTTATTTCATATTGTTAAAATAATATTGTAACTTATAATAGTTCGTTCTTAAGTAAGAAAATACAAAAAATTAACCCACATCACCATAACATATAATTATACTAAAAACATATTGCATTTGTACAAAAAGGGGGGAAGATTCTTATCAAATTTAACTTTTGGTTTTTACTTTAGATAAAATGTGATAAACTTTTTAAATAATGATAACAAGTTTTATTGTTTAAAAGTTAGTTCTCTAACTAAATTTAAATTGTATTGCTGTATTGCTTCTATAATTTTTTCTAATTTTGAAATAAATATTTAAATTTAAAAGTTTTAATCATCTACTTTTGAAAGAAATCAAAGAATTTCTTGAGAGTGCTAATGTCTAACTTGAGGAAATTTTTGCACACGTCCGTTATTTTTTGGGATGCCTACGCCTTATAAGAACTATCTACCAAACTAGATAAAAATAATTACATATGCTTAATTTTAAAGTATAGATATCTAATTAACAATTGAATAAAACTATTTATAAAGTCAAAATATGTTAACTTTATTACATTTTTTAATTATATATTTCTATAACTTTTAATTTTATTTAAACGCAATTTTTTTTATAATGATGAGAGTGATAATTTGTTTTGTCACTTTATTATTAAAATGCTAACTAAATACAAAATTTTTTATCAGTAATACTCATACATGTAAGTTTAATCCCTTTAATGAAACTTTTCCAGTTCCGTCCCTACCCAAACATGCTCGAGATTAAAGTCCCTAAAGCATTGAATGTCACTAACCCCCTACTTGGATATAAAGAAAAAGAAGGAAAGAAAATATGAGAAAAAAATTAAAGGAAAGAAAACAACAAATTTTTTTTTCCCTTTCTCACTTAGATTTGTAGAAAATTAAAAAAATGATAAAAATAAGAAAACTTAAATTAAATTAAATAAAAAATTTATTGTTCAACTTAATATATTTTTGTAACATTTTATTTGTGGCCAACTACGATTATAATTCACAGCATATATGTATATTTTTTTTGTAAGTATATTTTTAACAAATAAAAATTTGAAAATATTATTAATTCAGTATTCATAAAAATACTAATAATAAATTTTAACCATCGTAAATGTCTTATTAATAAAAAAATTTTCTTTTTTCTTTTCATTTTTTCTACTTTTGTTATATGAATTTCTTTTAACTAGCATTTTGAAATTAGTAGAAGATTAATAAATTATTTTATAACAAAATATATTAATATATATTTTAAAATTAATTATTATTTTAAAATTAATCTATTTTATATAAATTACAGGGGTCTCAATAATAGGCACATAAAATTAGATAACAGACGAAGAATGTGGTTTATGTAAAATATCAAGCAGTAGATTCTATCAAATATTAATCATAGCACTGTAAGATCCCCCCCTATAACATTGTTGAATTTCCCACATTCTAGTACGTATATGATGCAAAACATTAAAAATTCTGCAACGGTATTTAAAGCTAAATTTCATATTTCAAGATTGGAAAATTGCTTCTCTTTAACGCCGATATGGGAATAAATTCCATTTTACCATCTCATAAAGAATTGCGGAGTAAAGCAATCATGGAAAAAAGCAATAGACACTTATTTTCTGAGTTGGAGAGAGTGAGAGGGGGGAATAAAAAATATATGTTTTCAAGATAAACAAAAGGTAAAATTATAACAAGTAAGTTTTTCAATTATTTTCATATATGACAATAAAAATTTTTGGTGGATTTCATCAATTTTTTTTTACTCCTCTTCTCTTCCATGAAATTTATATCCTGCAACCAAGCAAAGAAAATCATTGTTTTTCACTTCTTTGTTTCATTTTTTACATAAACAAACATGAGTAACTCATTCATTACGAGATTCCAGCCCCCCCCCCAAAAAAAAAAGATACTACTTTAAAAGTCAAAATACTCAATATGTTAAGAGATTGAAAAATTAATTACCTAATTTTAATTTTAAGCTTTCAAATGATAACTAATTGGAGCAACTATTCGAAGTATTAAAGATTTCTTCAAGGTTATCTCTAAAATTACATTTGGTACAATAAAATAAAATAAAATGAAATGAAATGATCATTCTATAATTATGTTTAGTATAATAAATATTATAAAAATAAAATAAAAAAGGTGTCAATGACAATAATACTCTTAAAGATAAAAAGAAAATGTAAAATTGAAATCATGTATACACACACACAAACACACACGAAAGATGGTAATCATTTTTTTATTTTTTTATAACCTTTTTATAATTAAACATAAAAATCATAATTATCAATATTATATTTAATCAATAATTTTTTATAGTATAAGAATAAAAATTTAATTTATCAAATATTTTATATTGAATAATTTTATAAAGAATATAGAAATATTTTTTTAAAAAAATTATTATTAGAAAAATAAATATTAAAATATTTTAATAATATAATATTAAAAATAGATATTATTTTATTATTTATTAAAAAGAAATAATATTAAAATATATAAAAAATGTAAAGGATAATAGAGTAAAAAGCCCACGTCACATACCATTTCATTATTTTTACTATGGAATCAAGATTCTATCATTTAATAGAATGGTTATTCCCTGTAAAGTGGATATTCTTACTTTAGAGTGTCTATCAAACAAACATTTTATATTCTATTTCATTGGATCATGCCAAGCATGAATTTCAAACCCTTGCATAAAATTCATCTGTAAATAATATTTTTTCTATTGAACTATCACTTTATTGATCAAATTTTCAAAATTTGTGAAGATAAAATTTCATCATCCTGAAGTTGAGGATTTTTTTTTCATTTTCCCTTTTTTAATCCATGTAAAAGAAATAAAACGCCCTATCGGACCTGACTACAGCTTATACATTTCTTGACTAATATCAAACATTTTGAGCTAGCATTGGATAATGCTTTTATTAGTGAAGGATAAGAGTTACAATATTTTTTCCATCTAAATCAATATAATTATTTATTTGGCAAGGAAAGGTTTCAACCTAACACCACACCTATCTCTAATCTTTTATCATGAGGGCACGTCTAGTGTATATGTGTGTGTATGTGTAGGTATATTTTTTTAACCAGTCATTTGATCACTATATTAAGAAGCATACAAAATATCTAATAAGGGTGTAAAATAGTTCAGGATTTTATGGGTGAAGTGACACCTAATATTATTTAAAAATTTTATTTTTTTATCATATTTAGAGTTCGAATTTAAAAATATTATGTATGAAAAAAAAGCTTACAAAACATAATCAAAGAAGAAAGCAAAAATAAAGGAGGACAAAAGTTACAAGCTCCTTTGATCTCCATGAAAATTAATTCTGCGCTTGTCACCTGCAAAATAGACCTTCTTAATTTTGTTCAACGATGCAACAACATCTCTCATATTGATCCGTACTTCAGGCAAATCTGCACAACAATCTAAGGCTAATGCCAAAATAGATGATACAGACGTGACTATGGCATCACAACGTTCCTCTTCTCTCTTCAACAAGTTTGAATCCACAACTTGGTCTATTGCATGGGGCAATGACTCGTTAACCCAACCTCTTAAGCTTAATCCTCCAACAAACATGTGATCTGTTGGTTTCTTTCCTGTGAATGTTTCTATCAAAGTAATCCCATAACTGTATACATCTCCTCCGGCTGAAATAATTCCTAGGGATCCATATTCTGCATCTCAATTCAAGTTGCTATCAAATGAAGGATTTGTGTTTTTTAAAGTGCAACGTTCAGATTTTCTTAATATAAACAACTGGGTACAGTCTACATATATGGAAACTATTATTATCCTCTTCATTTTTTCTCATAATTTTTTCCTCATTTGTAGTTGGACAAATTGATGAAATTTAACTTAACTATATTCACACCCCTTCTACATTTAGAAATATATACGCATCTTTTTTTCTTTTTTTCGGTGGAGCAGAGAAAGTAAATCTATATTTAAAAGAGAAGGAAAGACTTGCGAGTGTATAAAAAAAGGAATGTTAATATATACCTATCAAAATTGAATAGATATGAGTGTAATTGTATTAAATCTAAAAGAATATGAATGTAATTTGCTCTCTGTTTTCCGCTCTTTAAATATACCATGTACTTTCAAGTGGTTTAAATCCACAATTTGATTAATACAACTTTCCTTTTTTCCTTTCTTTAATTTCTCACCAAAACAATGCAAAATGCTTATGAGTAGTTCCTTGTGTGCAAATGTTTGGTTATGGTGAAGTGAACTCAACAAAAGTGAAAGTGTAGAATGGAGGATTATTACCTGGTGCAATGTATCCAAGTGTAGCCATGGTCCTGGTATAGGTTTTAGATTGGCCTTCATTCAGAAGTTTGGCAATGCCAAAATCACTAAGATGGGCGACCATATCTTCATTCAACAAAATATTACTGGGCTTCACATCACAATGAACCACTGGAGGTGAAGAACCATGATGAAGATACTCCAGTGCACACGCCAGATCTATCATTATGTTCAGCCTTTGCAAGAAATTCAAACAATAATTATGAGAGTACAGCCATTTTTCAAGATTTCCATTTGGCATGAACTCCATCACTAAGAGCTTGAAATCAACACTTGAACAACTACTGATGATCTTGATGAGATTGCGGTGACGCAAGTTGCGCATTGCTTCACATTCTGCATCGAAGATATTTGACGTTATTTCCAAGTCCAAATTAAATACTTTCACTGCCACCAACGTCCCATCTGAAAGTACCCCTTTGAACACAGAGCCAAAACCACCATTGCCAATTAAATTGCTCTCATCAAATCCATTGGTTGCTTCTTGAAGTTCATGATAAGATATTCTTCTTGGTGCTGCTAAAGTTCTTGATAAATCTCTATCAGTTGGATCAATATTTTTGGTGCTTCTGCGTCGTAGAAGGCGCATACACAGAACAACAGCAATGGCCAACAGAATTATAGGCAATATGATGCATATAATGACGATCACTTTTGTTTTTGACCTTTGTCTAGTTTTCTTGCTGCAGGGTGGGACTTTTAGTCTTGCATTTCCACAGAGTGCTTCATTAAATATGAAAGACTGAGCTGTGAAATTTATAAAAGGTCCACCATTGGGAATCTCCCCTCGTAACCTATTATGGGAAAGATTGATATTTTGAAGATAATGAAGTGACTCCATAGATTTGGGAATCACACCGGACAAAACATTATGTGATATATCCAAGGAGGACAAACTTAACATATTTCCAACTGAAACAGGAATGTTGTCTTGCAACTTGTTGTATGCCAAGGTGAGAGTTTGCAAATTTTGCAAATTTCCAATGGCACTGGGTATGCTACCCGAAATGAGATTTTTTGATAGATCCAACACTACAAGAGCTTTCATATTCCCAATATCCGGTGGAAGAAACCCAGTTAAAGAATTGGAAGATAAATTTACCTCCAAAATGTCTCTGAGATTCCATAGAGAAGTGGGAATCTCATAATTCAATTTGTTAGAGCCCAAGTAAAGCTTTCTTAGGAAAGTAAGATTCCCCAGACATCTTGGTATCGATCCAGAAATTTTATTTTCAGTTATATACAGCTCACTAAGACTCCTCATTTCACAAAGTTGGTCAATGATTGATCCCTCCAGTTTATTGTTGCCAAGACTCAAATATTGGAGAGAACGTAAACCCTTAATTGCAGCAGGAATCCGTCCACTCAAATCATTAAGATACAAACTTATTGTAATCAAGTTGCTTATATTTCCGATTTCCGGGGGAAGTTTGCCATTGATACCGCAAGAGTCAGCAATGAACTCTTGAAAAAAGTCAGACATATTTCCTATTGAGTTAGGAAGGTTTGCATGCAAAGGATTCCCTGCTATGTCTAGAGACTTCAAAAGCCTCGAATTTGTCAAAGAAGTGAAGAAATTGCCTTCAACTGTGAGAGCGTCAGTGGTCAGATTATTGTATGCTACATCAAGCCAATTAAGGTGCCTCAGATTTCCAAGTGCATTGGGTATGAGTCCATTGAAATTATTCAGATGCAGTTCTATAGTGGTAAGCACAGAAGCATTGGATATGCTATTTGAGATTTTTCCAGAAAGTTTGTTCTCGGACAAGTATATTTCTTCCAAGTTGGGCAGACCATAGCCAAAATCTGAGGGGAGAAATCCTGTAAGGGAATTACTTGTAAGAAACAAGTAATTCAATGTCGAGATGTTGAATAAACTTGAGGGTATGGATCCATTCATGTTGTTAGATCCCAAAGCTAAACCGGTTAGGCTATGGAGATCAACAATTTCCTCGGGTATAGAACCTGAAAGCACAAATCGTGAAGGACATAGTAATTAGACACCAGACAACATCTATAAGAATACATATAGAGAAGTAAAAAAAAGGAGGTAGTGCGGTTTTCTTTTCATGTGTTTCTCTAATATCTCAATATGCTAATTAAATTCATCTACAACAAAGCTAGGCTATCGATGGGGTGAACATTTCTTGCATTTATTATATTAATTGATGAAATCTATCTATATACAATCTCTAATGAACAAAGGCAACCTCAAACACTAAATGAAACCGATGTAAAGGTGAGGACAAGGAGGAAAAATATCAAAACGGTTCTTAGTTAGAAGATGAATGTCTTGATGTTCTTAAAAATCAAAGTAGTTCAATGTTTCCTCTGCTTTATCCAATGAACAGTTCCTCCCGATTTAAAAGTTTGGCTTTTAATTATTTTTCACATCCCTACCTCAATGACCAATTAATTGGGGAGGTACATTTTACTGATGGAGTAAAGAAAAATCCTCCCTCCAACAAAAGAAAAAAGGCAAAAAAGGGATAGATCTCAGATAAGTGAAAGTGGAAATCTGGACCCCCTTCTTTTGGTTTTTTATCTTTCATTTGGAATAAAGATTTCTTCTTCTCCTTAATATAGTATTTCTCATTTAATTGTTTCTTTTTTATGTCAATGTGACATCATTTTTTTCAATGTGGCTTAACCTTTTTTCTACTTGACTCGACTATTGTCTATTTGAAACCTATAAGAGGTTTGCGACAACAAACTGATCAAGTAATAGATTCAGAATTAAAACCCGAACCTACTAGTATCTTTTAATGAAAGAGAGAGAAGCATAGTTTTTATCCTTTCCATTCTGGTGCAGCCTATCAATCACTCAAGTCCATGAAAATTTTCATTCGAGCATTTCAACAAACAAAAGTAAAGCATCTCCAATTCTACTACTGTTAAAATAACCTTGAATAATTGCATTCCATGTTGCTTAAGTGCCACCAGCTCTATCATAGCCCCAAGTTTCGACCACAAGAGTTCTGTTCTCTCCAGTGTGTTTTTGAGAAAATTCATACAATAAAAGTGCAAGTTTATGGAAGAATTCAAGGTGCCACTTCTATTTGAGTCCCTGTCAAGGAAACCCAGATCACTCAGAGGAGCAAACAACAGGTGAACGAAGCAAGGATGGAGGTGCAACACAATTTACCAACCAGAGGTATAGGGTAGCTGGAAACGGAAGGAGATGACGTTGAAATATGAGGTCTAGCAGGGGATTTTGAAAGTGGAACCAGAGGAGATGCTAAGAGTAACCACTACCAACGTTCATTGCATTCGCTTTGCAACTTGCAGGCCAATGGGCCCCGGAGAACAAAATATAGAAGAGAGCAAAATATAACGATTTCTCTTGTTGAAATTACATGTAGCTCCTTTATAATTTTATTTTAAAATATACATAAGCCTCTTTGTAATTTTACAAAAAAAAAAAAAAAAAACTACGAAATCCATTTTTAAAACTCTGTTAAGAGATTATTAAAACATAGTCAAAACTAAAAACTATTATTTTATAACCGAAGCACGCGTCTTTTATTTATATACGTTTTCATATTTATTTTAGTTCAAATTTTGAAGTGTTTTTTTCCCAAAGATTTTTATTTTAATTTTTTTTATCAAAGAAGATATTATTACCAAAAAAAATTATTTTAATATTTTTCATGTATACTGATTTTAATATTTAAAGTACAATGACAAGTTGACAACTCTAACATTTGAATATAAAACATCAATAAGTAATATAATATAAAAACACTAAGAAAGGAAAGCCACATCAAATGGATTAAAAAAATCATTAACCCAAGATGAGTACATTAAATAAATTGCAAAATAATATATACTAAAGCTTGAAAATTTAAATCTTTCGTTTGATGATAATTTTAAAGATTTGAGGAGAACTAAATTGCAGGTGTGATTTTATAGAGATTCGTGAAGACTTAAGGTTAAAATTTTCTTTCTGTTAGTATAAAAAATATTTTTAGAAAAAATTAACTTGAGAAGAATTACTTTAGTAAGAATGAATTTTATTTTAGCTGTGATATATATGATAGAAGAAATATTTTTTAAGAATGAGTTTTAACATGTATTAAGTTCAATGAAAAAGAATTCTTTAATGCTTTAGAATTAAAAAAAAAAATTCTACCTTAGATATGCTTCTTCTCTACTTTCATTGTGGTGTATATGATCATCATATAGAGGGATGTCCAAAATAGAATATGCAGAGGAAAGATGAGGAACTAAACTTAAATAAGAGAGGTAGTCCACAAGGAAAGAATAACGATGTAGCAATGGGAAATGCTGGTAGCAAGAAAAATAATAAACAAAAACAATTAGATATTGAGGATTGGATGGTTATGTGGATGCCAAGGAGGGGGAGAAAAGGAAAGAACTCAAAACAAATATATAATAATAAAAAGGCCTAAAAAGAAGAATGGGTAGGCGTAGAATAGAACTATATCTTGTTATATTGCTCCAGTTAATCCTATTTCTTATAAGGAAGAGGTTCTTGAGGATAATGCTTTAGAAGTTAATAATCAAAACTAACATACAAATCATCAAAGTGTCTCTATTTTAAAGAGGCAAGAGACTCATTTGGTGAAAGAAAGGGGTTAGAATGCAAGTTACTAAGCAAGCTAAGCCAACATAAATTAATATAAAGAGTCTTTATGTAGTATGTTTGCAAGAGAATTAACCAACTAGTTTGGTTTTGGAGCATGTTGAATAACCAATAATATAGGCAGAGGGCTAAAAAAGACATCATGAAGGAATAAGGAAAGGAATTCCGAATTCTGCTATCGTTGCTTGTAACACTAATTTGGTGTTACAATAACTAGTGGTAGGGAGTTTATCATATAAGAAATAAGGTTGGTAATACCTCTGTTAGATTTACCAGACCCACCTAATGGTGTAGATAGGATAGAATTCACGGGAAATAAGGAGAACAGTGGCCCAAATATATTAAAGAATAAAGCAAATCCAAATGGCTTGGACATTGAGGTACTATTTGTGCCTACTTCTTGTCCTTCTGAAATGCAAATTAATCACTTGTAATATTCCACTATACCTTGCTTTAAAATTAGTTATGATGAATAAAGTTCTAGTATGGAATTGTCGAGGAGTTAGGAAGCTTGAATTCCTATTGAATGCTTATAATATTATGACAAAGCATAGTCCTAATGTCCTAGCCTTATTAGAAACTAAATCTTTTTCTAATCTTCTTCTAATAAGGCTAGTGGCATTTTTAAAAAGTTAAACTTTAATAAATTCATTATTAAGGAATGTAAGGGATTATTAAGAGAATTATGGGTGGCATGGAAAGATAATAATTATGATTTTCAATTGATAAAACATTCTCATCAATTTATACATTTAAAGGTGACTTGTCCTGAAAAAGAAGAATGGTGTTTTTCAATTGTCTATTTAAATCCTCACTATTATGTTAGAAAGGAGGACAAAAGACAATTATTAGAGTTATCACAGCAAATCCAAGGTAAATGGATGTTAGCTAGTGACTTTAATAGTATAATTAAAGCAAGGGGCAAGGGAGAAGAAATAAGGTACTCCTATTATTGATTCCAAGTGTTAAGAATTTGCTTGCTAGATTAAAGATTGTAGGTTGATTAATATAGGTTGGTAAAGTTCTAAATTCATACAAAGAATAGCTAAGGACTTGATAAAGTGATAATGTAGATTTTATAGATGCTAATGTTAGAATTTTTCTTAAAGTATATTTGAATCATCATCCTTTGCTAATTAAGTTAAATAACAAAAAAATTAAGGAAAATAGGTATTTTTATTTTGAGGCTACTTGGTTGTTTCATGGTAAATTTAATAATTGTTTAAAGGATAACTGAAGTGCTAATATCTCTATTGATTCTAGTTTTTTTCATATGAAAGATACTCTTATTAGGTGGAATAAGGAGGTTTTTAAAGATATTAGAAGAAGGAAAGCTAATGTTATGGCTAGATTAAGAAAAGTTCAAAAGACTATGGATAGAAAATGGTATCTTTATCTAGAATTTATTGAACAAAAACTTCATAAAAAGTTAAATGCAATTCTAAAATGGGAAGAGGTCTTCTGACATCAAAAGTCAATGGCTAAATGTATCCATGATGGAGATTGTAATACAAAGTTCTACAATATGAAAATTAGGGTTCAAAAACATACTAATAGAGTTACCATTTTGAGGGATAGTAATGGTCATTGGGTGGATGACAATGAACAATTGTTACACTAGTAACGAATTTCTTTCAAAATTGATTTACCAAGGATAATAATTTATATGTCAATTTAAAGACTATTATCACTTTTCCTTCTATTTAAAAGAAAATTTTGGATATTTTAAATGAGAAAATTACTCGCCCAAAAATGAGAAAGGTTATACTTATAGCCTTAAGTGATGATGGCTTTCCTACATTGCTTTATTAGGCTAACTAGGATACAATTAGGCATAGTATGTATGATTTTCCTCATGCAATGTTTGAAGAAGGTCTAGATATCCAAAGAGTTAATCAAACTCTTGTAGCTCTAATTCCAAAACAGGAACATTTGAAGTTTGTTATTCAATTCAAACCTATATCTTTATGTAATGTTAGCTATAAATGTATTATTAAAGTTATTATAAATAAACTTAAGAGATTATTACTTATTTCAAACTTAGGCGTTGTATTTAAAATAATATTATAGTAGCTAGTAACATGATCCACTCAATGAAGAAAAAACTAGTAAAATTAGATATATGACTATCAAAGTTGATCTTGAAAAGGCCTAAGATAGACTTTATTGGGATTTTAGGAAGGAGGTGTTAATTAAAATGGGTATTCTTCAAATTTAGAAGAATTATTATGAATTATATTAGTTCTTTAAGCATGAATGTTATATAGAATGTTTTAAAGATAAGGGAGTTTAATCCAACTAAAGGAATACAACAAGGAGATCTTATTTTTCCATATCTTTTTGTTATATGTATAGAGAAATTAACCCTTTTTTTTAAAGTTTAAACTCAAGTAAGGAGTTAGAAAGCTTTAAAATATGGAATAAATGAACTTGTTATTTTTCATCTAATGTTTATTAATGATTTACTTCTATTTGCTGAGGCATCTTTGGATCAAACATCTAAGTCGAAGATTAATAATACTAAATACAAGATTCTTTTTTTCCCTAAAAATGTGTATAAGCAATTAATTATGATAATTGCTAATGTAAATGATTTTGATGTAATTAGTAATTTTGGCAGATACTTAAAAGTTAGGTAGGCAAAAGTTAAAAATAATATGATAATCCAATTACTAAGGTCAAAAGCAACTTAGCTAGATGGTAAGCTAAAACTTAGTATATGGCTAGTAAAGTGATAGTAACCAAGTTAATATTAATTATTATGCCTCATTATCAAATACAGGTATGGAGGATTCCTAAAAGCATTTATTTGGTTATGGAAAAATTTCAATGTGATTTACATTAGGCCATAATGAGAATATAAGAAAGATTAATACCGTAAGTTAGGAACAAATTTGTCAACTAAAGAATACAAAAAGGTTGGGTTTAAGAAGAATTGAAGCTATGAACACTGCTTGTCTTAAGAAGCACTATGCTTAGATTTGCTCTGAGAAACAAAGCTTATGGATTGATGTTTTGAGGGGGCAAATATAGTCAAAGAGCTCATTAGCCTATAAATATTATCACTAACTCAAAGGATTCCATGTTTTGGAAGGATCTTGTTAGACTTGAGCATGAAACATTGAAGAATATGATATGGCAAGTTGGTGATGAAAGTTCAATGGCATTTTAGACTAATAAATAAACTGGCTTAGATGAACCTTTAGTTTAGCACTCTCTGTTGTAGCTTAATGATAATCATTTGTCTACTTGTGCTTAAGACTTTATTGTTAATGAAGATTAGAACAGGGAAGTATTTTCTCAAATTATTCCAAATCATGCTATTAAAATGATCCAAGCTATCTCTTCACCGAATCAAGAAAGTAGAGTTAATCATTTGGCATGAAGGAGTAAGAAATTAGATGAATTTTTTTTTTTTTTTGTAAAAAATGCTTACATAAAGGTAGTGCATCATACTTAGGTTGAAAAGTATTTATGTCGAAAGGCTATTTGGAAACTCCTTATTCCTTTGCATATTAGTTATTTTATTGGGTAGCTTGTCATGATAAGTTACTAACAAATAGTTTTATTTCTTAATAAGGTTTGGTCTTTAAATGCTACAAATATTGTAGACACAAGGAGGAATCCATCTTGCATGCTTTACGAGATTGATGACAAGCTCGGTCAATTTGGAAAAAACTTCTCCCATCAGATTGCTTAGCACATTTTAATGTCTTAGATCATGAAGGATGGTTTAATTATAATATATTTGGCTAGTATGTGTCGAGAGCATATTATGAATGGAGTTCTTTATAGGTCATTTCTTGTTAGTTGTCATAAAATTAAAGCAATCAGGAAGTTCATTCAAGGGAATTTGAAATACCTACTAATCTAATGAAAGTTGTTATAGGTCATATGTAAGAGATTGCTTCTTTATATATGAAATTAGATGGAAGACCAATGAAAGGCTCTAAAGAAGTTTGTGTTACTTGGTAGTTACCTTTTGAAAGGTGGGTGAACATGAACTTTTATAGGGTTGCCAAAGGTAATGGTGGCTTGGCAAGATATGGTGGCTTATTAAGGGATAGTTTTAGTAATTAGATAATACATTATGAAAATCCTTTGGGGAAATGTTCATCATTTATTGCAAAATGTTAAAGTGTCATTAATGGTTTCCAAATAGCTTGGAATATGGTAACTAGATTTGTTTGGAATGTGATTTTAAAGCTTTAGTGATAAGTTTAGCTAATACATGGAAGAGAAGAGTTAGTCCCCTTTCATACTATTTATGGACTATTGAATCGAAAGTGAAAGGTGTAAATTACTCATACCTACAAGGAAGGCAATGTGTGTACAAATTGATTAGCTAATTATAGCATTATGCTAGATCCAAGGATTCATGAATTTTCACAAGTCCCTTGTTAGATTTTTTATTTGTTTCTTGCTAATGTGTTTAAAGCTTCTAGGACTCACCATATTCCTTTAGTGTAGTTTCTTTTGCTCCTACTTTTATAAGTTGAAAGATGAAATAAGGAAATTTTTGTTTAAAATCCTTTATCTCATGTATAATCTTTTTATATATCTTTTTTCATATGGACATTTAATCTTATTGGTTTTAAAATATCAAAATCATACATATAAAGGGCCAATGTTATATCACATAGATAAAAAGTTTAAGAACTGGATACCATTTCATAATAAAATTAATTGTATGGTTGAAAGTTATAAGGGAGGAGAGAGATAAAAGAATTAATGATTAAGAAATGAGCTTTCTTTTCATTATTTGAATACATAGAAAACCTCCACATTAGAGGAATACAAAATAAGTACAAGTTAAGGGTTGCAAGATTAGTCATAAACCTCCAATCTCTTCCTTTCTTTAATCTTTCAAATAAAGAGAAAGTTAGGACATAACATTTTTCTTTTCTTTTTGTTCCCTTCCATTCTCCTCCATTTGAACATATCATTAAGGAAGGAAGTAGTGGGATTAATTGATCTCATTTCCTTTAATTTTTTAAAATTATGTTACATAAAAAGGTGTATTTTTAATCTTCAAAGGGGGTTGCTATATTAAAGGTGCAAACTCATGAATAACTCAGGATTGGCTCACAAAAAACTTAATTTAAGTTTGAATTTAAACAAGTCAAACTCAAACAAGCCAAGCTTAATTAATGCATAAGCTGAGCTTGAGCTTCTCATTACTTAACTTGAATTGTTTGCAAACTTAAACGAACTTAGTTATAAGATATTTTTAAAAATTTTTATTTTATAGTTAAATAATATAAATATAACATGTAAATAATATAATATATAAATTTTATATAATTAAGATATAAATAAATATAAATAACATATATATATATTATAAAAAAGTCAAGCTCTATTAAGCTCATTTAAAATTATTTATAATTTTGAATTGAAGCTTGGATTCAAATATTTTAAACTCAATTAAAAATTTGGATTAGATAATATATTATTCATTTAAGTTTGAATAAGCTTATGTTTGATTAAAGCTTAAGCTTGAGCTATAATTTGTTGGGCTTGACAGGTTCAAGCTCATTTATTCTAATTGAGCTCAAGTTCAAATATGTTGATGTTTAGCTTGATTCAACTTAGCTCATTTGTATCCTTACACCATATTTATATGTGGAGGGAGGGTTAGAAACCTTTATTTTTTTCCATTTGAATGAAAAAAGTGTTACTAATTTAGACTTTATTTATTTTGGTAGAAAACATTTTTTTATAAGAATATATTTATATATTTTTTGATAGTAAAAAAATCTATATATTCCATGTTAAATAAGAGTTTAGTGGAAGATAACTCTATTTTTTTCAAAGAGAAAATTATTTTTTTAATATCATAATTCTAAATATTATTTTTTTCAAAAGATAAAATTATCAATTTTGTTCCTGAAATTGTATGATACTGATAAGATGATCTTTCAATTATATTAAATGACTTATTTCATTTCTAAATAATAATTCATACAGATGATTTTATCCTTCTATATAAATATTTAAAGACAAAATTATTTGCATGGATCTCTATAAATGAATGGAATTATATACAAACTATTATTTAAAAATAAAATTCATCATTTAATATAAGTTAAAGAATATTTGTTAAGGAATATTTTGTTAGATAATTTTAGGAATGAAATTAATAATTTTTTATTTTGAAAAATAATAAGATATAGAGATAATTTGTCACACCTTCATCTCTATAGAAACATATAAGAGTTTTCTACTAAAAATACCTTCCAAAAAATAAAAAAGTTATTTAATATCAATACAATAATAAATGATGCTTAAATAATTTTAATAAAGAAATACTAATTTAAACTTTTAAATTAACTTTATTTATTCTATCTCACATCCACGATAAATGTACTCATTAAATTAAGAAATTAATGGTAATAGTAAATTAACTATAATAACTTTGATTATTTTATTATTATTAAGTTACTGGCATAATTTCCTTATCCAAATAAAAAGTGAAAATTGTTAATCTTTTACATAAGGATATGGAGGTTAGCAATCCCTATTTCAAAATACTAATGATATATTTGGTAGGATGAAATGAGATGGGGAATGGGAACGGGAATGGAAATGGAATAACCATTCTATAATTATATTTAATATAACAATATAATATAAGAATGGAATCAAAAAGTGTAGTTAAAGATAATAATATTGTTATTATAAAAATAATAAATATCTTATTAAATAATTTGATACTATTAAAATATATAATATAATTAATGTAATAATGGTCAAAATTTATATTTTATCATCAAAATTTAAATTGAGAAAAAATTTATAATAAAAGTATAAAAATTTTAATTTACTAAAATTTTATATTAAATATTTTTTTGTAAAGAATACAAAAAATGTCATATCTTAAATTTTATTATTAAAAATATAATTATTAAAACATATCATTGGAGAAATATTCAAAAACTAATATTTTTTATTATATATTAATAAAAGGGTAATCTTAGAATATATAAGAAATATGAGAGATATGTGTACAAAAATATCAATCCATGAAAAATGAAATAGGACATCTATAACTTTTACTATGAAATAAAGATTTTATCATTTGATAGAGTGGGCATTCTTTAAGAAATGAGTATTCTCATTTCATAGTGCATACTCAACAAATTTTTTAATTATTCTCATTTTCATTTCCATTGTATTCCATGCAACTAAATGCGCTTTAAAAAATTGTTTGATTCACAAAGAAAATGACTTATTACAAGAATTTGAACTTTTTAAAAAATAAACTTTTTTGTAAACTTTCTAGAAAGTGATCAAATAAGGGTGAAGCCTCTTTTCTCTTGGAGGGCCATGATTCCCCCTAAATTTTTAATTTTTTCAAAAAATATATTTATAATTTTGTTATGAATTTTTTTTATTAATTTGACTCCTTCTAAAATATTTAATAAATATGTAAAATAGTATATTGAGCAAAGATGTTAATATTTCATTGAATGGATTTAGACTTAAAATTAGATTTGTATAATTTGTTAATATTGAATATCAAATTAAATGAAAATTTGCTAAATTCATATGATTGCATATATTTAGCAGCTACCCCTATTTTGATCAAATTTAATTAGATATATATATTCAATGGTATCTTTGCTCTTATTTTGACGAAGTTTTATTAGATAAATATATCAAATGTTATCTCTATTTTTAGAATGATAATTGAATATAGGATATAAATATATATGTATAATATTATTTAAGGATTTTGTATATAGAATTTATAAAATCATAATCTTAAAATTCTATAAGATTTTAATATTTTGTAATAACAAAGTGTGGACTAAATTCAATACTTAAGCAACTATTTTTTCTTTCGTAATTAATATAAGAAACTATTTAAACACCATAAATGTAATACTTAATAAATATAATAAAAATGTTATAAATATAATAAAAATGTTATAAATATAAAAAATAAGTTTCAAAATTAAGTTTCGAATATTTTATATCAATTGAATTGAACTTTATAAATTTACCTCATCATTATGACAATCCTGAATTTACATTGAAAATATGAATTCATATTTTGTTTTTTATGCATATAATATATAAAACTTCAAGCTTAATGCTAAATGCTTTAGCATTGTCAGGATTTGGTTTATACACTTTAACGGGGTAAAGTGAGATCACAACCCTATGATTACAATTTTGAAATTATTTATTAAACTTTAAGTCTTTAATTTTTCATTAAAATTATAATTTCTTTTTTTGTTCCTTAAAGTATATCTTATATTTTAAAGGAACTCAATTTGTATTGTTAAACATTTCTTAAATATCATTGTATATTCTTATTTTTGAGAAAAAGGGAATGAAATTAGTTAAATAATTTAAAAGAGAAATAGTACGAAAATAGAGTTTAATATCATATTTTCCATCTTATTTGTCAAAAATAACCATTAAATATAATAGAATTCATTTAAACTCAATTAGATTTGTAAAGTAATCAAGCTTAAGCAAGTATTTTGCAACTTCAATAAATTTATAGTTGAATTTAAACTCATTTATTTTTATCAACTTCAAATTCAAATAAATAAATGTCCAATTCAACTTTTTTTTATTTACATTTTTTTCAACCTACCAAAATTTTTTTAATAGCTTCTTCGACCCTCTAAATAAAATTCCATGCTCCTCTCTTATACTCAAAATTATTTGATTGACTCTAAGAAAATAATAGTTGCCAAAAATTAACTTTTTATATTTTATTTGATTCAATTTTAAACTTTTTAGTAAATATTAATAAAATAACTATCATATCTTTATAAACTATAATACATAAAATTAAAATGCTAATGAATTTTGATTATTTTTAATTTTTTCTTTAAAATCATATCTCTAGTATATTTTATATGATAATTTTTTTAATTTATAATCTTTCATTTTTCATGAAATTTAAAATTAACTTAATTAATGATATATGGATGATTAAAATGGCTGAGTTATTTTATTTTTCTTTCTTTCAAAATTCATAGTAATTACATAAAATGCATATAATTATGAAAATATTCCACAAAACATCTCATATACTATAAACAATTAAATATTATGTACCCTGAAAAGAAAGACTATAGTGCTATTATTATTATTATATTTTTTTATATTTTCCTTTTTACATAATAATTATATTAGATGTTAAAAGTTAAAAAA
Organism: Sindora glabra; assembly: GCA_020226215.1. Classification (NCBI taxonomy): domain Eukaryota; kingdom Viridiplantae; phylum Streptophyta; class Magnoliopsida; order Fabales; family Fabaceae; genus Sindora; species Sindora glabra. Next base: position 30,184,232 of record CM035226.1, read on the forward strand.
ATTATCAAAATGAAAAAATTATAGCACTAAAACTTTCAACATTGTGATACAATTGAAAATAAAAATAAAATTCACATATAACCGAGAATGATATAATAATATAATTATTAGATCAACTCCTTCATAAAATATAAATAACATATCTAAGTTGTACCTATAGAACTTGGTGGATAACCATATTAATTTGTACCTTCTCAGTTAATATATCGTTTTTGCTAAGTTGCATATAAATAATTCATACTCAATTTAAAAATTTTTCAAAAATATTAGTTTTAGTCTACTTTTTTATAGATAATTTTTATTCAGGTAAGAATAAAATACCTCTTACTTTTAAAACTGAATTTACTCTCAATATTCTTGTTGCTATATATCTTCAATAAATATTACAGAGAATAATTAGATCGAATTTAAGAAATAACATAACGAAAATTGTAACTTTAATTTTTTTTTCGTAATGTATAACTTTAATATATTGATCCTATTTTCTTTTGCTTTCACTTTTGCTGTCATGGTTTCACTTCACAAGCATTTACACCAGCATAAAATTAGAGAAACAATCAAAATTCAAATGCTACAAGAATGGAAACCAATAGTGGTACATTAATCGACAAGGGTAGCAACTTTTCGTGTAGTGTTTGTGCAAGAATTTTTTTTAAGGAAAAAGATTTTTTATCAAAAAAATTCTTGTTTAATTAGACATTTAAAATTTTAAGCAAGAATATTTTATCATACGGGAAGACATAATATTTTAATTAAAAATATAATTAAATAAAATGGTAATATTGTTATTAATTAATTTTAGTGAAGATAATTTTATATTTATATCCATATAAGACTCATGAAGTAGAGCGGAAAGTGAATACGTAATTTTTCATGTTTTATAAAAAAATAGAATTCCCATAGAAGTAGGTGCTTTCTTCATTTTGTTAAATAGTAATCAATCTAATAATTTATCCCTTCTTTACTTCTTGAAAAATTATACTTTTTATATAATTTACTTTTGTCTATCAACCGGCTTTTAAAAATAATAATTATGTTTATTAAATAAAAAAACATATGTTATAATAACTACAAGAAGATATCAATGAAAAGAAGAGCATACCTGTAAAGGAATTTTCACTCAAATACAATTCTTGTAAAAATGTGCAATTGCCGATAGATCTGGGAATTTTCCCCATTAATCGATTAAGGGAGAGATAAAGATTCTGAAGCAGGGGAAGTTGGTTACACATCTCTTGTGGGAGGCTTCCATTCAAATTGTTTTCTGCAAAGTTGATTACACCCATTGAAGACATGTTGAAAATCCCCCATGGAATTTCACCTAAAATACACGTTTTCTTATTAATATAAATGCATTTTCTAAATTCAAAGAAGAAAAGCTCCGCTTTAAAAGTTTTGAACCCTAAATTCCTTGTTTGGAATTTTTCTAAAAAATGAGAATTCAATGCATTTGAAGTTATATTCATATGTATAGTTATCTATGAATTTAATTTTAAATGAATTAAACTCTTTTTTTTGCTTAAATGCAACTTTGATCCCTAAAATGTAAATTATATACTTTTATTCCTAATTTAAAATAATACATTTCGGTCTCTAAATATGAAAATTTTATTTTCATAAATTTGTATTAACTTTTGTGAACTTTTGATTGATCACTAAGCATTTATTGTATTACTTTTCAAATAAATCATTTTTTTTTGAAATTTTTATAAAAAATTAACTCTCAAAATAATTAAAATTTTTATATGTAATTCATTGATTTTATTTAAAATTTTAACAAAAATTTCCTTCGTATTTATATAAAAATCATTTTAAGTTGATATAGAGAAAATATTAGGTGAAAATGAACTTATGATGTTAAAAAAAATTAATAAAAATTCAACAAGAAATCAAAATTCCACTAATTTAATATTTATGAAAATAAAAAATTATTTTAAATTAAGAAAATAAAATCATATCATACTATTTATAATTTTGGAATCAAAATTATATTTAAACTTCTTTTTAATTGCATAGGAGACTGGGATTAGTTTTCTTCTCAGTTGTGTTCCTTTCCGTTGTTTGCGTATGTTCACTTCCATTTATGATGCCCAGAAAAAAAAAATTTCATAACTCTAATCACTAACCTCATTTAAAAGAAAATATAAAATACCCTCTTCTACTTGAAAATGGTTAAATTTTATTCCTTTTAACTTTAAAAATTTAAAAATCACTTCTAACATTATATAAAATATGAAATTAATAACCACTATCATGAACTTAATTTATCCTATTATCAAATTATAAGATTTTTCAATGATATTTTTAAATGAGAATCTCAAAATTATAATATATTAATTTATCTTGTTATTTTTTTACAAATAATTTTTATATTATATAATTAATAATAATTAAATTAGATATATAGAATTTTAATTAAATGATAAAAATAAATTATGAAATTATAAGTGAAAAAATGGAAAATAAATCAATATACTATAAAGGGGAAAATTTTAAGTTTCTAAAATAAAATAGAGCAAAATTCAATTATATAACGTTGAATAATGTATTTTGTCTTTTTCAAAAAAATAAATAAGTACAATTTTTGCTAATAGCCAAATAGGAGTTTGAACTCTCGTTTTTAATTTTATTTTTTTTTCTTGCGATTTTAAACGCCATAACACAATGTATATTTTTCTTTCTAACAAACAATCAGATTTTATTAGAACGGAAAATGAGCAAAATCAAACAACACATCTTCCTCAAATAACGTAATGTATCTTACTATCTTGTTAAGGTATAATGGATCTCAAATAAAATTTATTGTGGTTTCTTGCATCCATTTAGAAATGAAAATATGATTTGCATTATTTTAAAAACACAAAATAAAGTGATAACAAGTCAAATCACATATAATTAATTTTATTTAATATGAATTTAAATTTAATTTATCATTAGTATAAAATATTTTAAATTATTAATAAATGAGAAAAAATATATTAATAATAAAGTAATATTAATCTTTAAGAATATTTAATTCAAGTGGCATATTATATTACATGAAAATTTTATCTTTCTTTATATTTTGGATTCTATCCCAAAATCTTATTTTTGTATTTTTTTTATTGACATGAATGGATAGACAACAGTATAAAATTATAAAATTAATTTATACTAATAGTAAATCAAATTTTAAATCCATTTTATAATGTTGTGCTGAAGTTAAACCCTTGCGTAAAAAAAAAATAGAATTTAATTTATTTGAGATTCAACTCAAATAATGTTATGTTGAAATTCAATTTCAAATAAATTAAATTATTAGTTTTTATTATTACTCAGGGTCAAGTTCTTCACGTTCATTTTATTTTGAATTAAAAATTTATTTTATATGCGCTTAAGAGTTCACCTTCGAAGGAGGGATCGGGCCCTACATACATTTTCTGTCACATTCCTGCTATTAAAAAAAATTTCGAGTGTATTTAAATGTATTTTTGTTTTTATATTTTTAAAAATTATTCTAAAAATTATTTTTATATTGAAAGAAAATAAAGAATAAAGAATATTTGGTGTTGTAAATAAAATTTTTTATTTATTTATAAAATTGATATAAAAATAAGAATTTAATTTTTGAAAAAAATATAAAAATTATTTTTTTATTTGTAAATTATACATTTGAAGTTAGAGCTTTTAAAAATAAATTCTAAAAATAAGTTGTTAAAAATTTTTATATTTATAAAAATAAAAAAAATAGAAAACTGTTTTTAGAAATAAGTAAACAAATTGACCCTTATTTACTTTATCTTTCTATCAGCGTAACTATTCTTATTTATTAATAATATAAATGTTTTAACAATGGTTGAGTTAGATTTAAACTTAAAAAGTTTTAGTTATTATTGTTTAATTAACTATGCAACATTTTCTTATTGTTATCTGAATGCAAAAATAAATAAATAAATAAATAAATAAATAAATACTAGCAATAAATAAAATTTAAATTCTTCTAAAACAGAAAATAATTTTTCGATAAAAATGATTTTTCTAATAATTATAAAAGTAATTAAATTATTGAAAACACTCATAGTATATACATGTAAGTTATACAATCGAACCGAGTATGAAAAAAAAAAAAAAGTTAAAATCTTCCGACAACATTATACGCCACTTGAAATATATGCTCTTGACAATAATAACTACGTTTGTTGTTAAGACTTAACAGAACACACTTGCCGTAACATTTAGCATACCTTGCAAGTTGTCGCTGCGGAGATGAAGGGATTGAAGCAGAGTTAAGTTTGCGATGTCTTTGGATATGGTTCCTCTATTGAACGCATTTCCAGATAAGTCTACATTCCGTCAACGCTTGGCAGTGACGCCAAATAGATGGAATCTGACCACTCAGTTGATTGAAAGCCATATACAGGACTTCAATATTTGGGAGCCCACCGCATAAATCAGATGGTATACTGCCAGTAAGATTGCAAGACCCAATTTCAATTTTTTGCAGCACAGAGCTATTGAAGATGGACGATGGTATGGAGCCACTAAGCTTGTTGTTCCCAAGAATCATGATTCTTAGTCTTGGAAGATCACCAATCCTCCTTGGTATGCTACCTTCATTTTTAAAATAAAATAAATCAATGATACAAATAAATTTTTTAAAATATAGTTTAATATCATATAATTTATTTAAAATTTTAAGGCTCATAAATAATCCCTTAAATCTTAGAAAAATGTGGACAATTCAATTTAATTAAAATTAAAAAGAATATATAAATTACTTATAACTTTTCTCGTTATTTTTAAGATGAATTCTGGTAAGATAATTTTTTAATAAGATTTCTTCTAAAAAATAATTAATAACAAAATTAATTCTATAATACATTTATAATATAACTGAAGATAAATATTTTAAATAAATCATAATTAAAATTCAACTAAATTACATTTGTGCAGGCTCTAAAAACATCAAAGAGAATTATGTGATACAATGTCGGAACTTATTCGTAATCCTCCGATAAATTGATCAAACTCCAATGGGAACTTCTGGGTGGATCTACATGGTATACTATTATCAGTGGATCAAATTTTTTTATTACTGCAAAATGACTTGCAATCATTAGGCACAATCCAAGAGCATTCACCTGATAAGGAATTATAAGATAAACTGATTCCTTCAAGAGAAGACATATTGGAAATCCCAGAAGGAATGTTGCCTCGAAGATTGTTCCCGGCCATAGACAGTAATCTCAAGCATGTAAGTTTACCAATTTCCGCAGGAATTACCCCATGGATGCCATTATCCCTCCAATCCAAGATCTCTAACTTCGACATATTCGATATTGAAATCGGAATAAAACCACCAAATCTATTCTTCCAAAGATTCAATCGCCTCAGTGCAGATAAGCCCCCAATCCATTTGGGAACATCGCCACTGAATTCGTTGAAACTCAAGTTCAGAAACTTCAATCTGCGCAATTTGAGTAACTCTCCTGGTATCTCCCCACAGAAGCTGTTGTCACTGAGATCGAGGCCGACGAGAAAGGAGAGATTCCCTATTTGTGAAGGTATTGTCCCTCCGAGGCCCATACTCGCAAGATTCAAGGCCTTCACTCTGTCATGGACGGTGTCGCACGTGACACCAACCCAGTTGCAGGGAGAAGAAGAAGAAGAAGATGACCAGTTGGTGGCTAAGATATTGTAAGAGTCTGAAGTGATGGAAGATTTGAGAGCAAGAAGTGCGGATTCATCTGTAGTTAAGTTTGTGGGACCTGAAGCTGAGAATGGCATGAAGAAATACAATGAAGAGAGGGAAAGCCAGAAATGAAAGGCGAGCTTCTTCATTTTGCTGGTTTTGGTTATGACAGTGGACCGGATGACAAAAGAGAGAAAGATAAGGGAAGATTATAAAGGCGTGCCTATGATATAACTACCGAGTGAAAAATGCTTTCGAAGTCCAAGTTTTATGCTGCATTTGTTTTTTTCTCATAGATAAACTATCTTCAGCAAGCAGATTTTACCCATTATGGTATATATATGGGAGCATTTATGTTATATATGTTGCATTAATGTATTACTAAAATAGATGGTTTAAATTTATTGATCGACTTAGTGATATATTAATACAATTGGTGTATTGTAGAATTTTTTTATTATATATATTTTGCTTTAGGATTCGAATAAGGAATGTTATTATTATTATTATTTTTGAAACAATAATACATTATTAATATAGTGATGCATAGATTCACTATTAGATTTGATTGTATATTAAGTTAATTTTTTCTTAAAGTCAAATTTGATATATTATACAATAATACATCAACGATCAGATCTAATAATACACTCATATACTATAATCATTTTCATTTTTTAACACTTTATACATTGAATAATAAATAGAATATTGTTTAAGATTTTAAATTTATAATTATAATTATAAATAAATAAAAAATATTTTATAAAAATATTTCCTACCAAAATAAAAGTCACCAAATTTGTAATTTAACTTTAACCTCATACTTGGTGTAAGAAATACAAAGAAATAAAAGAAAATTTTAAAATTTAATTAAAATAGAAAATAGAGAGAAAATTTTTAAAATGTTAATATGTAGAGAAATAATAACCGCAAAATTAACATTTTTTAATTTTCCTTTCTGTGCTTTTTTTTTTAACCAATCACATAAAATTTCAAAATTTCTTTTTCCTTATTTTTTATCCTACCAAACAGTAAAATAATAGCCATCCTAGGAAATTAAAGGGAAAATAATTCATTTTAATCCAAATTAAATTTCCTTTACTAATTAGATTTCAAAAAATTAAATTTAATTCACAGTGATTAGTCCTTTAGTGGTATAGTACTACTTAATATTATATTTTTTAGACTTTTATTTTCAAGTTCTAAATTTAAATTTAAGATTTTTTGTATTTTATGTGAATTATGTAACTTATCATTTCTACTGTTTAAAAAAAATGAAAAATATTAATTCATGTTAATCATACGATCATTATTTTATCCATAAAATTTTCAAATTTTAGTTTACAAGAAAAATTTTTTATTTTTAAAAGTTTTTTTTGTAAATTTAAAAAATATAGAAATATCTTGCGTTACAAGTAAACTTAGATGGAGGTCAAGTACGTATTTTTTCTCATTTAGTAGTTCTCTCTCGTAAATAATCACTTCATAGAATTGTAACAGATCTAATTTCGTTCGTCACATTTCTTCACTACTTGCTTATTTCAATTGTTCAAATTTTACTAATTCTTGGTGTATATAAAATTTGTATGATTACATTTAATTTATTTATCAAAATTGAATTTAGAATTAATTAAATAAAAATACAAAATTTTTTAAAAAATTTATATTCTTCATCCCATTAAATATTCTTTGACTAATGTGAGAAACCCTATTCTATGTCCGTGGGATTATCATTCTTTAGTACTTACCAAACAGTTTTTATAAAATTATTATATAAAAGACATAAAATTATAAATTTTTTCATAAAAAATATAAAAATAAGTTTTTTATATAAAAATTAATTTTTTAAAAAAATTTGAAAAAAATTATATACTTTCATGCAATAAATATATAAAAAATTATAACTTTGTCATTTAAAATTAAATATATTTTTTAATTTTGTAATTTGTATATAAAAGTCCTAGTTGTGAAAGTATGAAATCGTTTTACAAAATTTACAAAAACATGTGTAAGTACAAAATTTCCAAGTATATAATAAAGCATAGTCCATATTTTAACTACAAAGTGTGATTGTGTTGCAATTGTGAAAAATTATGAAGAAAACAAAAAATCAAATGTAATGATACATGGGGTTGCATTTAATACGCGGAATGAAATGTAATAATTATTTTATAATTATATTTAGTGCGTTGAGGAATGGAATATGTTTATAATTATATTTGATACAATAAATATTATAAGAATGAAATGAATGAAAAAAAAGTGTGATAATATACTCTTAAAAATTGAAAGAAAATGTAAAGTTGGAATTATATTTATATGAAAATTGGTTTTTTTATTAGTAAATTTTTTATAATTGAACATAAAAAATTTATTAATACTATAATTAAGAAATAATTTTCTATAGTAAAAATATAAAAATTTAATTTACCAAAATTTTTTAAAATAATTTTTATAATCAATAAAAAATATTTTATTTTAAAATTTATTATTAAAAATTTTTTACTAGAATATTTTAATAATATAACATTAAAAATAAATATTATTTTATTATTAATCAATAAAGTGTAATGTTGGAATATATAAAATATGCAAATGATAAAAATGTAAAAAATCATTTCAGCCATTCCATCACTATTACAATGACATGGAGATTGTTTCATACTTATATTTGATACATTTAAGAATGAAATGGGTCTATAATAATGTTTGATATAATAAATATCGTAGGAATGGTTGATATAATAAATATCGTAGGAATGGAATGAAAAAAAAAGTGCCAATGATAATAATACTATTAAAAATAAAAAGAAAGTGCAAAGTTGGAATCATATTTATATGAAAAAGTGACATTTTTATTTTTGTTTATTTATATTTTTTAATTGAATTAACAAAATATAGTTATCAATATTATAATTAAGGAATAATTTTTATAGTAAAAATATAAAAATTTAATTTACCAATTTTTTATTTAAATAATTTTTATAAAGCATAAAAATATTTTATTTTAAATTTTACTAATAAAAATAATTACTAAAATACTTTAATACTATAATATTAAAAATAGATGTTATTTCTTTATTAATTAATAAAGTGTAATATTGGAATATATAAAACATGTAAATGATAAAAATGTAACAATAGCATTTCACAAAGGATAGAATGGTTATTCCATCACTGTTACAATAAAATAGTGATTTCATTATTTGATGTAATAACCATTCCAGCATTTGATTCCATAGCACCTATCAAACAAATTATTTTTATTCCATTTCATCATACCAAACATACTAAAAGGTGACATTTTAGTTTGCACAATCATACTTTTTTAAGGATCTTAATATTTTAGGGAGTATGATTCCCCATAATTTAATTCTTAAAAATGTAACATCATTATGCTTAGTACAATTAATAAATATAAATTCTTAGGAATATTACAATATTATGCTTTAATTAATTGATATGTTTTTAAAAATATTATTAGATTATTAAGAATATCCATATTAAAAATTGAATAGTTAATGACTGATAGATATTGATAATAGGGGTTAACAGTGCTTCATGGTAGTCATCTACGATCCTTGATAATGGTTATTAATGGTGATTAACAAAGGTTACTAATGATAGAGGGTGATGATAGCAACCATTGGCAGTGGGTAATGTCTAGTGATAGGTACTACACTGATAGAGGTTACCAATAATGGATGGTAGCAATATGGTAGGTTAGTGATAATGATAGGTGATGACCAATGATGAGGGGCGGAGATGACGAAATCACTTAAGATAAGTGGTGGCTAATGAAAGCTACTTATAATGGGTGTTAACTTAGCCCTTTTTTAAATGAATGAGTTTTAATGATGTGAAAGATATTTTGAAATTGGATTTTTATGTGAAAAGTTTACTTTAAATAGTTTTAGCATTTATTAAAGAAATATGAAGATTGGTGAAAGTTTTAAGTATAGCTTGAAGATTTAGTGAAGATATTGAAGACTTAGTTTAGAATTTTAAGAAAAATATGTACATGGTTAATCTTAATATATCATGGATCAAATTGTTTGAAATATGGTTAATATAGGTGTTTTTGTGCTGAAGTATTTTAAAACATAATGATTTTAAAGAAAGGATGTTTTTATGAAAGATTTGTTGAAGCAAATCAAGTTTTATACTTAAAATATCTTCCCTTACTTCTACTCGTACTTATATATATTGGCAAGTATATAGTTTTAGAGGAAACTCTTGAACTATACCCGAATACATATTTAAGTATAGTAGTCTAGAGGTGAGCCTTTTAAACCATACTTCAGTATATAATCGAGTATAGGGTTCTAGAGCATTATTGGCTGTTGGATACTTAAGTATATACTTAAGCATCTACAAAAGCAATTTTAGAATATAATAGCTATAAATATGTAATGGTTTTTACACAACCCAACTCATATATAAATATTTTAAACTTAATTTCTGGGTAAGTTGAGATCAAAAACTCTAAAATACATTGAGATTTCATCTTCTCCTTTCAAGCTCTAACTAGTTGAACCATATGCTTTGAGATTACATCTTTGGCTTTACTAATGTTTTTCTGTGCAAAGAGTTTGATAGAATTATGAAAAGAAAGTTTGGACTGTTAGTAATATGAGAAATTAACTTCTTTCTTAGACTTCAAATAAAGCAATCAAAATAGGGGATCTTCATCAATCAATCAAAATATATTAAAGAGCTTCTCAAAAAATCTAATACTAAAAATGACAAGTTTTTGCCTACTCCTATGAGTCCTTCAATAAAGCTTGATTTAGATGAGGAAGGTAAAATTATTAATGCTACATTATATAGGGGTATGAAAAGTTCTTTGATTTGTTTAGTTACTAATAAGCCTAATATCATATTTAATGTGTGTACATATGCCAGATATTAATCAAAACTAAAAGAATGTCATCTAATTGCTGTAAAAAAAATTATAAGGTATCTAGTTGGCACTACGCACCTAAACCTATGGTATCTTAGGGACAATTTTTACTTCTTAATTGGCTATTTGATATGGATTACATTAATAATAAGATAGATTGGAAAAGCACTAGTGGTTCTTATCAATTCCTAGGCAATGATATAGTGTTTTGGCATAGCAAGAAATAAAATAGTGTTGACCTTTTTACAACTGAAGCAAAATGCGTTGCAATTGGTAGTTTTTGTGTTCAACTTATTTGGATGAAGCAACAACTATCTAATTTTGATTCAAATTTAAAAAATATTCTAATAAAATGTGAGAAGACTAATGCAATAAATGTGACAAAGAACCTTATAATGCACTTTAGGACTAAACATATTGAAACTAGGCATCATTTCATTAGAGATTCTATTCAAAGTAGAGATATTATGCTTGATTTTGTTAAAACAAATTTTTAATTAGCTACAATTTTAATAAGGAAATATTTTCCTATGTTAGCACAGAATTAGGAATGTTAACCTCATTTGAACATTGATATCTAGTTTAATGTCACTTAATTATTATTTTTGAATATATTTTTTTATGCTTTAATTTCAATTAATTTCATTGAAATATCTTTTCTAACTTAAGCAATGAAGTTATCTCGAAAGATTGTTTTGTTCATTTGTTGGGGCAATGATGATAAATTAATTTGTATATGGTGTCTTAATGGTTAGATCACATAATTTATAAATGAATATGGATGTTTTAAGCTAATTTTTTAGGTTTTTAAAGGTTGGTACTCAAGTATGTAAATGCTAATATTGGCTAGGATTACATTTTGAAGGCATCTACTCAAGTATGTAATCACTTATACTAGTGCAATTTTGGTTTTACTTGCTTATACACACATATATACATAATTATTCTAAAGTTATTTGCTCTCTTTCACTTATTACTGGAGTATGTAGTTGAATATCACTGGAATACTCTAGTTCATACATGCATACATATGCTATTATAGGCAGATATATTTAACTTAATGACACTGTTAGCCACTCATTTTTTAAACTTCTTAGCCTATGAACTCTAGTTACCTTCAACCTTGCCTTTGTTAATCCACCAAAATTAATTGTGCTTCACTAAATTTCATCCATTCTTGTTGATTAAACTTCTTTTTAATTGTTTCTCTTTACTTTTAACCAATACCCTTGAAATCTCTAAAAAGAAAAAACCTTAAAATTCCAATACCTTACCTTGACTATCATAAACCATAACACTTTAAATTTCCTTAATACCCTTAAAATTTCTTCATCTTTTCCTAACACTTGCACTTTTTAAAAAAATCTTAATTTTTTATGAATTATAGCCCGTATAAAGTGTGTTGCTGAAAACAAAGAGCATATAACAAAAAGGAAACATGAAACTAAAGAAAGTTCCAAGTTAACTTTTAAAAAAATTGATGAAAGTAAGTGCTTTGTTGATAAGCCTATTGAATTTGAAAATTACACAAAAGTTATTTAATATAGAAATTAAACTTGTGGTTTGTTGAAATAAAGATCTTTTTGAAAGATAAGGATTTAGAGATTTTTAAAGTTCTGAAAGATTTGAAATTGTTAAATTATGCATGCTTCATGTTAACTAAAAATTATTCTACATTAATAAAGCTATCTTATGCCAATCTAAAAAAAGAAAGCATTTGTAAGAATACTAGCTTTCATGGAAAGGTGAAAGATGTCAAAGTGGAAATTAATTATCAATTGTTGCATGACTTATTTAGCTTGGATTCTACCTTTAATTGCAGTGATGAAGATGTTATTGGTGATTATATTGGCAAAAATACTAGTTTTGAGTACTTCTTTCACAAGTCAAATGTTCCACCCACCTATCAACAGAGTCAGCTTTAAACATCTAATTTAACTAAAAATGATAGAATCCTACACTACAAAATTGCTAAAATCATCCTTTTAAAGCAAACAAACTTCATTATGATTGGTGATGGCCAATTATTTCTTATATGAACTATCAAACACAATATTGAGATTAATTTCATCATTTTAATCATCAATCACATGTTTAAACATAAAAGCATAAGGTTTCTACCTTATGCCATAATCCTTAAAAATATTTTCAAAAAGTGGGGTAGGTGTCATCACATCTTGGCATAAACTAGAAGAATTCATGGTAGATGTCATATAATTTTATTGTTTGGTTGATCTGGTTGAATAGAAATAAATTAGTCTTCCAAGGGAGGTTAGAAAATGTCCATAACATTATTTTTCAAGCCATGCTACAAATTAACTAGTTATACTAGTGCTTATCTTTGAAAAGAAATATAGGTGAGGAGAAATATAGGCTAGAATGATTGATTGGCCAAGAACCACCTGATCATGACTGGATTAAGTGTAACTCAAATGGTTTAGTTTATAATCATAATACAGGATGCGAGGTTATTTTCGAGATAGTTAAGGCTCTTGGATTTTAGGTTTTTGTAGATGGATTGGTGAATTTAATGTTCTTATTATTGAACTTTAGGGAGTATTAGTTAGTTTGCGCTTAGCTTGGAAGTATGGTTGGTCCAAAATTCACTTTAAACTTAACTCTTCTATAGCATTATCTTTTATTCTGCACAGGTGCTCCATGCCTTATCCTTGTAGCCTTATTGTTTCTTCTATCTAATCTTTTCTAATGAAGGATTAGAGATTAAGATTCTCTCATTGTTACCAGGAGGCAAATCGAGTTATTGATTTTATGGTGAATCTCTCTTTCTCTATATACTCATTTCAAGCTTTAGAAGTTATTTTACAGAATGTTCTTCTTTCGTGCTCCATGCTTCTATTAGCAGATATAATAGGTTCTTCTCTACCTCGTATGGTTATAGCCTAGTTTAAGCTTTTCTCATGTATAAAAAAAAATTAAAGATTGAAGTTAGAGAAGTAAAAGAAGTTAAAAAGACTACTGCTGTGGCTACCTCTACATTATATCTGATAAAGATTCATAAGAATGCCAAAGGTTTTTAGGGGAAATTAGACGCTCAAAGAGGTGCTGGAAACTAACTTGTGATTGCAAAACTAAATCAATTAAATTAAAATTTACAAAAATTTAGGGAGGATCAATAAGCTTATAACAACATGGTTATGGGAACATTGTAATTGTGCAAGCTAATATATAAACCATGCAAGACACCATGATTTCAAAATTTTTGGAGCTTATAAACCATTTTGGACCTTTTGTATTCCATTCTAGTGATCTTAATCTAAGAGGAGTAGCTGCATATGGTACTTTTGGTGCCAGGAATGATACTCATATGCAAGAGTGAGCTATAGAAAATATTATTTGATACTCACATGCAAGAGTGAGCTATAATGAAGATTGCTTCCTTTTGTCCCTTATCTCCGTAGGAATTTTGAATATATAGTTATCTTTTGATGTTTAAGCTATTTATGATCCCATATTATGGCTATATTTGCTACTATGATGTGGTACTTTGAGTATGGTATTTTGATGCTTGTGGATATTCTGTTAAGCTTCTTATTGCTTATGATGATCATGATCCAAGTTTATACATATTGTTATTGCTAGAAAATTTTCCACAATTCTATAATGCAGTTAGTTATGGATAGCTTATGACTATTATGTTGATTAGTTATTTTCGTTAGAACCTCATTAGACCTTTAATTGTAATTTCATAATATTTTAATATTTTTAATGATGTTAATAAAGGGAGAATGGAAAAGATAAATTAAAAATAGAAATGTTTAATTTGAATTGAAAATTGAAGCATAAATTAAGAAGGAGCTTAAAAATTGCTTTGAATTATCTATTTTTTTATTGAAAAAATGTTTTGGACTAATATTGTCAAATGGGTTTATCATCATAAAAAAAAAAGGGGAGATTGTTGACTTAGCCCTCTTTAAATGATTGATTTATGATAATGTCAAAGGTATTTTGAAATTGGACTTTTATGTGAAAGGTTTGCTTTAAATAGTTTTGGCATTTATTAAAGAAATATGAAGATTAGTGGAAGTTTTTGAAGTATAGCTTGACGAGGTGAAGATTATTAAAGACTTAATTTTAGGATTTTAAGAAAAATATGTACATAATTAATTTTAATTTATTGGAGATCAAATTGTTTGAAAAATGTGGTTAATATAGGTGTTCTTGTGCCTAAAGTATTTTAAAACATTATGGTTTTGAAAATAGGTTGTTTTTATAAAAAATTTATTGAAATATATCAAATTTTGTGTCTAAAACATGCTTTCCCTACTTATACTCATGTATATAAGTGAGTATATGATTCCAAAGGTAACTCTCTTTGATTATACTCGAGTATAGTGGTTAGGGGTAGAAATAAGTCATGTCAAGTTAGACTTTAACATAAATAAAAGTTAGGCTTATTTAAAATTTATTTGCTTGGGCCTAAAATTTCACCTTGGTTTGACTTATTTATAAAATTTAATAAACCTAATATAACTTATTGACTTATATGGGCTAATTATTAAAATCTAAATAGATTATTGATAGATTTATAACCTAAGTACATATGTCATAAATAGGTTCTTGAGGTAGAAATAAGTCAAATTAAACCAAACCAAACCTTAATATAAATAAGTTAAACTTGTTTCAAAATTTATAAGTTTGAACTTGATTTGTGACTTATTTATAAATTAAAATTTTTAGTTTTACTTGACTTGTTTATAAAATTTAAGAAGTCTAACATGACTTATTGCCTTAGTTAGGGACCAAGCTATGAAGTTTAGTGCACACTTGGAGCATTGATGCAGAAAAATTCTTAGGTACACATCTTGTATTATATGAAGTTATTTTGAATAATTTTTAAATATTGAATTATTTATAAGTTTGGATTTAGTGTATCAATTATAATTAAAATTGTTATATCTAGTCATTCAAATGATTGGCTCTTACATTTGCATGGATCTCATTCTAATTAAAGGTTTAATAAAAAATTATGGTAAATCAAGATTAAAAGAGGATTTTGTATTAAAGTTTATAAATAATTTAGTATTTAAAAATTATTTTAAAATGACTTTATGTAATACATTATATCTCATTCTAATTAAAGGTTTAATAAAAAATTATGGTAAATCAAGATTAAAAGAGGATTTTGTATTAAAGTTTATAAATAATTTAGTATTTAAAAATTATTTTAAAATGACTTTATGTAATACATTATATGTATTTAAAAATTTCTCGTACTATTGGCTTTTGGCGCACAATATTTTAGATATATTTATTTTATTAGAATATTTTTAAAAAAAATGTTATGTAAAGTAAAACAATGAAAAATATCTTGTATATTGTAATTAAAAAAATTGCAAATTTTAGTGATATAAGAGTGAAAAAAATTATTTCTAAAATAAAAATATTATTCTCTATTATATTGTTAATGTATAATATTAAATAAATAATATTTTTTATTATTTTAATATTTATACAAAATATTTTTTATTAAAATAAACGGACCCCGCCAGCCCACGTTTTTTACTACTCGTGCGGGGCGTTCGTTTGCAAGGACACTCAGAAGACCAGCTTAGTCACGCTTGCCTTTAATTTGAATAAATTATTTTAGGATGAAAATGACATCAATATTAAATTTTGAATATAAATTAAAAATTATTATTATGTATAAGATAATAAAATAAATTTATAAAATTTAATTTAATAAATATAAAAATTTTAAATTTAATTTTAAATCTAATTTTCAATATATATAAAAATTTTATTGTTTAAAATGATGAATTTGTTGTGTAAACTTACATCACTTTTTTCGACTTCAGGTCATTTTGTGAAAATAAAGATACCTAATGCTCTGTTTTTTTTATTAAATATTTTTAAATTTTTTTATATATAAGTAAATAAATATAATGTACATTTATACTTGATGATTAAAAAAAATACTTAAACTCATTTTAATAAAATAAAATAATTTTTTAAAAAAATTATCTTTTATTAGATTTTTTAAATTTAATATTAAGTACATGAAATTTTTGTTATTTTAATATTTTAGAGTTTCGCCGAAACAAGCCGGCCAGATCTACTTAATTAGAAGCCTTTCTTCAACATTTGTTTTGCAGAATATTTTTAATATTTTTAAAAATATTTTAAAGAAATATCACATTCTCATATTTGGTTTAAAGTTTAAAAATAAAATATCTAAGAATGTTATATTTTCGAAAATCTTTTTGACCTAACATTCACCTAAAATTTTTTCATGAAGAGAGGTAGGTATTTCAAATTTTATAAAATGGGAATATGATATTAAAATATTTTCAGAAAAATTTATAATAAACTAAATATAAAAATATTATATTTTCATTAATTAAATTTTCAGGAATTACATTATTGGGAGAGGTGGTATCTTAGATTCCAATAAAATGAGAATATAATATTAAAATATTCTTAAAAAAATTTATAATGAATCAAATATAGGAATATTATATTTCTATTAATTAAATTTTCAAGAATTATATTTTTAAAAATATATATTTTTCTAAAAATATAAGATCCCTTAAACCAATGATAAAATAATATTAGCAGCCTAGTTTTGATTCATTCAACTCATTATAATTTAAAAATTAAAATAAAATTAATCAGACGTATAATAGATAAAAATAAGTATCAACTTCACCTACAGTTTGCATGTACAAGATCAGTGGGGTGCAGGTACGTGTATGGTATGGAAAAGAATATTGGGGGGGGGGAATACTTGCATTTGTGTGGCACGGCTTATTACGTCATTATTTTAGTATTATCATTTAAATAATATCAATTAAAAACATAAAAATTTATTTTATTTAATAATTAATTATGAGTTGATTTAGTTTGTATTTGGATGATTTGGCTCAAAGTTATTTACTTCTCCTTCATTATAATTAATAATAAATAGTAATTGACATATTATTTTTATTTTTATTTCATAATTTCCTTTTTCCTAATAATCAATTGCTAAGAATTTACCTCCTATAAAAAATAACTCTAACACAAAAAAATGGAAGGTTTCAATACATAATTTTTTTTACAAAAATATAATCTTATAGTTATAAACAATATTTCATTTTTCAAAATACAAACGAACAATTTTTTAAATATTTTTAAGCATTCTAATATTTTATTTATCACCAACATTTTTAATAACAAACATCTTAACAAATAATTTTTTTAACATTACAATGATTCCTTCGATATTTACCTTTATATTTAGTGATTTGACTCCCATGAAAAATCAAATTAATAATCCTATACAATTTATTTATCATATATATATATATATATATATATATATATATATATATATATATATATATATATATATTTGCTCTTTCATTTTCATTCAAAAACTTTTCTTATTGGATGAAATAAATTCAAAATATCATCACAGAGAAAAGCAAAACTATAAAGACAAAGTTAAATAGTTATGAAGTATTTCGTATTTCATTTAATTATTAAAGAAACGAAAAAATGGATGGAGTGTGTTGCCTCATGTGTCTTGGGAAAAAAACATTTCATTTAATTATTTTGTGTAATTTATATTTTCTTTATTTTTAATTCAATTTCTATTCCATTTCTATTTATTTATTTTTATTTCTTAATCGATTTTTTCAAACTTTTTTTATGGTAATACAACCTAAAAAAATTATATAAGTAATGAAACTTTGTTTTCTTTTATACAAAGTGAGGTAAAAGTTGTTGTATACTGCGAATTTATATTATCTAAATTTTATAAGATTGAAATGAAGAGTTGATTATTTTTTTGTTAAATTATTTGTTATTAAAAACGTCAGTAATAAAAATTGTAGAATGGCCTGTTAAAAATATTAAAATAAAATTGTTTGTTTGTATTTTGTAAAGATGAAATATTGCTTATAATCGCAAGAATACATTTAAGAAAAAAGCTATTTATATTGAAGCCTTCCATTTTTTTTTGTGTCAGAATTATTTTTTATAGAAGGTAAATTTTTAGTCATTAATTATTACAAAAAGGAAAATTAGTAAATAAAAATAGAAATAATAAAATAATAATCATTTATTACTAATTATGATGAGATAAAGGTGAGTGTCTTCAAGCCAACCTACCTATGTATAAATTAAGTCAACTCACAATTGATTACTAGATAAAATAGATCCATGCATTCTTAGTTTGCATTATTTGAGTGGTAATACTTAAAAATGATATAATAAGTAGTGCCTACATAAATATTTCTCCTTAGGGTAATGCTATAAGAGTTTAACCTCCTAAAAGGCTGAATGTTTTATCATCCAATTACATTTCTTCAAATCTTAAAGCAACTGAATCATAATTAAAAAAGTAATCCAATAGTGAAATACTCAACATTTTAAAAGGTTAAGCTCCCATTATATTAACTAATTAAAAATATAAAATCAATAAATTAAATGCAATCTATGTTAAAATTAAAATCTTATTAGAATAATCTTAATTGAATTATGTGAAAAGTTAATATTAAAGCATACATGAAATAAATTGATAATTACCTGGTGAATTCATTCATGATGAATGATGAATATGAATCTTTTGTAAGTTTCAAGCCACTCATGATCAATCTCGATCATAGGCTTTAATAGGGTTTGCAATTCCTATTAACCCTAGATGAATATTTGATTTAGGAAGATATTTTGATGCTGATGAAAAGTAATTAAAATTAATCTTAAGATTTAAAAGTAGCAACCTTTATTTATATCATAATAATTAGTGAATTGATCTATCATTGAAAACCTTCTATTACCACTCTAATAGGTTAAATTGTCATTAGGTCTAAATTGCAAAGTTGCTTTAACCTTAGGCAAACCTTTTACATCTCATTTTATTATTGAATTAATAGGTTTGCAATGAAAAAAAATCTAACAATCTTCCACTTGAAATATAGAATTCAATAATAATGACTACTTTAATAAGATATAAAAGAAATTATAACATCTTTATACTTATTAATCTAAATTGACATTATAAATATCTACTAATATAAAACATAGTATCTAATAAAGATATCAATAAAATACATATTATATACTTATATCTCGCTGAACATATATAATATCTGATAGAGATATATATAACAAGATTGTACTTAATAAGATTTACATAAATTATGATAATATATGTAAATATTTACACATTGGATAAAAATGTTCGTCTAAGATGTTAAATGAGAATCGTAATTCTCAATACAATATTAAGATAGGATCTTAATATCTCTATAAATATATCATAACAAAAATATGCATAATATATGACAAAAGACAAATATTTCATTTATATATACATTTTAAGAAAAATAGTTTGCATATAGTACTACTAATCCAAAACATAAAAAGATTTAGCTAATTTCATATTGATTATATGATTATGATGTATTCTTATTGCTGAGCTATGATCAATGAATCCTCAAGCATACAATTCATAGAAATATATTCAATATATATGATATACTTGCATACCTTCTCTTGCATAAATTGGTATTTTATATCAAAATGTTTCATATAAGTAGAATTTTCATTGTTACGAGAGAAGTTTGTAGAAATAATATTGTCCCAATAGATGGTCAAAGGTCTAGATTTTTTTTTTTCCTGAGCATGGCATCCGTCGAAAACAACAAAATTACCCAACTCCCAGAAGAGTTTGTTTTCTTGGCAGTATTGATACTGTATTTATCCTGTACTCAAATTTACAGTTAATTAAGTTCATTATCAAACTTTTTTCCAACAAAGTTGCTTTATGGCCAATTGGCCATGATAAAGTTCACACTTTTTATTTCTTTTTTTATTTTTTTGGTGATAAGGTTCACACTTGAAATAATTGTACGATGGCTAGTGATTGCGAACGGGTCGCTGCCGATAACATCCAATGAATCAATGTGAAATTACGATGCCTAACGATGAAAGTAAGCAATTATTTAAAGTTGAATTATGTGCATCCACACGCCTTTTCTCATAATGGGCTTCAGTCATATGATTTAGTCCGTAAAATGTGGTTTCCAATTGTGCTTAAATAAGATCAGCATCGTTCAATGCACTCTTGATATAGTAATATATTAATATATCAATAAATTTAATTATATATTATTTTTTTAAATCAAATTTTTATATATTATATAATAATATATTAATAATTAAATTTAGTAATACATCAATACATAATTATATAAATAGTGTACTATAAAATTTTTCAATGTTGATGTACCACATAATTTTCCCATTTTCTCAATTTCATGACATTCATATTGATTTCCTACTTTTCACTTTCTGCTCAAGACGCGTTCAATTTGTGTCTTGATTCCAACCTTTTTTATGCTGCGTTCCTACGTTACGTTTCCTTTATGTGGTTAAACTATAGTTCCTCGTCTAATTAGACAGAGTCAATTGAAATGAAAAAAATTGGAATGCAGAATGCAACGGGAATAAAATTATTCTTTTAATATTATATATGTTGTGTTTAAAAAATATATTTTTTACTTTGATAATAAAGAGATTTTAACTTAAAACTTCCATCGTGTTATTCGAATTTCCCATAGTAATGACCTTTACTTTCTATTGTTATATGCTTGATTAGGTATGCCAAAATTATATCATAATCTATGAAGGGGAACGGAAATGTGGGAAGGAACTAGGTTATATCAAGTTAAATTTTATTTAGAATATGCTATTCTACATGAAAAAATATTTGGTTTAATTTAATATATTAATTTATAAATTTAAATTTAATTTATTATCGGTATAAATTAACTTTATATTATCATTTATTTATATATTATTATTTTAATAAAAAATTATTAAAACTTTTTTAATGCTGTTAAAAATTATTAATCACTATTATTTTTTAATGATGTATTTTATTCTTATTTACTATAGTGCAAAATATTTTACACTGATAGCAAATTAATTTTAAACTCTTTTGACCTAACAATAATTAATAATTATTCTTCAAAAATAATATTAGCATTACAATAATATAAAATAAATGTGAATATCCTTGATAGGAATTAAAATTAATAATCTAAGTAATAAAAAAATAATAAAAATTAAGATAAAAAATATAAGTATTAAAGTTCTTTCATAATCCAATTAAAATGTGTATAATTTTTTCTATTTTACACGAAGCAGCCCTCGAAGATAAAAGGTTGGACTTTAATTAATATACTCCAATCTATTTTATAAAAGATTTAAATTTAAGCCAACGTTAATATAAATTAATATTAAATTATCATTCATAATTGTCATATCATTAAAATTTGTTGAAATATCTTTATTGTTGATAAAAATCATTAATTTTTAATGGCATGCCATATTCTTATTTATTAATAGTGTTAAAAATCTTATATTGACAGTGAATTAAATTAAACACTTTTATAAAATGGATAAAAAATTAGGATAGTCTAACTTATTTTTCAAATAAGCCATGTTACTTCTACCCTAAATAAAACGGATAAAAGAGAATAATATTCTTGACATGAAATATAAATGTTTTTAATTAATAAAAAATAACGATTAATTGGCTATAATTTGAAAATAACAAAATATATTTGTTTTACAATTTATAATTCATTTACATGTTTAAGATAATAATAAAATATTACATTTTACCGTTTATTGTCAAAATTATTGTACATATAGTATAAACAGTGATATTATAACTTGGTCTACCAAAAATATTGATATTAATACATAATAATTTTGTTATATAATATGAAGGTATTTAGTACAAGGATAACGGATAAATTTGCTGATAGTTAACAAATTAATTGATTATATAAAAAAATATTTTATAAAATTAGTTGTTGAATTAGTTAAAAATGTAAAATGACGTACTAATGTAAATAAATAAATAAATTATTTCATATTTATTTAAAGATTGAATTGTATCAATAAAATCAAGATGTTCAAAATAAAAATATAATCACCTAAAATTTAATTGATCATATTTTAAGATATTATATATTTACTTGTTTACATGATTTTTATGTAATCAATTATTATTTATAACAAAAATATAATTACTTAAATTATGATTGTAATTGGGGGAAGAGGAAAAAATAATACAAAAATTATAAAATATTTTTTATTAAAGTATTACCTCTTTGCTAGGGTTTATGGAGGAACGACCCAATCCCATGTTAAAACCTTCAATAGAAGAGATTGATCTTTTAATTAAAAGTGTAAAGAAGATCAAACAAGATTATATAGAATTTTCGGGCAAAGGAAGGAAGAGAATCTCCTATACTAATGTTGTTGCCTAGGAGCCTAATTTGGACAAATAAAAAGAGTCCAATGTTGGAACCAAATCATATAAATAATCTTTAATAAGGAATTTAGGAATAGAATAGATGGAAGAGATGTTGGAGAGAGATGCTGAAGAGTTTGAGGAGAATGATTTTAATGATTTTAGGGTAGTAGAAGATATAAATGATGGTTAGCCATGTCCACATATTATTGTCTCTAAGGAGGAGGAGGAGAGGATATAGAGATCCTAGATGCAGACCTTAATAATTAAATTATTAGGGAAGAAGACATGATTTAAGATACTAAAGAAAAAAATTACAAAAACTTTGGTAAAGGGTAGAACCATTGATATTATAGATCTTATGAATGATTACTATCTAATTCGATTCAATGCTCATTTTGATTATGAATTTGCATTAGTTTGGAGGTATTTGGCTTCTCTTTGACTATTATATATCAATATGCACTTGGGATCCATCCTTTGATCTAACTAAGGATGTAATTGAGAATATTGCTATTTGGGTATGCATTTTAGACCTTCTAATCAAATGTTTTGATAGTAAATTTTTAACTTTAAGTAGAATTGGAAGAACCTTGAAAATTGATACCACTATAAGGGAGCAAGCAAAGGGGAAGTATGCAAGGATTTGTGTTGAAATTGATTTAAAAAAAGAGCTAGTATCGGAATGCTCCTTTCAGGAAAAAAAGTATGCTACTTAACATGAAACTTTAGATTTAATCTATTTTATGTATGGAAAATATGGCCATGTTGCAGATTATTGCATTAATAAATTAATAGAAAACATAACGAAGGAGAAAGAACTAAGTCCCGTTAGTACTACTCGGGTTGAGGGTAATCATGAAATTTCTTCTAATAACAAATGTGGTGGATAGATGCTTTCTTAAAAGAATCGATATGGAAGTAAAAAGGTGGACATGAAAAGCCCCAAATTGAGATTCTCCAACTTGTGAAGTCAGGACAATTCAAAGGGAAATTAATTTGATGTTTTGAACAATATAATTTTTTAGAAAGCAACGGATATGGAACATAATGAGAAAGTTATTGATGTGGAGACTAAAGGTTTAGAGAAAAAGTTAATTAAGAAGATGGAAGAAACTAAAAGCCTCAAGAGGGAGTCATTGAAAAGAAATAATTTAATAGGTGATCAATTAAATGAAAAGCAGACCCTTCTTATTGAAATAACTAACTAAAAGATAGTGGAGCAAAATGTTAGGCTAACAATAAAAACCTTTTTAAATGGAGACCAGAAGACAAATCCTAAAATGCTATTGAAAACTCCAGGTAGTGATTTTTCAATAGTCAAACACAAGACTATTTGAAATGACTGGGAGTTATCTTATGTGTTAGAAACCTAATTTTCCTTAGATATAGAGCAAGATTAGTTGGCTGGTGTAAGTTCCAAACTTAAGGAATCACAAGTGGCTGACATTATGCATAAGGAAATTGAGGAGGACCCACTAGATGAACAAGAGACTATACATAGCAAGATGGAAGTTGAGGTAAGTGGAAATTCTTTGCCTATTGTTTTCATGAATAATGTGAATGATAACCACTGGGATTAAGAGATCATGCATATGGATGCTATCGAGAGATGCCTTAATATGAATCTTTTTCTTTTACCAAACTCTTATGTTAAAAAAATTGTAGTATGGAATTATAAAAGTGTTGTTAACAAGAAATTTGTAAATAGATATAACATGATGTTAGACACTGTTAACTTGGAGATTCTTGTTTTATTAGAAATAAGAATGGAAGGTGATAAAGTTAAGATTATTTTTAAAATGCTTGGATTTGATTTTTGGATAATTTCAGAAAGGAATGGATTTTCAGGAAGTATTTGGGTTGCTTGAAAGAAAATAGAGTTTCTTTAGCATTGATTGAAAAAAAATTCCAATTTACGCATCTAAAGGTTGTTCTTGATGTTGGTAAAGGTTAGTTTATTTCTTTTATTTATGCTAATCTCAATCTTGATATGAAGACATCTTTTTGGAATGATTTGAAATGTTTTAGTAATAGTATGGAATCTACCTAGGTGGTTATAGGTGATATGAACAAGAATCGTTAAAAAAAAAAAAGATGTGCCTTTTAACTGGTATAAGCCAATCTATTCAATAATAGAATCAATGATTGTAATCTTAAGGAAATAGAGATGCAAGGAAGCCAATTTATATGGATGGCTCCAAAAGCCTTAACTACCCGTAGTTGCTTGAGAAACTAGATAGAGCATTATGTAATGCAAACTGGTAATCTGCATATTGCAATGTAGAAAAATTAGTTTATTATTGGTTTTTCTTACAATAATGTAGTGTAATGAAGCAAATTAGGTTATACCCCTAGTGATCCTTTGAATTATCTTTTCTAAATGAATTAGTAACAATGTTCACATGATTGTCTAATTTATTTATGTGCTAAAAACACTAGAAACAAATGCAAATAGAACCCAAACAAGTTATGCAAATAGAATGAAATAATATGCTGATAGAATGTAATATGAATGCAATGTGTAAAATTACATAGAATCAAAATTAGAGGGGTTTTGTGAATTGAAATTAAAGCAAACTTATTAAACAAAGTAAAACACAAAGTAAATAGCAAAGAAGAAGAACCAATGTAATAAAATAGTTAATTCAAGGAATTATGAGCTTTAATTAGGTTTAATTATGGATCAATTGAGATTTGACTTTTCTAGTTAATCTTTCAATCTTGAATTACCTAGAACCCTTGCAATAATTCACGAACTCTATGTTAAATAACTATCTAGGATTTAATTAATTAATATTAATCGAATTAAGTAACCATCATAATCTCTAAGCTAGATTGAAACTAATTTAAAGATATAATTTAGTTAATTTGAGAAGGTAACTTAGAAACCTCTAAAATAGTCCATTAACCTTTTGTCTCTATGTTTGAAACCATGATTAACTAATCATAATTCAACAGCAAAATAGAAAAGATTAGAAATCACAAGTATGAATACCAATTATACTAAATCAACATCCTACATATTCAGGGTCAAGAAATTAGCATAAGTAATTCGGGAAAGAAAAAAATTATTTAGAAAAAGTAAATAGTATAAATCATAATCTCATAATCTAAAATAGGAGAGTCTCAAACTCCTTGAATTAACTGAATTTAGCCTTCTATAGCTAGAGAACATAAAAGCTAAAAGAAAACGAGAAAAGTTATCTTTATTATTTCTAATGAATTCTCTCCTTTTATTTGACCTAATTAACCTAAACTTTTATTATACCTAAATTTTATGCCTTTTAGGATTACAAAAATGGGATTTTCCTTATTTTTAGAAGTTTAGAACATATTTTTACAAATCAATTAACTCTAGAAGTTACAGTAATGAAAATCTTGTAGGTTTGACTTCTAAGTAGCATGAAACCACTAAAACAATGTAAGTTAGGTATATAAAAGTTATAGAGATGGGTCTTATGGAGATTTGGTGCTAGTTTTACATTAATTAAATTTCTATAACTCTAGATATGACTTAAAAATCGAAGCTAGCTAAGTTAGGATAGAAATAGAGCTTCAAATTCTTAGCTAAATAAGGGCTTAAAGGAATATGAATTGGGTTTTGACCAAAATATTAAAGTTGTAGATATTTCTTTAAACTTTTCAATAGTATAAAAACCATTACAATTTAACATCTAGAGCCTAATGTTAAAATACAATGCTAACTGAATATATTCAAAATATTATAAAACTAATTCTAAATTATAAAACAAGGCTAATTTTATGAAATTTAACATATATAACTTATTAAAAGACATGAAATAGGAGAAAATAATATAGTAAATATTTTTCTCATCAATTGAAGATAAAATTTAGTAAGGCATATGTAAAAATGTTAACAAGATTTTATTCAAATCATCATCCTATAGCTATTAATTTATATAATTCTTAGGAGATATTGCGAGTCATCCTTTCTAATTTGAAATTGCCTGGCTAACACATGAAGATTTTGAAAATTTTTTATTTTTGAAGTGGAATTCTAAAGGAAACATTTTTAATGAACTTAACTTGTTAATCCTAACCTTAAAGGAGTGGAACAAAGATATGTTAGGAATTCGGATTATTACATGCAGCTGAAATTCAAAATTTAATCCGAATTCTACCTAAGATCCATACAAAAAGCATAAATCAATAGTTAAGGTTTTACCTATTGGGCACTTTTGTTTCTACTGATCAAAACTTAAGAGCGGATGAATCAAACATCGGCCGAAAGGTATAGCATCTCTACAGTATCCATACGGAATGAACAACGACCTCTCGCCCTCCACGAATCTGCTAGGATACATTTCTCTCTCTAGGAATTAGGATTCAATATTTTTTTAAGTGATTTAGGGTTTTAGGAAGCTTATGAGTGTGTGCCTAATGTGCTGCCCTCAAGCTCCTTTTTATAGAACTTAGGCAAGCTACAATCCTAGTCCTACTAGGATAATGCTTCCAAAATCCTAATCATACTTAACAACTCATCTTATCCTTATCCTAGAGATAATGAGGTGAGATAGGACTTATCTATTAATTATCTAATATTAGATAATATTATCTCATAATATAACTATCTTGAGATAATATTATTTAATATTAGATAATTGTATATAGTTATCAAATATTAAAATAATATTATCTCATAATATATTTATCTAATATTTGATAATGTAATTATTTAATATTACTTTAATATTAAATAATATCATATAATATTATATATATATATATTACGTGAATAACACATTATTATTCTTAATAATAATATATATGCACGAAAATAAGTCCAATTAATTGGATATTAATATAAGTAAAGTCCAATTAATTAATATCTTATTCCTACTCCTTTTGTGTGATATTGTAGGTTATTACTACGTTGACAATGACTCATTATTGAGGCATAGACAATGAACGGTATCTAGTAATACATCATTGCCACTCAAGTAGTAAGAATGTCTGTGATTCGACATCCATCTAATACATGATTAATGTTTTACATCATAATCCTTTTTGTAATAATATCCAAATTGAACTGGAGCATGGAATGTGTCATCCTCGTCAATGTTCAATTTATATTTCTTGATACTGAGTAGACTTAAAATAAATGATTAATATTACATATTAATCCAATTAAGTATGACCATGCATTTCCAAGTCTCATTCAATCAAGGGGCTCAAGGATATTTCTTTTTTCTACAAGAGTAACAAAATTCCATCTACATCACTCACTTCTCACTGCACAATTCATGACACATTCAATCAATGCCCTATTCGTCATCTTAATTAAAGGTGACATAGGATAATATTAAAGTGAGTAATTCCTCATGTAAGGAACCGTAGTGACTTCAGGTTAAAGGTTTATGTGTATTTGTGATCATATAAGAATAACTTATGACACGTCTATCTATGCAATATTCTCATCGTAGGTCAGTTTAGTACATTGTTCACTAATAATGTACTCATGTATTGACTTGATATCACATATCCATGATTCGTAATCATCAGTTACTATACATGCTAGTCTCGATGTATCATTACTATCCTTTTCGTAATAATACTTGACTAGGGGCATTTTAGAAATAATGAAGCTATTTTAAGGATAATTATTATATTAAATTATAAATTGTATAGAATAATAATAAAATTATAAAAATAAAATA
Organism: Sindora glabra; assembly: GCA_020226215.1. Taxonomy (NCBI): domain Eukaryota; kingdom Viridiplantae; phylum Streptophyta; class Magnoliopsida; order Fabales; family Fabaceae; genus Sindora; species Sindora glabra. The sequence goes on from CM035226.1 coordinate 30,212,761, forward strand.
TAATAATTAAATTGCCTAAAATAAAACATAATATATTATGTATTATTTCAATCATCTATATGATTAGTTCCTAGGACACACTCTAACAAGATGTACTTGGCTATATTAGGTTAGGCATCCAAAAGGTTATAGAACGCACATGTAATCCCTATTTACGTAAGCTAGAAAAGCAACTACAATATGATTTTGATTAAGTATTTTTTTAGAAGAAGATCTTGTAGCTTTAAAAATCCATATCAATATAGATTACTAAAGGTGATAGAAACACTAAATATTATCACACTAAGACTACAGTGAAAAGTAACAAAAATAGAATCAATATGTTGTAGAATCAGAGAAGTAATTAGATTGAAGATAAAAATTCTCTAGAGAATCTTATTATATCTTTTTCTAAAAATCTATTTGGGAATGATATGAAAAAAAGATTATATGCTTTTACCAATATATCTTATCTTATTATATTTGATAGATAGAATATGAAACTGAAAAAAAAAAGATTTCTTTTAAAGAAATTAGTAAAGTCATGTTCACGATTGGTGGTTTTAAAATGCCAAGTGGCGATGGTTTCCTTACAATCTTTTATAAAAACAAACTAGTAATTAGTGGGAAATAATGTCTATTATTTTGTCGAAAACTTTTTTAAAGGAGGTGACATCAATGAAGTCAATAAAACTTCAATTTGCCTTATTTCTAAAATTGAGAAGCTAAATTTCATTAATTAATGTTAGCTAATCTCTCTATACAATATGATATACAAATGTATCATTAAATTTATGACAAACTGAATTAAGTATATCCTTCTTTAGTTAATTTCTCCTTTCCAAGTGAGTTTTATACCAGGTAGATGTATCCAACATAACATTATCATAGCTTAGGAAATATTTCATTCTATAAGGAAGATGAAAGGTCGAATGGGATTTTTTGCTGTCAAGGTTAATTTAGAAAAGGCCTATAATCAAATGAATTAGGATTTTATCAAAAAGGTCCTAATCCAAATTAATGTGTTACTTGAAACAATTAATCTTATTATGTAATGCTTACCTTTCATATCTTTAAATGTTCTCTAGAATGGAAGTAAGATTGTTTCTTTTTTTGTCATTACAAGAGGCCTTTGTCAAGGAGATCTATTGTCACCTTACTTATTCATTCTATGCATGGATAAACTCTTTCACATCATAAGTGAGGCAATTAATGATAAAAAATGGAAACCATTAAAAGTTAGCAAGCATGGAGTAAGAATTTCACATTTGATGTTCTTGATGATTTACTTTTGTTTGGAAAAGCTTCTATTCTTCAAATTAATACGGTAATGGAATGCTTGAATAATTTCTCTAAAAGGTTAGGCTAAAAGGTAAATTAAGCTAAAACAAGTATCTTTTTCTTTTAAAATGTAGAACAAAATGTGAAGCAAGCACTTATATAAAGGTATAGCTTTTCCAGGACTAATGATATAGGACACTATCTAGGGGTCCTTGTAATTCATAAAAAGGTGAACAACCATATATATTAGTATTTGGTGAAATAGATTTAAGATAAGTTAGTTAGATGGAAGATGAATTATCTTTCTATAGCCAAGAGGGTTATCTTGGCTAAATTAATGTTAGGTTCCATTCTTGTTTACACTATGCAATTCTCAATAATTCTTGTGTCCACCTTGAATAAAATTGAGAAAATCCAATATAGCTTTGTATAGGGCCATAAGGCTAATAAACGTAAGAAGTATACCATTGCATGGAGCACTTTATGTTAACCTAAAGAGTATGGGGGTTTGGGATTTTGTAATTTGAAAAATATGAATATACTTATCTAGTGAAATGGACATGGAAGTTAATCACCAAGGAGGAAAGCCTCTAGGTATCTGTGTTAAAAAAACTATTAAAGGCATTATGATTGGTATAGGGAAGCTAGAATGCAATATTCGGACTCTTTATTTTGGAAGAATCTTTGTAATATGTGGCATCTTAATTTAAATAGAATACTGGTGCAAATAAACAATGGCTTAAACACTTCATTTTGGTTTGATCGTTAGACTAAAGAAGAAACTCTCAGTTCTTTAGTTGAAATTATTCCAAATTAATGAGGAAGCGTAGTGGTTATTGATTTTATGTCAAATGATTGTGGATAGGATATAAATACCTTAAGTTGAATGTTGCTAAGCTAATATATCCTAAAAATTAAAAGTATCCCTCACCCTTTAACTGATAATGGTGAGAACATTTTCATATAGGCAGGCTTGATTAATGGAAAGTTCTCCATTAATTTGGCATATTACAACTTGTGTGAGATAAATTCAATGAAACTTGATTTATTTTGGCTTTTTATTTAGAAAATGACGTTGCCTACACGTATAAAATTCTTTAGCCAGCAATATCACTAGGGAGGAGTAATGGTGAATCTACTAATAGCCCATAGAGATTTAGGAAGCCTACAATGTGTCATTTGTTAAGTATAGACGAAAGACATCCTCCATGCCATAAGAGACTATTTAAGAGTCCGTAAACAATGGCTTAAACTGATGCTTATCAATAAAAGAGCATTATTCTTTGGTATATAGGGGGAGACTAGTTTAAAATGAATTTGTCTGATGAACTTGACTCTTCTGGAGAAGTAACATGGTTAATTTTGTGGAGTGTTGCAATTTGGCACTTTTGCAAATAAAGAGATGAAACTATCTTCCAACACAAAGGAGAAATGCCTCCTTCTATAGCTGGCTCTCTATTATATACACTGAATGAATTGAATTAACTTTTAGAAGAAGTCAAGCTAGCACTAATAGACAAATGCACACAATATAGGTAAAATGGCACACTCCTCAAGTAGGTTGGATTAAACTGAATATTGATAGGGCATCAAAATACAATCCAAGAGATGTAGGATATGGTGGACTTTTTAAAGATTTAAAAGGCAGATGGATACATGGATTTACAAAGAGATTGGGTGTTTGTTCATCATTTAATACCAAACTATGAGGAGCTTACCAAGGTTTACATATAGCTTAGGAGTTAGGTTTGAAATAACTCATTTTAGAGTCAGACTTTATTCTTCGTATCAAACTATTGAATAAGGGAAAAGCTAAGCAATCTAAGTGTGTTGCTTTTTTGTTACACTATCAATCGTTAATATACAGAGATCAGAGGATAATTATTCAACATACATTTAGAGAAGATGATAAATGTGTAAATTGGTTAGTCAGTTACAGTATTTTCGAGGATTAAGGTCTGAAAAGGATGGGTTATGATAAGCTGCTCACCCCTCAATTAAACTCAATAACCTTCCTTTAGGTGATACTTTAGAGGTTTGTACCCCACGCAAAATTCCTTTTTTAAACACGCACATATACATATATATAATTTAAATTTTATTATTATTAGTATACATTAATTTTATATTATCATCAACCTATGATTATTGTTAAAATTTTTAATTAGTATTATTTTTTAATGTTATATATTCCTTTTATTCATTAATAAGGTGAAATTTTTTATACTGATAATAGATTAAATTTACATGTACATATATATAAATATACTATGAAACAAATTAATCCTTATGTTTTAAATAAATAAGACAAATTTAATTTGAAGATATATTTTATATGCAAAGTAAAAGATAATATAAGGAATTATGGCTAATTGCTAAATCAAAATTTTATAAAGGTAAAAATGTAAAATATTTCCATTCACTTTGGAATGATTAAAATTTCCCCTAATCTACTTTGCAAGCTTAAAAATTAACATTTTAAATTTTACAAAACTTGAGATTAATATATATTATGCACTTTATTAATTGTTTTATCAAATTATATGAAGTTTTTAAATAGGAATCATAATATTATAATATATTAGTTTATTTTATTATTTTTTATATAATTTTATAACTTATTTTTTATTATTTAATGAAGACCTTGTATATCTAATTTAATTCTTAGTAATTATATAATATAGAAATTATTTTCAAAAAAAGATAAGATAAACTAATATATTATAATACTATGATTCTTGTTTAGATCATAAAAAATCATAAATTTGATAAAAATATTAAATTTAGTTGAAAGTGTTAATTACAAGTTTTATATGTTGGAATTTTTAATTTTGGACCTTTCATAATTTATAAATTATAGTTATTAATGTTAATATAAATTATAAGGGCCTAATTAAGTGATAATTTTTTTTAAGGATGTAAATCAGTACTTGGGCCTAAATGTGGTATAATTGGTTATAGATTTTATAATGAGTAGAATCTATGACTTAACTTAATTATTATATTATTGGATCCCTATCTTTCTAACCTTATACTATCATGATAGATCCTATCAAATTTCAAAGAAAGTATGCAAATGAGGGTTTTGCAGACAGAGTAATTCCTTTTCGCCATTTTTATTGGTGTTAATTTCTAAGGAGTTAATTTTAGATTCTAATTAATTGTAGATTGTAATTCCTAAAAGTATTCTATTACTAATTTATCAAAAGGAGTTATGGACATTTTGGATTTAAGTATAAGGCTTTCAAATTAATTTCCTTCACATATTCACAAAATTGAATTTTTTATGATGATTGCTTAAATTTTCATACCATAATAGTGTAATACTTTGAAGTAATGTTTAAAATCTTATTATTTTAAATTTCGTGAAGTATTTATTTTGATTGACAAGGATAGTTAAATCATATTTATTTAGCCAAGGTTTTATCTTAAAATTCATTTAAATGAATTTTCATAATAATTTTCTCATGAAGTTGCAAATATGTTGTAATTAAGAGTATGAAAATTTATGAAAAACTTATGCCTATAATTTAGTAATATATTCTTTCAAAGTATATATAAAACTTTAAAATATTTATTTATACTTTAAAATTTATTAAGTTATTATGAAGATTTTAAAAAGGGTGAGGTTTTAATAAGTGGCTAAGATTGATTAGGATTGAAGTTACTAAACAAAATGGAAGGTTAAGATTAAAAGGAAAGTGAGCTTAGATGCATTGAGAAACATTGAATCAAAACCCAAAGTTTATTTTATTTTCCCCTATTTATCTTTTTTTATTCCTGATCTCTCTTTTTTTCTTTTTTTTTCTTGCCATTCTCGGTAACTCTCCCTCTCTTCCCATTTTTATCCTTCACTATCCCTCCATTTTAGGGTGCATGCCACCACCACTACACCATCCCTGCTATATGTAAATCCTCGTCCAGTGATAGTAGCTTGCCAATATAGGAAAGTCACGAATCATAGGCAAGGAAAATGGCAATAATAGGGCCTTTGGCCTTTTTTGTTCTCATTAGATGCCATTAACAAAGTTTGGGCAACTTTGGTGAGTAAAGGTAAGCTATTCCTTAGTTGGAACACTCTAATATTTTAGCTTGAATAAAAAATCCTTGTATTATACCTATTTTGATTTCCTTAATCTAGATTTCCTTGATCTAGATTTGGAAAAAAAAGAATTTTATACTGTGGAGTGTTAATATAATTTGATTAGAGTCTTTCTAAAGTATTAGATTTTAATATTTTTTAGCTAAGAATATAAGATTCAGAAAAACTTCTAAATTATGAAATTTGATTTTATTAAGGTAAAGTTAAAAATATTGAAGAATAAGTGTGAGAAATTAAAGAGTAATATGAATAGAACCTAGAATGGTAATTTTAGGGAAGAAATAAGTAATATCAACATATTTATGGATTATTATTATAAAATTTCTAAATAAGAAAACAAAAGAAAATGATTATGGATATTTTGGAACTTTTAAGAGAAGATAGGCATTATCAAGTGAATGAATATCTATTTTTAAAATAATATTTTACTGAATTTTCACATTCTTTACTTTTTTATATACTAAAATTGTACATTTTGCAAAATTATAGGGTTGAAAGTAACTAATTATATATTTTAACATGACTAAGCATATGAACTTGTGATTTCAGTTATCCTTTGTTCTATTAAGTATTATAGTGTTTAATAATGTTTTTGGTGCATCATATGTTTCTTGTTGATTATTGTTAGTTGTTTCTTAGGAATAATGCAATAAAGGCATCATATTGGTCAATGTTCTATTATTGCACATATTTATATATATTAGTGAGAATTATGCTTATGTTTGGATTGTAACCACATATGAAAGTGTGAGATCATTGTCTAACCTTATGATTGTAATTATATTGAGATGTGATTATATGTGTATGGAATGTGATGATAATGAAATGAATTGCTATTGTATTTTGTTATGGTATGGATGCCACTAATCTGGATTATGTTAGTACAATTGTGAAATATAAGTATGTGAATGATAGGATTGCTATTATGTTATGAATATGGAAATACAGAATATGATTTAATTCTGAATTGACATGTGAATGTTTGTTAAGATGCAACTTAGAGGAAGATGTGATTAAGAATGACATAACTATTGGTTGATAGTATCTTGATAGAGAGGCATGAGGGTATAAGGTCAGTGTAAGAGGAACAAAAATGGCATGAAAAGTATAAAGTTAACCTAGAAGTTACAAGAGGATGTATATGATTAATTATTTTACTATATGAAATTATCATTGTATGAATTAGCCATGAATGAGCTCTTATGATTTATTAGATGTTGAAATATGAATTGTAGATGACTATGAAATGGTATAATTAGAGCCTTGCTCTATCTATACTACTAAAAGTAATTTTTATTTATCATTATAAATGATTATTGAGTTATGAGGACCTTTTTGTATTCCATTACTTTTGTGTGTATAAAATATTGATACATGTATGAATATGAAACTATGAATGCTAAATTGTTAGATAAGGTAAAGTCATTAGGTACAAATGCCTATAAAACTATCTAATAGATACTTAGTAAGATTATTTAGATTTTCACTAATTAGTTTTATTAATGCTTTCTTTTATAAATATATAATTATTGAGTTTTTAAAATTCATTCCTTTCTTTTTTTTCTTTTAACATTTTTAGGAATTAACTTAAGAATATCAAATTGTGTAACTCATCCAGGAGTCTAAGGCAATCTAAGGAGATTTTGATTGTTAAGATTAAGTTAGGGCTAAATCTTGGATTAGGAGTAGACTATATTTATGCTTATGTAAACATTATGTGTTAAGGCTATTTAGTTTATGTGCATGTTGTGTTGTTGAGATTGTATGAATTATAGATGTTAGAATATAGGGTGTATGACACTTAGAAAACACTAAAAAATAAAGAAAACTTTATCTATTTTTCTTTAAAACTTAAAATGAATTTGTGCTACCACAAAATAAAGAGATTTTCATTGGAATAAAATTAATGTAGTCATGGTTAAGGTTGGTGAAAATCAAGTAGTGAGATTCATGCTGATCATGATCAAGTTTGGATCATGATAAATACTTAATTAAATTATCCAAAAAATATTAAATTATAAAATCTCAACAATAATATCAAAGCCATTTTAATTATGTATTGTGATTAATTTAATTAAAGTGATTTTAGGCAAATTTTATAAGTTTTTCCTTTTACCAATTATTGCTAATGCATTGCATGCAATTTGTATAAACCCTATATGTATGTGTGTGTGTATATATTCTTTCTTTCTATTAATATTACAAATTGTTCTACTGGGCTTCTTGTATGTTATGTAACTTACATTAGCTTGCATAATCTATTATATATTGGCACACACATATGACTATCTAATATGAAGAGTTTGAAAATTTTATGTACGTATCAAGGTTTTGCCTATGCATATAAATTTAAATTAGTTTTGATGCTTGTTATGTATACATTGGTTTTATTGCATAATATATATATATATATATATATATATATATATATATATATATAAGTTTTACATGTTTTGTACTAGTTTTCATGATTGGTTATGTTTCCTACCAATTAATTATAAAGCCATTGTTGCATATATAAAATAGATGCCTTTGTTATATTTGGGATATAAATTTTTTATGAATAAATTCTATATAGTTGATAAGTTCTTACTAACTCTTATGGATTCATATGTGTCATGATATCTGTTTTCCCTCTTAGAACAAATGTGGAGGAAGAAATTATGGATTTAAAGTCTATCATGTTTAGTTTGTACGTTTTGTCAGCATTTAGTGTATGAGTGTTTGCAAGCTTATGTTTTGCAAGACTATTTGCAAAACTTTAAGTTTAAAGTATGTGATATTTTTTTTAAATGGTTTTGCATCTGTTTTCTACTAAACTACATCATTCAAATTTTATGCATGAGTGATGGTTGAATCTATTGCTATGAGCTACTATTTTTCATAAGGTTTTATACAAGTAATTAGTAAATGAATGTATGATGTATGTTTTCAAAATATGCATGTGCATGTATACATTGCAGAAACCATTTGCATATTAAAGTTTGCTTGAGTTAGGAAAAGAGTTTTCTATCATGTTATGCCTAGCTTTTGTATGTTGGTGTGCAAAATCATATTATGTCATTTTACAGTTTCCTTTTCCTTAAGATTTTAGTTTTAATTTTTTTTTATTTTAAGGTATATTGGTTGCTTTAGAATGATAAAGATAGGTTAATTTTGGATGGAAGAAATATCTTTTAAAATAAGAAGTAGAGTTTTCCTGGAGTTGCCAAGTTTTATAGGATGTAAAAAAAAACTAATGTTTAATGAATTTTAAGGATTAAATATGGATTATTTTGATCTAAAAATGTGTCTTACAAGAAAATAGAGGTGTTGGAAGGTAAAAAATATAGAAGAATTCCTAAAATTGATTTAGTTTTGGCATAAGGTATTTTGGAAAATCAAAATTTAAAATTTAACATATTTTTGGATAAAAATTCAAGTGTGTTAGTTAGCAAATCCATTTAAAAATGATTTGGAACAAAAATATATAAGAAACATAGTAAAAAACATCAGTTAAAAGTATATTTGAAATTGAGTTAGGCTGACTTAAGTTCAAACTCACTTGAAGTTGAAAACAATGAACAATAGCGATATACATTTCACCTAATTGCACTTTTAAGCTACTTTTCTAATGTTGGGAAGGGGAATATTGGCACCAATGTCCTTTGCTCTCTAAATAGTACTTAATAATTTTTTTTAAATTTAAAAATTTTTATGTTAAATTTTGCTTATTTTATTTAAGTATATATTTGGATTTATTTTAAGCAAAAAATTTTCCTATGTAATTCTATTATGAAAGCTACTTTATGTAATTTTGTAGTAATTTTTTTGACATCATTTGTATAGTGTAATAATTTTTATTGGATATTATTATATTATATAAGAATTATTAATTACTCATATTATATCATAAAATTTTGTATAATAGTGTACTTGCCTTTTATAGGACTAGTGGCATGAAAATTTGTTTTAAAATTTTAGAAGAAATTTTTTTTAATGTGTCTAAGAAAGGGTATTGTATTAGTAATATTAAATATTTTTTAATATTATATTATTAATATAATTTATTAGTAATAATATAAGTGTAAAATTAAGTATTATAGATTAATTTTATGAAATAATATTTCCATTGAATCATGCAAAAAAGTACAATATTATACATATATATAAAAAACGAATTATATTTGATGAATTCATAGTAATTAAAATGATGGATGAATTATCATTACAATCAAATGCATAACACAAATACTTTACAAAAGTTAATCCTTCTAGGAACCTTACTTATCAACAAAGTATTTAGGGAAAGAGTTTGTCATAGTCAAATGAATATAGATCAACATAGGTTTAGGAATAACGATTCCTATTTATAAGATATAATTGAGAGTAAGTTAACTCATTTTCAAGAATTATCCATTACTACATTTATGGCTTAGATTACCATTTAGATCTAATTAAATAGTCATTTCAATTTAGATTAACCTTTTTACATTTTATTTTATTATTCAATTGACAAGTCCAAAATAATAAAAAAATCTAATAATCTCTCACTTGAGCTATATAATTTAATAATAATAGCTACTTTAATAAAATATAAAAGTAAATTATGGTATTTTTACACTTACTAGTCTAAGTTAAGATCATAAGTGTTTAGTAAAGCATAACATGTTATCTGACAGAGATATTAACAGAATACACACCGTACACTTACACTTCATTGACTAAATATAATATTCGATAAGGATATATGTAAAAAAATTATGCTTAATAAGATTTACACAATAACACATGACAATATATGTAAATCTTCACACATAAAGTCAAAGCATCCACCCAAGATATCAAATGAGAATTATAATTCTCAGTACAGTATTGAGATAAGGTATAAATGTCTTTATCAATATGTCATAACAAAAAACATGCACAATATATGATAAAACTTAAATATTTCAATTATATACATCTTACAATAAATAATTTATATCATAATGCTTCTACTAACCCTAAATATCAAAAAACTTAGCTAAACCTATATTGATTACATGATTGTCATACATTTTTATTGCTAGGTCTACTGCTAAGCTTTTGGTTAGTGGATTTGCAAGTATATGACCTGTGGAAATATATTCAATACATATGATATACTTACGTATTTTTTCTCATACAAATTGGTATTTCACATTAAAATACTTTGTATGGATAAAACTTTTGCTATTATGAGAGAAGTTTATAGCAGTAGTGTTGTCGCAATAAATGGTTAAGAACCTAGAAATGCTTTTTATAATTTTGAAACTAACCATAAAATTCCTCAATCATATAACTATATAATAAGCTTTATAATATGTAACATGCTCTACTTCGTTAGTAAAGATTGCTGTTAAGGACTGTTTAACATTTTTTCATGACATAATTCCTTCTGTAATCATGAAAATGTACCTAGATGTCAATTGATGATTATTAAGACCATTAAAAAAAATCTAAATATAAGTAGCTTGTAATAATGAGATTTCCTAATTTCTTATAAGTTAGCATATAATCTTTCATACCCTATTGGGACCTCATGACTCTTTTAACAGTTGTCCAATGCCTATAACTATACTTACTTAAGTATCTCCTTTTTACACTTATAGTATAAGCAATGTTAAGTTGTATACACACCTGAGCATATATCAAACTATCAACAACTGATGAATCTGAGACATTTTTTATTTTCTCTATTTTGTCATCATTTTGAGGACATTGGAATTTTGAAAAAACTTTAACTTTTGAAATAGTTGTTAAAACTTAAGAGCATGTTAACATATTGAACCTTTTCAATACCTTTTAAATGTACATCTATTGAAATAAACTAAGCAATCCCTAAGATTTGTCACAATAGATCTCTATAACAAAACTACCTACATTTATTAATACATAAATGCATTGATACACTACATTTTTCATAAGCCCCCCAAAAGTTATCACCTCATAAAACTTGAGGTACTACTGTCTAGATATTTATTTTAAATTATATATTAACTTTTTAAATTTACACATAACATTTTTTCTCTTTCTTTTAGAAACCATCTATTTAATTCATATAAATAGTCTTCGATAGATTATCATTTATGAAAGTTATCTTTACATCCCTTTGATATAACTCCAAATTAAAACTCATAATAACTCAAAATGAGTTTTTAATTGAAAGTAGTGATAATTTTTTTTATAATCTATGCTTTCCTTCTATATGTAGTTTTTAGCTATCAATCTAGCCTTATGCCTCTTAATTTTGCCTTAAGCATTTTTTTTGTTCTTGAAATTTGTATCTAACTAGCTCATAATCTGCAAGTAGCTTAACTAAATCTCACACTTAATTCTTGTGTATTAAAGCCAATTCATTCTTCATAGCTTTTAACCAATTGGAACAATTTGAACTAGTTATAGTCTATAAAAAAGTTATAGGATCAATGTAATCATTGATGTCATATTCATGCTCTTGTAGATATATGATACAATAATTAGAAATCACTGGTCTACGAACTCTATGAGATCTCCTTAAAGGAGTCTTTTTATTTATCTTATCTAGCTTGACATCTTTTGCCATTAGCTCCATTGGATTAACTAGTGGAATAACAAAAGAGGAGTCTTCCAATATTAGTGCTAGTATGAAAATTATGCTATCTTCAGTAAAATCTATGATATGTGGTATTTGACTCTCATTGTCTAACTCATCGTTAAAGAAAATAGCTCAATCTAATTTAATCACTCTAGTTATGTAAGTAGGACAGTAAAACTTGCTGCCTTTCGAGCCATTATAATACTAATAAAATATCCATTAATCATTTTTAAATTAAGTTTCCTTATAGATAGAATATATGATTTTACTTTAGCCTTACAATCCTAAACTTAAAAATGCTTTAAATTAGGCTTCTTACCATACAACCTCAAACTCAAAAAATAATATACTATTAGAATGAATATATATATATATATATATATATATATATATATATATACTATTCATTTTTGTTTGAAGCCATACATAATAATACATATATAACTTGAATATTTGTTTGTGAAATTTTCACTTATACACAATTTGCTTTTTAAGCCATTTATAATATTGTCATTGAAAGGCTTTTAGATTTTGTTTAAATTTAAAACTAAAATAAGTCAATATTTTCAATGAAACATTCAAGCATTATTTCATATTTACATATAGGCTAATATAAAGAAAACATTTTAAAAAATAAATAGATCCATAAATGGTCTATATATATTTATCAAAAATATTTAAGCCATATGAATATATTGCAAATTATACTCACATCAAATACATAGGGAAAAATTTTAGCCATATAAGCTATAGGTATTTGAAAACATCATGCATACAATAAACATGATGAAATAAAAAAATTAGCAAAATAAAAGAATTTAAAAATTATACATAACAATCATAGAATATTATTCATAATAATAAATAAATAATATTGAAGGCTATGAAATAATTTAAGATTCATAGCAACTTATCTAGAAAATTTATCAAAAAATTCAAATTATTTAAAAATAAATTAATTTTTGAATCTACATAATAGCATAACCAATTTACATGATCCATTGCTTTAGTACCAATTGTTAATTTCATGAAATAATATTTCCACTAAATCATATGAAAAAGTATAATACTATACATAGATGTAGAAATTGAATTATACTTGATGAATCTATAGCAATTACAATGATAGATGAATAATGGTTGCAATTAAATGCATAACATGAATAATGTACATAAGTTACTCCTTCTATGAACTCTATCTATTAATAAAGTATTTTAGGGATTGAGTTAATTAGGTATGTACAAATTGACATAGGATTCAAAAGTAATGACCTCTATTTATAGGATGTAATTGAAAGTGAGTCAATTCATCACCAAGAAAAATCCATTACCACATTCATGGGTTAGACTATTATTTTGACCTAACTGGATAATCACTTTAATTTACGTGAATTCTTTTAAATTTTATTTTATTATTGAATTAACAAGTCTAAAATAAAAAAGTCTAACATTATATTTCTAGAATTTTTAAACATCTTTTCAATATTAGATTTAGGAGTATAATATTTAGTTTTTGTATTATATTCTAAGGTTTTAAATACCCTTTGATATTAAATCTTATAATATAATACCAAATGTGGTTACATAGTTTATTTTATGAGGAAAACCATTAGTATGATTAAAGTGTTTACATGTGTTAACCAGTTGATATGTTTTCCTAACCAATTTCTATTTTTATGCAACAAAATTCTATAAATATGCTAAATGAGATGAATTATAATGAATAAAGTTGAATTCTAGAAACTATATTTGATAATTGCAAACATGGACATAGTGATCATAGAAAAGAACCCATTATTGGTGCAACTTAAGTATTGAACAAAGGAAAAGTGAAGCAATTGAACCACTTTTATTTGATGGTCATGGAATATATTATGGATTGAAGTATTAAATAAAGCATTCCTAAGATTGTGAATACTTTGAACTTTTACGATTTCATTATGGAAATATTCACGAAATTTAATAAAACTGAAAAAAGGCCATTATCTCTGATTACTTGACGAAAATAACCTATAATGGAATCATTTTAGTAAAAAAGCACATCACAAGATTGATTAATTATTATAATAAGATAAAAAGCATGAAAAATGATCTAGGAGATGGTTTTTTGATTTAACATGCATCGGAGTTATTACTTCTAGAATTTGACATTTTAAAGGTCTTATATAATACTCAAAAGGTGCAAATAGAAAATCAATGAATTGATATCCATTATCTATCAAGCAAAGGAAGAGATGAGAAAAAGGAAAAGTTTAGATGATTAATCTTGTTTCACATGATTTAACTTCAAGACAAGGAGTAAGAGAGCAATTAAGGAAAAACCATGGGAATTTTCACATGATATGGTTAAAGGAATGATGATTACCTTAAGCTTAAGAAACTTGAGGAAGCACATTAAGGGTAGACATGATTATTTGCATTTGTGATTTGCTTTGTACCATAAACATAATGTTTTTCATTAAAAGAACTTATTTTTTTTTAGTTATCATGTTTTATCTTAATGAATATTTATCATTTTGATTTTCATAAATAAAAATTATTTTGATGATTTTGCTTTAGGTGCATGATTTGATGGATTATATTAGCATCTTGCAAAATTCATTTGAAATTTGATCCTAAAATCATCTCTAGGCCTTGGACTAACTATCCATTTAAAGGATGCTCTTGAATAGTAGAAGCTATAGGATGCCGCACAAGGTGAGAGTTAGGAGGAAATTGATTCCACTAGGAGCATGAACTGATGAATTTTTTTAAGCTATCTTGTAATTTGATCTTATATGACAAGTAAAGCAAAAGATTGATGAAAACCTCTTAAGGATGTCCTATAAAGTTTGACTTGATCCTTTAGAATGGATTATAGTGATTGGATATGGGAACAAGTTGAATTGTTCATGAACAATAATCCAGTTAGAAACAAATGTAATTTTAAGGTTAAAAAGGATGCTCAAACAAAGCTATATGTTCAAGATCAGGTTAATAATCATAGGGCTACACTTAGAAGAAAGGCGTACACTATAAAGAAACATCTTTACCAATGACTTCAAATTGTTGTGATATAAGATAGCCTTTTTTGTGGGAGCTACATTTATTAGAGATAAAAATAGTTTTTTTGGATGATAACCTACTAGAAATAGTATAAAAAAGTTAGATAGTTTACAAAAGGAGGAAAATGTATTAGGTGAAAAATAAAGAGGTTTGTTTAAACAATCATATTTCAAATTTGATGAAAATGTAATCTCTCTTGGAATTAGGGATAAGAAAGCATATTGGTATGTGATGATTAGCACATGCATTTTGGTGATTTTGATTTTGCACAACAACAATAATTTTTTAGTTGGTAATAAAGTAGACATGTTGATTGAGACAAAGCAAATGAAATAATGGGACTTGGAAGACCTCTCATGTCTTGGGTATTAAGATCCATTGCCATAGGTTCCTAGGGATATTTGGCTTCTCTTAATAATCATGCCAAAAGGGCTCAACATGTCAATGTACTCTCGTATTTATTCGTTAATTCAAAAGAATAAAGATGTTACTAAGCTTAATGTTTTCAAAGTGATAAAGAAAATAAGTGAATCTTATTTGTATCAGTTATAAGTAGCCTAATGTGTGTTTATTTCAAAGATAATAAACTACTACTAATGATATACCTAGGCAGTATAAATGGTTACATGGCCTACAAGAGATTAGAAAATATCATAAGTGTTGGTTACTTAGACTCATTTTATTACACTCTTAGTATAATTAAAATATATGTTATCACTTTAAAATTATTACTATTGGTAATATTGTCATTATTAGTGTGAGTATTGATTTTAATATTATTACTAATAGTTATTAAATAGGATTATAAAATTTTATAATTCATATAGTTTGATTTTGGTGGTTCATCCTTTGAAATAATGTATATCCATTTTGCTCAAGAGTGAAAGGAGTGCATCAAGCAAACTTATTAACAACGCAATTAATGACGCACGAAATATAATCTGAAGATATTAAACATACCTTGGACGGCTATACTGGACTGTTATTCTCACATGCTGTTTATTGGTTACGAATCTACATGCATATATAGTAGAAAACATTAACTAAAATATGGTAATATAAGCATATATTTTTTTATTCAAATTGTATCTAAGATAGTATCTTAACAATTTATGTATTTATAAAGTATTGATTAAAAGCCGTGCATCAAACGGATTATACTCCAGTTTTTCTTTATTTTTTAAATTTAATAAAACATCTATTAAAAAATAAAAGGTGTTGCATGTATAAAATTTAAAATTTTTATGGATAAAATAGTGATAATATGAATGACTTGAATTCTGTTTTTCCTTTTTTTTCCCTTAATAGTACGAGTAAAAAATCACTTAATTCACCAAAGATTTTAAATTCAAGATTAAGATATAAAAAGAAAAATGTCTCAAAAGTAAAATCAAGTGATTCTTGAAGTATGATGACGTGAATTAATTTTTATTTTTTGAAATCTGATTAATAAAAATAAATTAATTTAAATTACAATGACCCCCTTTTTTTACCTTGAATTTCGAGAATGACTTCTAAAGTTAAACCTTACAGCTAGATGGTCTTCTGCGCAAATTTATTTGAATGTACTGATTGTGTTGTTTATTTTGTATGAAGATATTTTTTTATAAATATTCTTTATTTATTTATAATTATAATTTAAAATTTAAGATTTTAAAAATATTTAATTTATCTAATATTACATATATGAAATAAATAAAAGAGTAACATTCATCACCTCAAAGCTAAATTTATTTTCCTTTACTGTTGTCGTTACAATTACATTGTAGATTGTTTTCTTAAACATAAGAACGCATAAGGATGGAAGATTTTGGATCAAGTAGCATGCGGTATTTTTTTAAAGTTTTGTATCTTCTTCTATGTTTGATCCATAATTTTTATATATGTACCTTTATTGATTTAATCATTCTTATAATTATAAAATAAAAAAAAGTAAAATTTGCTTGCAAAAGATAGTTTATGAACAAAACAAATGCAGCTTAAGGCTTTATTTAACGTAATTAACTAAGTTAGTTAATAGTTAATAAATTAATTAATAATATATAATTAAAAATTTATAGTTAATAACTATAAGTTAACTGATTATATTAAAAGTATTTAGTAAAAATTAGTTTAAAATGTAAAATAACATAAAAAATATATTAATATAAATAGATATATCAATTAAATCAATTCATATTTATTTTAAGATTGAATTATATTAATGTAATTAAAATATTTAAAATAAAGTTATAATTATCTAAAATTTAATTAATTATATTTATGACATTAAATATTTATTGGTTTATTTTTCATTTATTTATTATTCAAATAATAATACAATGATCTAAAATTATTAATTATATTTTATGATATTAGATATTTATTTACTTATTTATTTTATATTTATTTATATTGAATTAATGAAGATATATTAAATATTTATTTATATAATTAGAATATTAATTTTCATTTAATTAAAAAAAGAGGAGTAAATTTTGGAATTTTTTTTTTGAAAAGTTACTAGGTTATAAGTTATAATATGTCTTGTGAAACTTATGAAATAAGGAGCTTATAAACAATCAACTTCTAATGGTTCAAATAACTCTAAAAATAAATTTATAATTTATTGATTAAGTTAACAAATTATACATTAACTTATTTATTATATCAAATACATACTAAAAAATTGAAATATGAAAATTTTAAATGATTTCATTTAAGTTTCTTTTGTTTGAATAATAGTTTGTTTGGACTGTGATGATAAATTTTTAAGCCATTTATGTTTTACATAATTCTGTAAAGGAAAAAAAAATTCTTTACTATCGCTCATTTCAAAATTTTTTTTTTCACATAATAAATTACTGATAAAAATATTATTTTATTTATAATATTAATATTAATTTATCAATAATAATACAGATATATATATATATATATATATATATATATATATATATATATATATATCAATTATTTTTATTAAAACAATTTTTTATTATATTCATATATTTTATCATCAAAATAAGAAATAATTACTATCAAATTATCAAATTATTTAAAATATAATATCTGTTAAGAAGGTTGTCGTAGAAAATTATTAGAATTAGAAGTTGCATTGACGCAGACTAGCTTCCGGACTCCAGTTAAAGTTTGCAAGCTCAACAACTTTCATGTCGCATTCAACGGATTGGAATCTGAAATTCCATCTTTCTAGGCAGAATTTAAATTCTTTATTTTATAATATTGAATTACCTTATTGAAATACTTAGTAAAAATTTTACAGTTGATTCATAAATAAATTAATTATCAAAACAGAAGATTTAACCACCCAATAATTTAAATATTTGATATAATTACATTTCCTATCTCCTCCTTAAATTGCCATGTCCAAATTATAGTCACATAATTTGCTCACCTACACTGAGTACCGTGAATTGATTCATACGTACCAATTCGTGATACGTTGAGGAACTAGATCGTATCAATTCACGTTCGGGAACTTCAACTTGGCGTCTCTGATGCTCAGACTCGGCATCCTTCCTTGCTGTACCCGTGTCGACACGACACGACACGACACCGGTATGGACACGGGATATGAGTTTGACTTGGGAAGAAGATTTTGGACACGACTATAAAACCATCAACGTCTGGTGTTTTGGGAACTTTCATCCCAAAATGGGATACAATTTCCTCCCAAAACATTGGTATGCAAATCCAAATTCTAATTTTGATATTCTATAATGAATATCTCCATTACTTTATTTCGTACAATGGAAATCGGGATTGGAGTTGAAAAGCCAATGGCAGGGAATAGAAATGTCGGCAATGGGGAGAGGAGAGGAGAGGAGAGGAGAGGAGAAAGGGGAAATGATGAAGACGGTGGGAAAGAAAGTGTTTTTTTTTTTTTTTTTTAAAAAAAATAAAAGTCAGAATGAATATTTATTATAACTTTAATATTATTAAAAAAATTTTTATTAGTTTCTCGGTTATCTACAAAATACTTCTAGTCTCTCCCAGACTTATCTTTCCAAAAATTATATATTATATATTTATTATTTATTAGAAGTCAGAATAAATATTTATTAAAAATTTAATATTATTAAAATTCTTTAATTAGTATCTTGGTGATCCACTAACTAATTTTTGCTTATCTGATAATCATTAATTAACTTTTTAATTAAAAATATATTTTAATATATTAGAATTATTATCACTATTATATAATATTATATCTTATATATTTAAATAAAAATAATTTTAAACATACTACAGATTCAAATAATATACTAATTACATATACTTCCTACATATCGAATATTTAGTGGGATAGCATACTGTATAACTATACACGTCACGTATAAGAGAGTATTGCAAATTATGTGAGTACGGTCCAAATACAAACACAGCAGGTATTTTTCTCCCCTAATAGGCACGCATTTATAATCTTCTCGTCTTCTCTCTGTCACCTGATCCCCGGTCATAACCAGAACCAGCAAAATGCAGAAGCTCGCCTTTCACTTCTGGCTTTCCATCTCTTCATTGTATTTCTTAATGCCATTCTCAGCTTCACGTCCCACAAACTTAACCACAGATGAATCCGCCCTTTTTGCTCTCAAATCTTCCATCACTTCAGACTCTTACAATATCTTAGCCACCAACTGGTCGTCTGCTTCTTCTTCTTCTTCTTCTCCCTGCAACTGGGTTGGTGTCACCTGCGACACCGTCCATCGCAGAGTGAAGGCCTTGAATCTTGCGAGTATGGGCCTCGGAGGCACAATACCTTCACAACTGGGGAATCTCTCCTTTCTTGTCGGCCTAGATCTCAGTGACAACAGCTTCCATGGGGAGCTTCCAGAAGAGTTAGTCAAATTGCACAGATTGAAGTTTCTGAACTTGAGTTTCAACGAATTCAGTGGCGATGTTCCCAAATGGATTGGAGGCTTATCTGCACTGATGTTTTTGAATCTTGACGACAACAGTTTTGGTGGTTTTATTCCAATTTCAATATCGAATTTGTCGAAGTTAGAGATCTGGGATTGGAGTTATAACCGCATCAATGGGGTAATTCCAGCGGAAATTGGTAAACTTACCAGCTTGAAATTATTGTCTTTGTCGGGGAACAATCTTCGGGGCAACATTCCTTCTGTGATTTCCAATATGTCTTCTCTTCAAGGAATTGCTTTATATTATAATTCCTTATCAGGTAATGTTCATGTACCCAATTATTGCCGCTATATTCCAGTTTAACTATGAAAGTAATTTTGCATTATTTTTTTCTATAAAGATTAAAAAAAAAAAAAAAAGACGCTCTTATGCCAGTAATAAAAGTTTGTTCGGTCATATTTTTAGCGGCGTAACGTGAGAAGTTCTATGTTATCCTGGCTCCTCCAAGAGGAGGGGGAGGTATAAATAGAATGACAGAGCTTACAATAAAATAGATTGTGAGTCTTAATTCTTGTCTCCACCTCTATTTTTGAAGCAAGGGATTTTTCTTAATCTATAGATAATATAGTACTTTCTGTATATAACTTTGAAACTTTCCGTTATTTATATTTTGAATCCAAACTAAATGCACTACACGTGTGTTTAAATTACCGAATTTTCTTCTTATCCGTTAATAGAAGTTTGTTCTTTGTTAAATTGAGAATTTTATTATTAAATTATTCTTTTAAATATTAAAATAAATAAATTAAAAATAATTTTTTTAATATATTAAATATAATTTAATAATAGAAATACTTATTCTTTTAAAATGTGAAATTCCCAATAGTATTACCCTTTCCTTAAAAAGAAAAAAAGTTTGCTCAATTGATAAAAATAGAAAAAATTATGTGTTACCCATTCATATATTTGCCTTTCTTATTTAATTTATTTATAATTTTAAATACTACAATTTACTCACCTATATTTATAAGTTTTAAACACTTTGCTTCCCTAAATTAATTTTTGTCCAAAATTTAACAGAAAAATCACTTGCATTACTTGTGAGTTTTACTTCTTTGAATTTGGATTTATTTTAATGTTCTCTTAGAATCAAATTACCCTAAAAAAATTCTAATTCTATTGAATATTTGTCTTCCACAATTTAATTCATTATTACTTAATAGAAGGGGCTGAATAGAATTTTTATGGGTAAATTATTTCTAAGTGGATATCAAATTGAGTCAAAATTTTGAAAAGTAAATATTATAAGCAACGAACAAGAATTTTTGGTAAATTTTAGATAAAAAATAATTTAAATAGATAAAGTATTAATAATTTGAAAACATAAATGGATAAATTATAACATTTAAAAGTAAAAATGAATTATTTACTTGGTTATTATTATTTACTAGCAATTTGGCCTGTCGAATCGAGTGTCTATATTTTTTATTAAAAAAATGATAATGTGTATATAAATGTAGAAAAAATTATGCAAATGTTAAAATTTAATCTGTCATACTTATTTCATAACTAGATATTCATGTTTATAAATAATAAATGTTTGAAATGTAATATAAGAGTTAAAAATAAAATATTTAATTAAAATTAAAATTTTTATTTATTTAAGATATTTTTATGATTAAAATATTTTATGTTAAATTTATGGTATTTAATGATACTAGTGTCCAAGTTCTAAATCATATAAATGAATAAAAAAAGAAAAAAATATGATGGAAGATGATAATTGCAAATTGATGTAAGAAATCTAAAATGATGTTTAATTAATTTCAAATATTTCCTGAGTTATAAAAAATTAAAAAAATTCAATTGAATTTTATTTAATTTAAAATATAATACTTAAAAACATTCATATAGAAAATATTTATAAAATTTAAATAAATAAATTTAATTTCTATTTTAAAATATTTTTATTACAAAGAGAATATGTAATTATATAATTTGACTAATATTTTTTATATTAAAATTTTAGCAAAGAAGATATGAATATAGAAAAAAGATGCAATAGAACAAATAAAAAAAGAAAATGTAATTCTAATATTAAGTAATATAGGAATAAAAAATAGAATATGTAGTCAAATAATTCAATCAAATTAAATATTTTTATATCTTATTTAAATTATTTTATAATAAAAAAAAATATTTTATGTTATGATAGAATAATAGTAGTGAATATGAAACAAATATGCAATAAAGTAAATAAAAGAAAACTAAATAATACATGAATTGTGAAGCCTTGACAAAATTTTTGTCAGTATATGTATACAATTTGAAATGTATTTCTTGAAATTGATTTAACAAATTGACAAAATTTAAATATATAATTTTATTTTAATTTTTAAATAATAAAATATCTAATTAATTATTTCAAATAATACTTTACATATAAATTTTTAACTTATTTAAAATATTTTATAATAAAATCAAATATATCATTTCATATTTAAATTACTTTGCAATATAAGCGTTAAAATTGTAAATAATAGTAGTAAAAATAAAAAAAAGGAGAAGTATGTAATGAAGTAAATAAAAATAAAAGAAATAATATGCTAAATGTAGGATAATATAAGAGTCAACAAGAGAATACATTGTTAAATAATTCAATAAAATTAAAAATTTTAAATTATTTAAACTATTCTTATGGCAAATGTAAAATATATTATGTTGCATGTACAATTGTTAATAATATTAGTATTTGAGTAATAAACAATAAGAGCTTGTTTAATACATAACATAAAAGACACATGATAATATGAGTAAATACTATCATATTTTATTAAATGTTTGAACATTACCTAAGCTAGTATAATGTAATCTAATTAACTTGTTTTATACAATCATCATAAAATAACTTAATTCTTTCTCTCTATACCTATTATTACAAATTAGGATTAGAATATAATATATTATTCCTAATTTAGTTTTACCTTATTTTTATATCATTTAATCCCCATTAAAAATTATAGTTTAGCATAATTTTACTTTAACCTATTTTATCCTTGAAGATATCAATAACTTAAGTTTAAAAATATTAATAATTTAGGTTTATTATATTTTAACTTATTTATCATTCTTAATTTATTCTCAATCTATTTTAACCTTTAAAATATTGATAATTATTGTTTACATATAAAATAGGTAAAATATAAAAAAATAAATAATTATTAATTAGATTGATTATAAAACACTAAAAATTTATAATTACCAAATGCTACACAACATAAAATTGTGATATAAACTATTTTTAAAATAAAGTTAATTTTGTTTAAGTAAAAATTTTAATATTATTATATTATATACATATCTAATAATAGACGTATAAGTCTATACTATCAAATTATTTATGTGGTTGCTTATTAAACGCTTAATAGTATTACATTTTATTCTTTATTATCCTATACTATATTATCATGTTTGTTTATCATATCATATCTTATACTACCATATCCTCCCAATGTATACAAAAAGTATACATAAAAATATATACAATGGAGGAAATTAAAAAAAGAGGATGCATTTCTAATGTTTAGTAATATAAGAGTTAAAAATAAAATATTTAATAAAATAATTTGATTAAATTAAAATTTTGAATTATTTAAAAAATTTTATAATAGAAATAAAATATATCATGTGATATTTATACTCTTCAACAATATTGGTATTTGAGATGTAAATAACATTAGTGAAAAATATGTAGCAAAAAATATAAAAAGATGTGAAACAAATAATGTGTTATAAAGCTTTAACAAAATTTTAATCCATGTATATTTAATTTAAAATTTAAAATATAACAACTAAATTTATATCAAGATAATATTGAAAAGTTTAAAAAATAAAATTAATTTAAATTTTAAATATTTTATCAAATAATAGAATATATAATTAATTGTTTAATTAATTGTTTCTATTTCAAATTTGTTATTTTAAAGTATATTTATAATAAAATTAAATGTATAATCATATATCTATACTACTTTCTGGCATCAACATCGAAGTTGTAAACAATAGTAGTAGATATGAAAAAAGAAGAGAAAAACAAGCAATGCAAAAAATAAAAAGAATAAAAACAATGAGTAAGTTGAAAATTAATATAAAAGTTAAAAATAAAATATGTAGTTAATTCATTTAATTAAATTTAATCTTTTAATTTATTTAAAATATTTTTATAATAAAAAATAAAAGAAGTAGCATTTAAAATATTTTTATTAGTTTATAATAAAAATAAAATATATATTTATTAGTAATATTCACATTTAAATTGTAAATAACATGAGTAAATATAAAAAATAAAAGAAGAAAAGCATACAATAAAGTAAATAATAAGAAAAAGTAAAGTAATATAAGAGATAAAAATAAAAGATGTGATTAAGTAATTCAATTCAATTAATTTTTACTTATTTAAAATATTTTTATAATAAAAATAAAATATGTCATACTTATTTATATTATTTAATGATATTAATATATGAGTTTTAAATAATAGGAATAAGTAAAAAATGAAATAAAATAGATAAAAATTGTAAAAGAAGTAGATATTATAACAGATATTAACATCAATTGCTTAACACATTTCATATTGATTGCTGCTTGATATATATATAAGCATACTTATATATTTGATATATTCAACATCAATTCTTGAACTGATGTTGAATACATATAATAACGTTGATTTTTTTACAAGAAACTTGACATGTTTAATTCTAATATATTGTTAAATAACCGAAATATGATGTTAATTTTTTGATTAGGTAACTAACATTAAAGGTTGATATTCCATAACTTAAATTTCACTCAAGATGTCGATTCTTTTAAATAACCATTGTTATTGATTGTTTTTTTTTTAATCCTTCAAAATTCTCTTAAATCACATACCCCCAGAGTAATATCTAAACTTAGTTATAAATGATAAAATCCAGTAACTCATATTACTATAGAAGTAGTAATAGCAATATTCAATCCTTATCTTAATGTCTTTATAGTTAAAATTAATATCTTAAATATAGTAAAGTGAAAAAAAAATGAAGAATGATACTAGCACATATAATTTGTTAACATCCTAAGGACAATAATTTCATACATTTTTCTAGGTTTGAATAGTAGAAGATATATAATATAAAGATGTTGTAAAAATAGAAAATAATACTTCTAAATATTGAGAGGGAACTTACATTATCTTCTAATGACATAACCATTAATAAAAATACTTATAAATTCCATTGTGGCAAAATAAGGGCAAGAAGACATCATAATGGGTGAAACATTAATATAATATGCTTTTATTACAGAGAAACTTATCACTTGACTTATTCCATTAAACTTTGATAGTATCGTGTGTTATTTGACTTACTCTTGTTATCTTCATCCTTTGTATAGAAACACCTATTTGTTTACTTTTATGGGAAAGAAATCCATAATTTTTTTCAAGAAACCCACATCACCTAAAATCTTAAGTAATCAAGTATAAAATGAGAAGTCCAAATAAATCAACATAATACACAATACGTAGATGCTCTTAATTGTGTTTAGAGGAGAAATAAGGCGTTCGACATACCTTCATATTAAGAAAAAGATGTCAGTAAGAGCAAATGAATGGTTGAACTTAAGCTAAGAAGATCAAAATTAAGAGTATTGTGTGTTATTTGACTTACTTTTGCCATCCTGATCCTTTTTATAGAAACACCTATTTGTTTACTTTTATAGGAAAGAAATTCATAATTTTTTTTCAAGAAACACACATCACCCAAAATCTTAAGTAATGAAGTCAAAAGTGAGGAATCCAAATAAATCAACATAATACACAACACATAGATGTTCTTAATTGTGTTTAAAGGAGAAATGAGGCATTTGACATACCTTCATGTTAAAAAGAAGATGCTAGCAAGAGCAAACTAATGGTTGAACTTTAACTAAGAAAATTAAAATTGCAATGAACTTCATGCTTGCAAAAGAAAATCAATTGATTAATTATTTTATAAGGCATTGTCTTTTTCGTAAGGAAGATATTTTTGCTTTATAATATATTTATAATTTGATGCTAGGATAGGTTTTCAGTTTTAATTCCCACTTTTATTTTCACAAGTTTTAAAGAGAGAAAAGTGGAGTCATTTAAGTATTTCACATTAGTTATAAACTAAAATTGACATTGTAAGCTTAATAATAGCTTCTATTGATAGGCTGAAATTTTACTCTACCATGTCGGTTGTATAATAAAATCGAGGTGAAATTCTACTTACTTAATTTATTACTTTGACTGCTTAGACATAATTTTATTATTTCATGTCAATTAGTGTAATAAAATTAACATCATTTGGTATCCATGTTGATTATTAATAAACAAATGACATGATATATTAGTTTTTTTGTTAATGTGTTCCTTTGTTATTGCCCCAAAGATAGAAAATAAACTTACTACATAAATAGTAGGATAAATACACTTGTTGATGTAAAATATCATTACCTTTCAAACAAGATTAAATCATATAGTAACACATATAAATAACTTTCATAATGCACATAAAATAATATATATATATATATATATATATATATATATTTATTTACAAGTAATTGCACTAAATTTTATAAGCACAATCATATATATATATATATTCATTTACAATTAATCCTTATAAGTATACATTTGGTAGTGCTTTCTCATGCCTGTTCTTTTATCTTTTCTAATACGTATACAACTTATTTCTTTTGCAAGGTAACTAAATCTTTTACATCATAAGGTGTTGTGTTTCCTTTTAAGAACTATATGTTTATGCATAAAACTTAATAAGGAGACAAAACTACATGCTTTCTATGAGTGTCTACCTAATTGAAAATTAAATAAATTATAATATAAGGCCTTTCTTCGATCTTTATATGTTTGACCATGCTAGCTATGTGTTTTATTATCTATTTGTTTAGGGCATTATAAAAAACTAATATAAAATGGTGTCAATTTCATGTATTGATAATCAGTTATCATATTAGGTACCTAAACATGTATAAGAACATTACATCCATTTCCACCCATTCGATATTGACATTGTTGGAACTACGTAGCTTGTAATGTATGTTTATTGCCATTATTAATGATTTCTTCCATAACTCATACAATTTATTCCCTAGCAAGTCAAGCTAGTAGATAGTTTTCTCCTTTGGATAAACCACGCTTAGTATTTAGTGGCGGCTATAATATTATTAATATCAAAGTAGGATAAAGGAGGAGAAAATATAACTAAAGCTAAATTAAGACTTATCTTTACACTCATATACCTTTTATAGTATGGTATCATGAAGTATTGTCATTTTTTGTTCATTGTCATGGCTTTATTTATGTACTTGTTCTGAAACTCTGAGGTTATCCTTAACTGTTTCAGAGGTTATCCTTAACTCTTAAATCTTATTTGGATCTAGAAAACTAAAGTAGTTCCCTAATTTCCTTTCATCGATATTATGATGCAAGTACTTATAATTTTCAGAATACATAAACATTATAATTCATATTATCTAATATGTGCATAAAACTAGGAAAGATTTAAAGGATAAAGATGAATACACCTAATCCAAGTTATAGCAATGGAAATATCTACCTCTTGCCTATTCAAAAGATGTAATATCAGATTTGGTGATAGTAAAATAGTATTATCATGTTTGATGAAATCCTTGCTTAGAGATAATGAATGGATATCTTCATATGATATATTTTGTGCAATGGATATGAGTTTCTCTAAAGATATTCCTGCCATTATTTTTTAGCAAGGATGAGCTGATAAAGTTTTTGGTTCTTTAGACTTGCCATCCTCATCCTTATTCTCCTTTATCTTTTTCTTGCCCTTTTCTTCCTATGTAGATACCTAAAAATGGATTGCAAAAAAATATGACAATGAGATATATTAGATAGTATTTTATGTCACCATAAATAATGAACTTGGATTAATAAAAAACGTCAATTATGTAGTTAATGAAATAAAGCCATTTGACCAAGTTAGGTAGAAGCCAAGTACTTGGGCCATTATGGTCACCTCCCTATTGAAAATGACATTTTAGCCGATCTATTCTTGACAACGTCTACCATAACCTTACATTAGTCCTTTATTAGTGGAATGGTGTGGAGTATATGACTTAGGAAAGTTATACATTTCGCAACTTGCCTAATAGAAGGTCTTATAATCATAAGTATATACCTACATCCACCTTGAAATGACAAATAACTAGTTAGATCAACATTAATGGAATCTTAAAACATGATTAGAGATAGCTTAGCAATAAGTAGTAGGGTGACATGAATTTATTTATAGTCATTAGTTGAAAGGGTCGAGGTCAACAGAGTAGCAATTATCGAATTATGGTGTAGGGCTCGTCATTTGTACCTCTTCCTTTTTAATTGGGGTCACTGGCAACTTGCTTATTAGGTTGAGAAATGCTATCACATGTTATAGAACATCTTCCCTCAACTTTGCTTTTTCTGAATCATACACTTTTTTGCCATATGGATATTTTAAAGCTTCCCAAAGTATTTTTTAATGCTCATGAATCCTTTAAGGCCCCTCACATGCTTGGATTGCTTCTAAGTTCCTAAAATAGTAGTTAATATGTTTGTCCTTCCTTTTGGTTGAAACTTTCCCTAAGTAATATGTTGTTTAAGATCATCTTAGCATAATGTAATTGAACACTATTATTCATATGCTAGTAACTAAATAATGTACTCTATATTTGACATAAAAAACTTACTATTCAATGGACAACTTATTGACTCGTCTATGTTGTGAATTTGCCCTTATTGTTAATTTTCACTTTTACACACATATCATGGCATTTTATAAAGGCAATAGAGAGAGACACTTAATCACCTGATTAAGAAATCTTCTTAGTAGCTTGAGTTATGTCCATGATATTTGTTTTGAGCTTCTTATACCCTCCTTAAGATAACCCATGTATATATATATATATATTTAGCTTGATTCGTTTTATTCTGTGCACTTTTAGCCTATTAACAAGAAAAAAATAATAAAATAAGTGATAAGAATGCATTATTCCCAATTAATGATAGAATTGAGATGCCCATATTTACTTGGAACTCCTCCAACTGGCATACCTCTACAAACTTGTCATATATCTTTTGGGCGATCTAGTAATATTTTGTAGAGAAAGGTCTTATTAGAGTCCTTACTTTATCAATGAACCTCTTTTTCAACATATACTTGTGATCCTGCCAGCTCTTACTTACTTGTATAAGGACATGTTCTTTGTAATAGTAATGAATATTGAAAGTAGCCTACAAAGCAACTTATAAATGAATGATAAACATGATTAGTAATTTATAACTTCTTGTTGTGCACATGTAAAAATTAAAACAAAAATGAGTACTAAAGTTCCTTACTAATAAATTGTCTTGTATAGTGTTCTAGATGTCTTAGTCCACTTGGTGCCATAACTTAATAGTAATGAGCACTTTGGAGCATAATAAGAGACCTAGATATTTGGTGTAATTAGTTTCACTAGGCCTACATATAGCTCTTATGTCATTGAAGTCGTTTAAGGACTAGGTCCTTCTTAATTATAGAGCCTTTAATGCCCTTCCTTTTCTTACCATCTTTACCAAAACTAGAAGCATCCATGTCTTTTGTTTAAAGAGTTTTAACAAAATTAATAAAAATATTTAACTTATGTGCCAAGTAACATTTATTACACACCTAAGCGCATACATGTGATAAATTAAATAATAGAAAATGATTGGAAATTATTTTATTGCAGTTGATTTGATCCTAGAACAAAACCTTATCCACAACGAAATGACATATATATCCAAAAAGTAGCATCCAAGTGACAAAGTCATAACAATGTAGAAAGTTACTTCACAAATATAGAATTCAAATAAAAATAACATTTTAAAAAATATAAGTACAAAATAGGACATGTGTTTGTATATTTCCACTCTCCATGTTAAATAATTCTTTTAAAACATGTAAATAATGATCAAAAAGTAATTTCAAAGCATAAAAATGAAAGTTTTCCAATAAATAAATAATAATACTTGAGTTCTAGCTTTAAAGGCCACAATTAAAACAAAAGATGTTTACAAAACATAAGTAAACTAGGAAAAATATATTAGGTAGATAAGAGTAATGATCAATAATGGTTGAAGATCAATAAAATCGTTGAACAAATGCCAAAAAAATTTAAGTGGAGAGCATGAAAAAGTCAAAAGCAAATTGCCATACAATATAATTCTTTCTGTGTTTTGATAAATAGAGACAATGTATATACTAGTGGCAGCACTTTCAATGTCGAATACACAATCGACATCTGTTAGTTTCCATGACGAATGATTCTAAAATAGACATCTAATATTTTACTCATAATTATAAAAATATCTCTTGGAATAAACTTTTAGTCTCGAACATATATAAAATCAATGTCTAATGTTTTTCTACTTTTCAAATTCAATGGCTGGCCTTTATTTTCTACATCAATTTTTTAAAAAACAATGGCATATAATGTTTTTTTTTCTTAATCCATTTTTTAATTCTTCACTTCTTAGTGGAAAATTTTAATTAATGACATTGGCCTTTTACTTGAATCGATATTATAAGTTACACTTAATTTTAAAAATATCATCATATTATTATATATATCAATTTTTAATTGATATTAATGTAATGACATTAAAATATAATTCTGTAAGAACTTGATATCTGTATAATTTTTTGAAGAAATAAATCCTTATTTTATTAGTAGGATATTGGTTGATATTGATTTCATTGTTCCTTTTGTTTTTGTGCAAAAATAAAGGTAGCATACCTAGGAGGATTGGTGATCTTCCAAGACTGCTAATCATGTTTCTCGGGGACAACAAGCTTAGTGGCTCCATACCACCGTCCACCTTCAATAGCTCAGTGCTGCAACAAATTGACGTTAGTTCTTGCAATTTGACTGGCAGTATACCGTCTGATTTATGTGGTGGGCTTCCAAATATTGAAGTTCTTAAGATAGCTTTCAATCAATTGAGTGGCCAGATTCCATCTGTTTGGCGTCACTGCCCAGCGTTGACAGATGTAGACTTGTCTCAAAATGGATTCAACAGAGGGCCCGTACCCAGTGACATCGCAAACTTGACTTTGCTTCAATCCCTAGCTCTCGATGGCGACAACTTGCAAGGTATGCTGTATGCTTCCATTGTGGGCTTTGTCAAATCTTAGCCACAAAGTTAGTTAATGTTAAAAAAAAATAGATTATTTTCCATTTCTAAAAGCATATTTTTTCCCCTCTTTCAGCTAATAATAGAAGAATAATACTTCATTAAATAAGCCATAACTAAAAATTTTTGAAGTTTAGATTTGACTTTTCGTTAACATTAAAGTATTTATATTTTTATTAAATAAGAATATGTCATATCAATAGAAAGTTGAAATAAATAAATTTTTATTAATAGTAAGATGATTTTAATACCTTGATAAAGTACGAATAAAATGATAAAGTAAAATGCATTTTTATTATCAATAAATTATAATTAAATCTGAACTTCTAATAACTTGATAACATATGAATAAAATGATAATGTAAAATGCATTTATATTATCAATAAATTACAATTAAATCTGAACTTCGAACTAATTGTTTAACAGTCATAAAGTCTTAACGATTATCAGTGAAGGCCGGGTTCAAATTGCGCACTTTTGTGCCTCTTTACCAGTGGGACCATGAGAGGTTTTACTCCCACCGCACCCTTCCGAATCCATCCCCCCCGCCCCCCCCCCCGGGGGGGGGGGGCCGGGGCAACTGCCCTCGCCAAGAAAAATATTGGAAAGAGTAAAGTTTTTACAATGAGATAAGAAAAAGGTAAGATTATAATTTGGTTTTGTTATCCCGTGGCAAAAAAGAATCGGGAGAAATATAAATTATTTCTCTTAATTTTGAGGTGGTTAGATTTTAATTTATTTAATTTTAAAAAATTTATAAATTATTCTCTTAAACTTTTTAAAATTTAAAATTAATACTCATTATTCATTTAATTAATTATTTTATTAAATTATATAATTTTTTCATGAAATTTTTAAAAAATATTCATAATACAATAATATAAGAAAATTTTTAATTATTTTTTCACATATAATTTTTATACTATGTAATTAATAAAAATTTAATTATACACAAATATTTTCAATTAAGTACTTGAAAATAAAATACAAAATTATATGTGAAAAATAAAAAAGTAACTTAGCATTTTGTAATATTGTATTTTTTATTTAAAAATTTCATGAAAAAATTACGTAATTTGATAAAATAGTTAATTAAGTGGACAATGAATGTTAATTTTAAATTTTATAAAACTTAAAAAGGTAATTTTCAAAATTTCAAAATTAAAAAAAATAAAATCCAAAGTTAAAGAAAATATTTTATATTTTTCTCTAAAATGCATGCTGTGCCCAATCCCTCCTTCGAAATTGAACTTTTAAACACACATAATGCAACTTTTTAATTCAAAATATGATGAACTTGACACTAATAATAAAAAATAATATAATTTATTTAAGATTAAATTTATGAGTAAAATTGTTTATAAGTTCAATTTTAAATAAAATAAATTTTAATTTTTCGTTACACAAGAGTTTAACTTGGCACTGAATTATGAAATTTAAAATTTAAAATAATTTACATTAAAAAAAATGACTATTATTTATGATTTGACTTGTTATCACAATTTATTTTATGTTTTTAAAATAAATGGCATGCAAATTATATTTTCATTTCTAAATGGGTGCAAGAAAGCACAATAAATTTATTTGAAACTTATGCCTTAACACGAGTTACATTATGACGTTTATAATTGCAGGATGAAAAAAAATGGTAAATCGAAAGGTCAAACTCAAATTTGCAACATTCTTAATTAATCATTTTAATTTTTTTATAAATGAGATTACTGGTTGAATTAAGAGTGTTATTTTATTTTATTTTTCTTAACAAACTATGGAAAGGAATAAGAACAAGGAAAATGAAATCAAAACGCAGACAACTAACAAAGCTAGAAGAAAACTAACCCCAACTAAAAAAAATAACAACTCAAATTTTTTGAAATTAAACTCAAATAATTTTATAAATGAATTTGACCTCAAATAAATTAAATTCTTAGCTTTTTATTATTTCAAATGAGGGATAAGAGTTGAGAACATTTAAAGTAGAGTTTTTCTACTTAGAATTGAGGAAATGCAAGTATATTAATAAGAAAAAGCGGTGTATTTTTATTTTTTAGGTGAAATTCCAAGGGCAATTTTTAACATGTCTTCAATGAGCGTAATCAGCTTTCAAGAAAACAATTTAAACGGAAGCCTCCCACGAGAGATGTGTAACCAACTTCCTTTGCTTCAAAATCTTTATCTCGACCTTAATCGATTAACGGGGAGCATTCCCAGATCCATCGGCAATTGCACATTTCTACAAATGTTGCATTTGGCTGACAACTCCTTCACAGGTATGCTCTTCTTTCCCTAGATATGTCGATAATTTATTATATAGTTTGATTTGATTATAGCACGTGTTTTTATTACTATTCAACAACAATAATTATTATTTTTAATTAAGATTTTGAAAATTAATAGATATAACTTCTAATGTAATGGAATTTCATAAAATTGAAAGGAGTGGCTCAATTGATCCCATTACCTCTTTTATGATAGAAAAGATGTTAGGAAAAATTATCAGAGTAGTACATAGTAGAAAAATTAAATTATTTACTTGAATTAACTTTTTCCATACGTATAACCAAATATATCATTAGAAAATGTTCTAAAAAAAATAAACTAGGAGATTAGTAATTTTTAATGTGAAAAATTCTTCAATGTGAAAGTAAAAATCACGAGATCTAACCAAGTAAAAAAAATCTGCTAATAAAATAATTGATACAATGACAATGTCCTTCTAGAAATTCTAGGAAACAATAGTATAAAACTCTTCATTAAAATAAGTGAAATTCTTAATAAAATTAACACAATAATTAACATAAAATACTATGTAAAACTAGTCAATAGAGAACAAGAGAATCAATAGAAAAATATACACAATACTGCTCAAATTACCAGTAACAATATATCCAAATTTGATGCTAATATGAATAAATAAGTTGATAAATCTTCTAGTACAATTTGACAAAAAATCATGCATGTACGTATTCTTTCTTTGCACTATCAGTGTTCTAGGACAAAGAACAATTGGCTTCTATCACTCACAAACAAAGCCACCAACTTTTAACACAACGACCCTGTCTAGGTAAAAAAAAAAAAGCTTTTAACACATGAAACCCTAGACTAGTTTTAATAATTCCTTTTCCTCCTAAAAGGAACACCACAAAACCAGACAATAAAGTTATATATATACATAGAATTCTAAATGTGAAAGGATTTTCCTTTTTCTTCAAAAAAAAAAAAAAAACTCTTATATGCCATATGAGACTCCTTCAATTCCACCTTTTCCATGGAACCCAATCTTCGAACATATAAATGTATAAAGCTATGAAGGCTTTTCTGACACTAAGCTAAATTTTGGCTTTTAAAGCTTAAATAGGGTTAAATTACAAAATAATCCCAACAAAAGAAAGGAGGGAAAGGAAATATCATGTCATAACTTTTTCCTTATTTAGAAGTTTTAATTAAGGAGAAATGGAAATTGGAGGTTTATGATTAATTTTATAAAGTCCTTTATCTTCAAATTCTAATTATATTGTATACCTCTAATTTGAAGGATTTTCAAAATATCCAAATAAATAAAGGTGGTCAAATTGTGGTAATCCACTTTTAATCAATTGACTTAACTTGAAGTTAGTCGGCTAAAGTCAATAAAATAATAATATCGATTAACAATGGTTTAATTTTTAAGAGCATTTTCAGGGTTTAATTAATCATGCTTTAAAATTGCTTATTTGAATAAGATCATGTTTGACCAAAATCTTTTAATTATATTCCAAACCAAGTCCTTTTCACGTGTTAATGTATATATACATAACAAATAACCTAAATAGAAATAAACAAAAAAAATCAATTACAATAGTAAATGAGCTATAGCTTCCATTCTTTAAAATTCAACTTTGCTTATTTTGCCTACCATTGACACACACATATACATACACACGCATGCGTGCATACACACACACACACACCTTTTCTCTTTCTTTCCCTCTTTCTCTATTAGGGTAGAAAGGGTTAAGTAATTGTAAATAATGATAAAGGGTATCAATTCAGATCTATTTGACCTATGATTAACAACCATGGACTCTAATTACATTGGTAGTGCTTTGACTTTAGATACTAATTTTGGATCCTTTGACTTGAGATCACTAGAAGCATTGTAGCAATAGAAATTTTCTATTAGCTTCATTAAGAACCATTAAAGAAGGTTTCATCATGTTGTAGATCTAGATAAATGTTTTGTAGCTAAGAAGATAAAGCAAATTTTTTTTATTATTTATGCTTTTTTTGTTTGAGTTATTCAAGATCTAAAATTACATATCATGAGATCTAAAGTTGAATATGAAAACTACAAAAAACTAAAGTAACATGACCAAAACCAATTATAATGGATAGGATTAATTTATTAATATACTTCGGTTGATATTAGTTTAAAATTTAAGATTCACAGTTTTGATTGATCAAATGAAAATATGAATTTGATTAGTCTAAAATGACTAATGCCTACCCTTATAAATAAAGGTAGGAAAAATCATGACTTAATAAAAAAAGGTGAATTGGCTATAAAAATAATACTTTATAGAAAATATATATTAAAATTTTATGGAATAACTATCAGAATGTAAGAGAAAAATTCTTGAAATTTTAATGAATATATTGTTTTAAAAAATATGAATTATTTTAAGGAGATTTGAAAAAGCTTAAATGTATTTCTTTCAAATCACAAAAATTTTTCTTCAAGAAAATTTATTAAAAAAATTTGTAAATGCTTTTCTTGAAAATATAAACCAGTGAAATCTTTGAAACAATAAGAAATAAAAGAGTAGAAAAGAAAAATGAATACCAAGAATTTTTATAGAGATTTGATGGTTCAAAAGGAATGCCTTTTAAAACCACTTCTCTTTTTTTAGGCTACCAAGTATCATGTAATGTATCTATTACATTTTTATTAAGTTATAATATCTAACTTTACAAAATTTATCCGATCTTTATTAGGATTTCCACTAAATACTTAGCTTTACAAGATTTACTCAATCTCCACTAGAATTTCAATACCTACCAACTTTACAAGATCTCATCAATTTACACTAGAATTTCAATAATATTCAAGAATGATTTTTCTCACAATCTACCAAGAGATTTTACAATAGTTTACTCAATAATACTTAAATAGTGGATCTGAAAGTTTTGCTTTTAGATTGAAAAAGAGAGAGAGCTTTGGTTTTATAAATATAGGACAAAAAAAGTGTTTGTAAGTTATAATGCAATTGCTTGGTGCATTGTTTTCAAAAAAATGCATCCTATTTATAAAGAAAATTTGATAAAGACATCTTAGGTTCTAAGTAACTTTTTCTTTAGCTCCAAGTTGTAATTTGATTTTTGACTAGCTCAAGAACCTTCTCTTTTGGCTCATATGTTGAATAAGACTAGTTTGTGCCATAAGAGACAAGAGCCAAACTTTTTTACTAATTTTCATATTTTCATTCAAGATAACAAGTTAGTTACTATTTTATTGAGTTGAGTTTAGCTTGAAATTTGCTCTAACTATCAAGTCTTGTGTAAATGATATAATCCATTATTTTCTAGCTGTAAATGGTATAATAACTTTATATTTTAATTTATTTTAATTTTAACACATGTAATGCTAGTTTGGACTTGAAATTCTTTCTTCCTTTTGAATTTCCCACTCTTTGAAGTTTAGAAACTTAAAATAATTTTTAAATATTAATCATTGTGTTATGTCACTTAACCTTTGAAATATATAATTTAAAATTACAGCCAATAGGATTTTAGCTAATATAATTTAAAATTAAAATTCATTCTAACTATCCAATCTATATAAATATTGTATTTTATTGTTTTTTGTTCGTAAATGGTACAATAATTTCATATTTTAATTTATTTTAATTTTAACACATGTAATACTAGTTTAAATTTGGAATTTCTTCTTTTTTTTTTAATCTCCCACTTTTTAAGGATCATAAGCTTAAAATGACTTTTGAATATTAGCTATTTAATTATATCATTTAACCTTTGAAATATATAATTTAAATTTTTTACCAATAAAATGATTTTTTAGAGAGCAAGTTTGAAAATTTTAAAATAAAATGAAATAAAATAAATAAAAAATTATAAAGTATTTTATCACATGGGAAAATATATTATTATAAAGCAAATTGAGCTTTCTATTTTGATGTGTGATGACTTGAAGCTTATTTAAAATATTTGATGGGTTTTTGTTTAATAAACTATTAAATTTATACCTAAGTAAATTAGTTTTAGGTGAAAATAATAAAGTCCAATTTTCAATTAATGCAATAATTGTCCAGGGCATAATTTAATCCAATTTTAATTCCCACTTGGTTCTATAATGATTACATCTGACTTTAATCTAATTGTCAAATTCTCCCTATAGGGTGCCTTGAATCTTTATGAAAATGTTAAAATAATTTAAAGAATGAGTTATAAGAACTCATTGAACATGTACTTAGTAAAGTTTGCTCTTCAAAGTAAATAAAAAATAAATAAATAAGAGATTTCAATAAAAATAAATAAATTATTGATTTCCTTACTTGAACTCCTTAACTTAAAATAGTAAATTTACTTATTTCATATTCTTATCCATATTTGGCTTCAGATTTCCATAATGCCATACATGATATATATATATATATATATATATATATATATATATATATATATATATATATATATATATATATATATATATATATATATATATATATATATATATTCCTTGGAAAAGTTCATGCTTCACACGCCCATGTCATGTTTTTATGATTTATAGTTAATAAAATCATTCATTATGTGCATTATTTTATCCAATCATACATTTCCATAAGAATACAATGTAGTAATCACATATTAATTATTAAGTATCAATCTAAGGAAAATAGTAAATTAACCCATCAAACCATCCTTAGGTAAAACATAACACATAAGTATTCATATTATCTAGTTGCTCCCAATTAGCCTTAAAAGGCTTGACCATGAACATATTATTGCAATTATGCCACATGAAAGTAACCTTTGACAATTAGAATTCAAATCCATAACAAAGCATACAACAATTAATAATAATAAAATATATATATACATCCACTTTATAACTCCCGTTCAGTCTTGTACTTTACCCACGTTTCTATCCTTATTTCTTTTAGACCAACCTTATTTCTTACCCTTTTATTACTAAAAATTTATCATTTGGTGTTTATATTATTGTCCATCACATTCTTGCATCACAATACATGTCCTTTTAATACCAAATCTTATATGTATAGTACTTTTCACACTCATCATAATTCTTGTACATTTTTTGGATGCCAGATGCCAAATCTCATTCATGCATTACATTCCATAATTTATCATAATAACTCATTTTCAAACAACTCATTTTTAAACATAAGAATAATAGCATCAATGAATAGAAATATCATACCTCTATTGCATGGTCATAATTACTCTATTTATATAAACATTACAAATTAACATTAAATAATAATTAATAGTATTGTCATGCCTCAAATGCATGGCTATAGGTACCTATTTAACAATAATGATCCATTTATATAGACAAAATAGATAAAATTATCAAATTTATTCTTGAAATTGTAAGGTGTTGATGAAATAGTCGCTGAATTATAGTAAATGATCAATTGCATCCCTAAATAATAGTTTGTATAGATAATTTTATCCTTTCTTATAGCTTCGTATAGATCATTACATCCCTAAATATTTGCATAAAGGAACGAAGTTATCTGTACAACCTATTATTCTAGGATGAAATTTGTTATTTAATATAATTCAGAGATTATTTTTGTCAATGCATTACAATTTCAAGAATGAAATTGGTAATTTTGTCAAATAAAATATGTTTGCACCACAAGCCAATTAGTTCATCATATGAACAAAGCATAGTTGAATCAATATAAAGAAATCTAATGTTTCTCCAAACCATGTATGGGTTATAAGCATATAATCATATATAGACATACATATTTAGATAAGTGGTGAGATGGAAATTTAGAATCCTATTATATTATATTCAAGTAGAGTATACCTTCACTAAAATTTACATAATCCATACGCTTTTCCCATCTTACTTAATATATGAATAATTTACATCAAATTATTTAAACATCCAATAAATAAATATTTAAAGCATTCCTACTTATAATTGACCATGTAAACATAAATACATGAAGACATATACATATACAAATATAATCATATAAATATTCACCCATGTGATAAAAATATGATAAATTAAAGATTTTTATGATTTAGTAAAGTATATATTCACATTTAGATGTCATTTCCCTGTTAGAATTTTCAAAACATCCAAACTTCTTTTTTTTACTCCCTATTCATCAACCTAAATTAAGAAACTATAAATATACTCATACTAGCTATTTTCTTTGAAAAATCCTTCCTCTAGGTTCTAAATAATTTACTTTAATAAATTGAATGATAAATCTTATTATTTTTTTAAAGATTATTCTTAATAAAATTAGAAGTTGGATTTAAAGTTAGAATTCTTGGATTAAGCATTAAACATTAAAAATATTATTTTATGCTTTAGATTAACTTACATACTCTGAAGGAGGCTACCCTTAACTTGTTGGGGATTGGAATGTGGCAAATCTTTACTGGAAGAAAAAGCCTAATGAACTTATTTTTTAACTCTAAAGCCATGTGAGTTATATCTCTTTGTAATGTTAACAAGCTTTCCACTAGTCAAAGTTAGTTATTGGTGGAGGAGAGGTGCTAGTAGCAGCTAGAAATGGACAACAATAGTGAATGAAAAAGGAGAAAAAGGAGTTATTAGTTGAGAGAGAAAAATATAAGGATAAAAGGGAGAAAGATGTTAAGGAAAGAGAAAGATGGGAAAAAAAGATAAGCCATGGGAAATTTTACTATGTGCTAGGGTGTATAGTAAGCTCACTTTGCTTCAATCTTGGCCACTGATTTAGTTGACTTCAAGGGAAAATATATGAGGGAAGAATTATAGTGTAAGGATAAGTATGATATCTAAATATGAAAGTGGATGCTAGTCACCCATTATAAATAAACTACTTTTATCCAATGTCACTTATCCAATTTAATACTACTCATTTTCCATCTCAAGTAATTCATTTAAAAATTCAATAATTTCAAAAGTACAAAATGAGTGTCACAAAGTTTTATAAATTTTGAACTAAGATCATTCACTAAAAACTTGTACTAGTACCCAAATTCCCTATATTCATAACCTTTCAAATATTCTCAATTCGATAAGAGAAACATCATAAGGATTATTCAAAATAACTTGAGGTAACACCTTGGGCAAATAAACATAACTATAATATCACTAGGAAAAATTAAATACAATTGATAAAAATAAATACATCAAAATTTTAAAAGTTTAAGGAATTATTAAAACTAATTAGGTATTACAAGTTCTCCCCTCTTCAAAAGAATTCACCTATTCTAAGGGTATAATGTTAATAGGGAAATAGAAGTCATTGAATAGTTGAGATAACTCACTATGGATGCTACAAGTTGAGTTTAAAAAGAGATTATGCAAAATAGGGATATACTATTTACAATTGAATGAAAATATTACTTTATCTTGAGTTATAACTAATCTTTAGTGTCTATTCTCATGCCTTACATGCTTATAGTTTCATAAATTCAAAAACCTCATTAATCTCAAACATTACTAATCCTTACAAGATTCTTTTCCTTTCATACTTCCATGACAACAAATTAACTATTTTACCCATTATCCTAAAGTGATGTAATCTAACTTACTCATAAGTATGAAGAAATATGTAATAGATTAGATAATTGATTAATGTTATTTAGTATTAAAAAATAGCTAAGCATATTAATATCTACCTCTTATGTAATCATCTACCCCAATATTCTAGTTTATTATTACTAACTAATAAGGGTATTTGCCTATGCAAGTAATTAGAATGCTAAAATAATCTATTACATATCAAAGGAAACAAATTGTTTTATAAAAAATAATAAAACTAGCCTCAGTAATATCATAAAAGAGTAGAGATAAGGAAACGTGTCTATTAAATAATCTTATCCTTGAATTAATATTCAAAACAATATATATCAAATAGAAATAACGCTTTAGTTACCCCTTAATTAGTTTATTAATTTCTTTTAAATTCAAGGTCATAATAAAAGCCTGATGCAAGACCTCACCAGAAATTTACATAATAAAAGTACACTATATAGATTCAAATATTTTGTAATTTTAGATGCATTGTATCACTAGAAACTTCTTTTACCTTATCAAATGGAAGCCATCATTTATCTTGCATATGTATATATTAGTGTGAGCATACATATTCATTCTCAAAGATCAAGCACCACATTTCATGTCATTCATACTTTTACCTTTTTATATAGTCTCATCATTCAACAATTATCAATCATATACTTTAATAATAAATCATAGCATCAAAATACTCATACTCGATCCAAACAACTAAAATGAAACTTCTAGTTAATAATTTAAAAGCCATAGTTGGCTATATATTCAATTATAGGTTGTCCGAGCACATTTATTTAGGATATAGTTGACTATACATGCATTACAAGCCTACTAATAAGCCATTATAGTTTACTATCTAATGGTAGAGAATAAATCTATTATTTGGTAGTTGATTATCTATTCAACTATAGAATGATAGAAAGCAACATTGTCTTTTGGTAGTAAACTATATAATTGACTATAAGGTGGTAGAAGGAAATCTTGATGTGCGGTAGTTAACTATATGATTAATTACTTTTGCCTCAAGATTAACCCAATGGCTCATAGCTGATTATTACTTGGAGCTTCTACAAATTTTCAATTTAAGACATTATTCATTTTCACCAAAAGTAGACCTTTTGTACATTTATTTCATAATAAACTTATACTAGATCCTAAATACATATCTAAAGTATCTTGTTATATCCATTTTGTCATTAATTGAATCAAACATCACACATCGATACTTTCTCACACAAGTTGTTCATAATTATAGGATACCTAAAATACTTATTTAAGTCAAGTAAATTTTCAATTTTCTTAATAAGTGAAGTTAGAACACTTGCCTATGAAAGCCAAGTTTATATAACCTTTTATTTAGGATTTAATTAAAGAGGCTTTCTTTTTTTATCTTTAAAATTAGCAAGTCTCATAATTAATTCATGTTTTCAATTTAACTTCACAAATATGTAGGTCATAGGTCTATTCCTCTATGGTTTTATAAAATTGAATGATTTAAATCACTAAACTTTGATTTTCTTCTAATTCATGTAACTAAACCTAAGACCCTTCAATTATATATTGAACTCTTTCTCATAGTTTATTGACTCTCATTATCTACTTGAGTTAAACTAGTATAATTAGCACAATTTAGTTGCATCCTTACTTTTATGTAGTGAAACCATTTACTTTAAACTTCAAGGCTAATGACATCTAGATCTATTAACATGCAGCTTACTCCTAAAATCCTCTATAAAAGTACTCAATGACTTTGATGAGAATCTGTAATAGATCATCCTAAAGTTTAGTGAATCAAAATAAAAATAAAAAGATATTCACACTACACTACATAAAAGATAGAAGGGGAGTGATAAGTGATAGAGAATTATGCCATAAAGGATGAAATCTTTTGATAAGTAATGGTAGATGTTACAAAAGTTAAATCTCTTTGATAAGTCACAAAATTCTTTCAAGAATTTAGAGAAAAAACTCATAAAAAAGACTTAATTCTTATTATAAAAAACTCAAATCTTAAATCTTCATTATCTATGAGGAATAAGCTTCTTTAAATAACCTTAAAGAAAACCTAGAATAATTAGGATTCAAATAGACTTTACTTAAGTTTAAAGCAAGCATAAATAGACTTAAGCCCAAAGTAAACACACTATAAAATCTAACTTAAAATAATAAAATAATTAACCTAAAGTAAAAATGTAAGCTAATGGGCCATAAAATACTAACTTATAAAAAGAACTAAATAATAAAAATACAAATAAAAGCCTTAAAGGCCCAAAATGGATATGTACATCACACACTTATTGAGTCTTTACAAGTTTTCCTCTTTATACTCCAAAGTTTCTTAAATCAACCCTTGAACTATACTTTTTTATCCTTTTAGCTTTATTTTTTACAAGTTATCCCTTTGGGTCACATCAAATTTCTTTTATATCATACCCAAGCTTAATTTGATTGCCATATTACTCTTTTAAAGCAAAATGTTTAATCTTCATTAAGAATTTAAATCCCTACTAAGCTATGCATACTTGTATAGATTATTTCAATTATAGAAAAGAACCATATATAAGCATTTAAAATTTGTAATGAATTAAAGGTTTCTAAAACATATAGTAAACAATTCATAAGTCTAACATATTTCATAACTCACATTTCCAAAGTTCGTAACCTATATTCTTAACTTCTAAAATCTATTACTTAAACATAAAGAAATAATGCCTTTTATGGTTAATAGACTAGTGTATCTAGAAGCAACTATTGAGTGAAGAAAAATCTATTATGTTTTAGTTAGTAATAGGTTCATCATCAACATTATTCCTATATTTTTATTGAAAGCCATTAATTTTTTTTTTAGAATGAAATTAAGACTCCTTAATAATATTTAACTCTTTTCAGGGGTCTTTTATTCAAATGTGGGATATGTATAACTTAATCTTGGGCTTAGTCCCATCAAAACTTTAAACAAGTTTTTTGTCATAAAAGGATAATTGAGCTATCATATCTTGCTAAGATGGCTATGATTGCATGCTCATAATATGTGCCTTTTACTTTGTACTAATATGTTAAAGTTAATTTTTAAGGCAAGGACATTAAGCTTTTTACCTTGAAAATCATATTTAATGAAAAAAAATCCTATTTTACTATGGTTATTCATTTTGATAAATTAGTAGAGAAGGGAACAAACATGTTATTAAGCATTTATTTAGGGTTTTTATCACAAAATAATCTAAGGGGAAGGAAAATATAAGTGAAGCCTTAAAAAAGAAGGATAAAGATTTTTCAATTGCTTATAAAAAAAACC
The DNA here is from genome assembly GCA_020226215.1 of Sindora glabra. NCBI lineage: Eukaryota > Viridiplantae > Streptophyta > Magnoliopsida > Fabales > Fabaceae > Sindora > Sindora glabra. Next base: position 30,256,933 of record CM035226.1, read on the forward strand.
AAGATAGATATGGAGGGCATTCAATTACCAACCATTTTGTGCTATAAAAATATGAAAGTATGATGATATATCATTTTTAATTTGGAAGAGCAAAAGCCTCCATTGTTGGAAGGATTGAAAGAAGCCCTAGTTACCTTACAAGACAAGTAAAAAATGATGAATAAAGAGCTTGAAATAGTTAACTAGGACAATGAAAGGGAGGATAAGCCCACTTTAATTGGGTCTAGTTTGAGTTTAGTGGAAAAGGAACAGTTAATAGTATTGCTAAATTAATCAAAAGCTACCTGAGTAGTAGATAAATTAACAACTTGAGGATCTACTACTAGGGCTACAAGGTTTTTTTTTTTTTTTAGTTTCTTAACCTTTAGCAAACATGTCACAGATCATCAATTTCTTAAAGGTAAGATAGAAATATAATGCACCATGAGTAAACATAAAAACATGAACACTTGAAGCATAAGGTGCTTTCTTAGAAGTTTTTCCTTGTTGGCAATAGGTAATAGCAGGTAGTGATCATCAATGATGAGTGGTGCATAATAGTCATCAACAACAGGTGGTGGCCAATGGTGGTTAACAATAATAGATAGTAGTCAAATAAGGTGTTAATAGTAATAAAGCTTAAATAGAAGGGTGGATAAAATAATTTATTTATATTATTAAAATATTACTATGTCATGGGAATGTATTTTACTCACCTTCTTTGATCTAAATATTTTGAAAGGAATATTAGGTTAAAAATATTCACAAGGATATATATATATATATATATATATATATATATATATATTTTAAATTTGAATCAAATATGAAAAATCTGACATTTCCTTAAAACATTCTTGAAGATGTAATGAAGATTTTGCCAACCAAATATTATCTTGTACTACAAAGCCTTTTGGCTTACAAACTCTACTTATGATTTGAGAGGGCAATCAACGCAAGTAGTAACTATTCTTATCATCTCTTTTGGTTCCAATTTCAAAATTACCTGCTAAACGTCATATATCAACGTCATCTCCTTCCATTTCTAGCTACCTTATGCTTTTGATTGGTAAAGTATGTTGCATTTCCCATCCTTATCCTTAATATGGACTCAAATAGAAGTAACACCTTGAATTCTTTCACAAACTTGCACTTTCATTATGTGAATTTCCTCAAAAATCCATTGAACAAAGCTTTTATGGTCAAAGATTAGGGCTATAACAGAGTTGGTGACACTTTGGCAACATGGAATGCAATTATTCATGGTTATTTATTGGGGCTATAACAGAGTTGGTGACACTTTGGCAACATGGAATGCAATTATTCATGGTTATTTTAGTGATAATGGAGGCAACATGGAATGCAATTATTCATGGTTATCTTAGTGATGATGGAGTTGGAGATGCTTTACTTTCATTTGCTAAAATGCTTAAATGAAAATTTTCTTGGGGTTAAATTATGTTGTGGGTCCCTATAATTTTAACTTTTTTTTGAAATGGCTACCTATAATATAAAATTTAGAATTGGATCCTTATAGTTAGAATAGTTTCTAATTGGATCCTCATAAAGAAAAAAAAATGTTCCCAGCCGAGTTTAGTGAAGTTATTATTTCAAATAGTAAATTTACTAAACTTAGCGAGTAGTAAGTTATCACTTGAATACAAAAGTTAACACCTTAGGTAGTAACTTTTGTAAACTCAGCTAGCAACATCTTTTTATTAGGATCCAATTAGAAACTATTCTAAATTATAGGGATCCAATTCTAAATTTTAAAACTATAGATACCTGTTTTGAAATAAATTAAAATTATAGGGACATAGAGCGTAATTTAACCTTTTCATGGATTTGAATGATTGGTATGCTGGACTAGAATGAAAAGTGCGATAAAAACCATGCTTCTCTCTTAAGAAGATGGTAATAGGTTCGGGCGTTGATTCTGAGTCTACAACTTGATCAGTTTAACAGTTGCACACCTCTCGAAGATTTCAAACAGACAATAGTAGAGTCGAATAGGAAAAAGTTAAAGCCACGTTGACAAAAAAAAAGAAACAACTAAACGAGAAATACTAATATTAAATAGAAATTTTTATTCCAAAGAGATTAAGAACCAAAAGGAGAGAGTCCAAACTTCCACTTTCACTTATGTGAGATCTATCCCTTTCTATTTCTTCTTCTTTTGTTGGAGCAAGGATTTTTCTTTACTCCAACAGTAAAAAATACTTCTCCAATTAAACGGCCATTGAGGGAGGGATGTAAAGAATAATCATAAGCACTTAATTCAATACTTGTAAGTTATGAGTATCTGTTAATTGGATGAAGTAGAGGAAATATCGAACTATTTTGAATGTTTATTTACTATAAGAATGTCAAGACATTCATCTTCTAACTAGGAAACGTTTTGATATTTTTCCTTGGTCCTCAGTTTTATGTCGGTTCTATTTTGTGTTTGAGGTTGCCTTTGTTCATTGGAGATTGCATATAGATAAATTTCATAGTAGAATAAATGCAAGAAATCTTTACTTCATCGATAGCCAAGCTTTATTGTAGATGAATTTAATTAGCATATTTAATTATTAGAGAAAAACACATGAAAAAAAACTGCGCTACCATTTTTTTTTTTTTTTGGAACCTTTTATATTTATTCTTATAGATGTTGTCTTGCGTATAGTTACTATTTCGTTTATGATTTGTGTTCTCAGGTTCTATACCCGAGGAAATTGGTGATCTTCATACACTAACCGAATTAAATTTGGGATCTAACAATATGACTGGATCCATACCCTCAACTGTATTCAACATCTCGACCTTGAATTACTTGTTTCTATCAAAAAATTCCCTCTCAGGATTTCTCCCCATAGACTTTGGCTATGGCCTGCCCAACTTGGAAGAAATATACTTGTCCAAGAACTATCTTTCAGGAAAAATCTCAAATAGCATATCTAATGCTTCCATGCTTACCGTTATAGTACTGAATCTGAATAATTTCAATGGAGTTATACCCAATTCGCTTGGGAATCTGAGACATCTCAAGACGCTTGGTGTAGCACGCAATAGTCTGACCACTGATGCTTCCACAGTTGAAAGCAATTTCTTCACTTCTTTGACAAATTCCAGGCGTTTGAAGTCTCTGTACATAGAAGAGAATCCTTTGCATGCAATACTTCCTGACACAATTGGAAATATGTCGGACTCTTTTCATGTGTTCTTTGCTTCCTCTTGCAGTATTAATGGTGAAATTCCACCGGAAATTGGAAATATAAGCAACTTGATTACAATAAGTTTGTACGAGAATGATTTGAGTGGACTGATTCCAGCTGCTATTAAAGGGTTACATTCTCTTCAATATTTGGATTTTAGCAACAATAAACTGGAGGGATCAATCACTGACCAACTTTGTGAAATGAGGAATCTTAGTGAGCTGTATTTAATTGAAAATAAGCTTTCGGGATCGATTCCAAGATGTATGGGGAATATAACTTTTCTAAGAAAGCTTTACTTGGGCTCTAACAGATTGAATCACGAGATTCCCACTTCTCTTTGGAGTCTCAGGGACATTTTGGAGGTAAACTTATCTTCCAATTCTTTAACTGGATTTCTTCCACCGGATATTGGGAATATGAAAGCTCTTGTAGTGTTGGATCTATCAAAAAATCTCATTTCGGGTAGCATACCCAGTGCCATTGGAAATTTGCAAAATTTGCAAACTCTCACCTTGGCATATAACAAGTTGCAAGACAACATTCCTGTTTCAGTTGGAAATATGTTAAGTTTGTCCTCCTTGGATCTATCACATAATGTTTTGTCCGGTGTGATTCCGAAATCTTTGGAGTCACTTCATTATCTTCAAAATATCAATCTTTCCGATAATAGGTTACAAGGAGAGATTCCCAATGGTGGACCTTTTATAAATTTCACAGCTCAGTCTTTCATATTTAATGATGCACTCTGTGGAAATGCAAGACTACGAGTCCCACCATGCAGCAAGAAAACTAGGCAAAGGTCAAAAACAAAAGTAATTGTCATTATATGCATCATATGCATATTGCCTATAATTGTGTCGTTCATTGCTGCTGTTCTGTGTATGCGCCTTCTACGACGCAGAAGCACCAAAAATGATGACCCAACTGAAAGAGATTTATCAATCACATTAGCAGCACCAAGAAGAATATCTTATCATGAACTTCAAGGAGCAACCAATGGATTTGATGAGAGCAATTTAATTGGCAATGGTGGTTTTGGCTCTGTGTTCAAAGGGGTACTTTCAGATGGGACGTCGGTGGCAGTGAAAGTATTTAATTTGGACTTGGAAATAACGTCAAATAACTTTGATGCAGAATGTGAAGCAATGCGCAACTTGCGTCACCGCAATCTCATCAAGATCATCAGTAGTTGTTCAAGTGTTGATTTCAAGCTCTTGGTGATGGAGTTCATGCCAAATGGAAATCTTGAAAAATGGCTGTACTCTCATAATTATTGTTTGAATTTCTTGCAAAGGCTGAACATAATGATAGATGTGGCGTGTGCATTGGAGTATCTTCATCATGGTTCTTCACCTCCAGTGGTTCATTGTGATGTGAAGCCCAGTAATATCTTGTTGAATGAAGATATGGTTGCCCATCTTAGTGATTTTGGCATTGCCAAACTTCTGAATGAAGGCCAGTCTAAAACCTATACCAGGACCATGGCTACGCTTGGATACATTGCACCAGGTAATAATCCTCCATTCTACATCTTCTCTTTCACTTTTTTTGAATTCACATCACCCTAACCAAATATTTGCACATAACGAAGTAATCATAAGCATTTTGTATTGTTTTGGTGAGAAATTAAACAAAAGAAAAAACAAAAGTCATATTAATCAAATTGTGGATTTAGACCACTTGAAAGTACATGTGTATTCAAATAGTGGAAAACATAGAGCAAATTATATTCATGTTCTTTTAAATTTAATACAATTACACTCATATCTATTTAATTTTGATAGATATATATTAACATTCCTTTTTTTTTATATACTCACATGTCTTTCCTTCTTTTTTAAATATAGATTCACTTCCTCTGCTCCATAAAAAAAAAGGAGGGGGGGGGGAATGTGTATATATTTTTGAATGTAAAAGGGATGCGAATATAGTTAAATTTCATGGGTTTGGAGTGTAATTTGTCCAAATATAAATGAGAAAAGAATTATGAAAAAAAAATGAAGCGAATAATAATAGGTTTCATATACGCAGACTATACCCGATTGCTTTTATTAAGAAAATCCAAACTTCGCATTTCAAAAAACACAAATCCTTGAATTGATAGCAACTTGAATTGAGATGCAGAATATGGATCCCTGGGAATTATTTCAGCTAGAGGAGATGTATATAGTTATGGGATTACTTTGATAGAAACATTCACAAGAAAGAAACCAACAGATGACATATTTGTTGGAGGATTAAGCTTAAAAGGTTGGGTGAGCGAGTCAGTGCCCCATGCGGTAGACCAAGTTGTGGATTCCAATTTGTTGGAGAGAGAAGAGCAATGTTGTGATGCCATAATCACATCTGTATCATCCATTTTGGCATTAGCCTTAGATTGTTGTGAGGATTTGCCTGAAGTACGAACCAATATTAGAGATGTTGTTGCATCATTGAAGAAAATTAAGAAGGCCTATTTTCCAGGTGACAGGCGCAGAATTAATTTTCGTCGAAGATGAAATGAGTTTGTTTCTTTTATTCTCCTTTATCTTTCCCCTTTTTTTTTTTCTTTAATTCTGTTTTGTACACTTCCTAAAAGAGGGGTCAAATGCCTAGTTCTATTTAATTGATTCTCTCTAGTTATCTTCTAAATAGAACAAATTTATTCAATAATTTTCCTTTTCAGACAGGTCATAAGTGGTGTGATGATAAGAAATTGAGTGATATAAATGTCGTATCTCTTGTCCTTCACTTATAAATCTATTCTCTAGTACGATGAGATACTAACTTTAAATGTGTCATACTCGGTGAGTTCATCACAACATTTTATTTCTTATGTATGGATAAAAAAGAGAAAAAATGCCCAAAAAAAAAATCTGAACTTTAGGATGATGACATTTTGTCTCCAAAGTTTTGAAATTTTAAAATTAAAATTGCGTAATTCTATGCGATTTTTTTAGAAAGTTGAGTATCTTGACCCTTTAATTTCCTTTCTTTTTTTTTCCCCAAATCTTATGATAAATGAGTCAACTAAAATATACGAATCTTAATGTAAATAAATTTTTAATAAAAAATTATAACTAAATAACTTTTTAATGTATTCCCAATAATCAATTTTTTCTCACTAAAAGCTTCAACATAGATTCTCTTTCAAAATTCAATAATTAGTAAAAATATTATATCAAATATAAAATCAAATTGCATATTTAAATATATTAATAATTAATTATTTAATAATAAATTATTCCATCAATGGTGTTAAGGTTTCATAATAAATTATATATTTAAAAAATGAATATTATAAATATTTAATTTTGTAACTTTAGAGTTGTAAAATAGACAAATCAAACTAACCTATAAGTTGAGCTATACAGATTGACGGTTAAATAGGTCAGGCTACACCTATTCATTTTATACATAGGTGTCAATATTAGATGTCTTAGTTTAGTCTTTGTGAATTAGTTTGACCACCCAACGGATCGATCCATAGTTTTTTTTTTTTAATTTTAACTTATTAAATTTTTTAACTTTTAAATTATAAAAAATTTTAAAATTATTCTAAAATATTACACATCCATCCATGAACAAATTATAATACATTTTAAATATATATATTATTAAAAATATTATATATACAAAATATAAGTTAAAAAATACTTGCATAATAAAAATATCATTTATAAATTATTCATAATATTTTTATATATAATTAAAAATAAAAAATATAATTTTATATGGATCAAGAATTAAAACTTACTTAAAAATTGCAAAATAGGAAAAAAAATATATGCAGACCATATGGGTTGCGCTGAATTCGGCCTACATTTTTTATGGCAGCTCCCATTTTTTAATGCTACCGGCTGACGAGCCTGCCACAAATTTTAGCCCATTTCAATAATTCAAAATTTGGATAAAGACCCGCCAAATCATGAAAAAAAAAATGAACTCTCATTCCAGTCCTTCTGATAACCATAACATAATAGAACAAGAAAATGTCCATCGAAATTTTCTTCCAATTGTCACGCTTTCATTAGGAAGATGGAAACCCAGGAAGCTCTGCCTCATTCTGCATTCTGTTTGGCGGGAAGTTGTTGTTGTTGTTGTTGTTGTTGCTGCTGCAAATGCAATTCTTGTTCTGCAAAATTATTACAGACTACATGGTAGAGTTTTCAACTTTTGCTTCGATTTCACTCACGTCCTTTCTTTCTTATACACCCATCACCTAGTTCTTCGCTTCACTAGGAATTCATGGGAGAAAGCTACGTTTTCTGGTTTAATTTTCATATGCTTTCGCTTGTCGCCACCAAACTTGAACAACCTTGTGCCTGTCATCTGATGGATAGATGGGTTGTTTTCAGGAGTGATAAGAGACAGATAGAGCTCGGGAAGAAGGGCATTTGTGGGCTTCTAGAGTTCATTCTTGTTGTTTTTGTGATCGTTTTATTTCCTTCAACCAATAATTGACTAGAAGGAATTGTGAATTGATGAAAATTCTAGCTACATGAAGCTACATTTATACAAGTCCGCATACATACCAAGTTTTAGATGTTGGAAATATGAATTAAAATCACAAAATTTGAAATTAATTATAATAAAATTATGAGCATACCTGGAACATAATTTAATAAGGCCATGATTGATTTGAATGATAATGAGTAGAATTACAACCTACTTGACCCCTTAGGTTATCAAAATAGAGAGAAAAAAGAGAGAAAAATTTAGAAGAGTGGGAATTCTTATTTTTCTGTATATTCAAATAATAACCCTGATCTCTCTATTTAATGTCAGACTTGTGATAGGAAACTACTGACTACTAAAGGATTGTAAGTTGGGACCTCTACCCATATGAGCTTATGCATGATCCAACCTATCATGAATCATATACATTAAACTAGGGCCAATCTATTCTATGCTTAATGTTAAAACACAAAACTAATTACTTAAATAAATATTCCAATAATTGATTAATGCTAATCCATATAATATTTTTAATAAAATTAATTATTTTATTTTTAAATACAACAATCTCCCACTTAGATAGCATTAATCAATTATATGGAATAATTAAAACATCAATAATTAAGCAATTAGTTATACATTAAGCTATAAACCTAATTCAGAGAATAAGACCACATAGAATCACTGAATCCAATAGGGAGACAAGTGATATAATGTCTCATAATCTAAAAGAAACAGAATAAAGTTTAGTCTTTCAACTATAACTCAAAAGAGAAACAACTTAAAATCATTGAATCCGATAGGAAAACAAATGATTTATATATGTATAAAACATATTATCAATGTTTCAATATCCAAATTGAGTGACGATTATAAAAGTGGAATGAGACCATATAGAATCACTGAATCCAATAGGGAGATAAGTGATGTTAAATTAATATCTCATAATTCTAAAGAACTGAATATATATATATAAGGTTACTGGGCAATGATTGCATAAGTGGAATGAGACCATACAAAATCACTGAATTTGATAGGGAGACAAGTGATGTTAAATTAATGTCTCATAATCCCAAAGGAACTTGATATATATATAAAGTTAATCTTTTGACCACAGCTCATAAAAGAAACAACTTAAAATCATTGAATTCGATAGGGAAGCAAATGATTTATATATATATATATAACATATCACTAATGTTTCAAAATGAGCAATTACTAGTCACAAATATTAACAAAATAAGATAAGCATATCTCATACTCCCACTAAACTAAGGCTTCATAAAAATTTAACAAGACTCATATGAGTTAGTTAATTTTAAATACTCCTATAGGTAAGCCTTAAGTTAACGGATCCCTTGCATGTCTCCACTAGGGCTATGTTTAATGTTAGTCTGAAATTCAGCAATCTTTTCTCTCTAACAAATAGGAGTTTATCATAAAAAATGTTCAAAATTTCTAGAATTCCTATTGTTTTGAGAAAAGCACAAAACATAAGTCTTATCGCAATAAAAAATTAGTAAAGATCGTGATATAGAATTAACTAATTGCATGTCAAATATCAACTTCCTCAACCTTACACCTGTCAAGTGGCTTTATTGTATGTAATAAACTATTTCCATAGTTGAGGTAGCTGTGAATGTCTGTTTAACACTTTTCATGAGACAGCTCCTCCAAACATCATAAAGATGTATCCAAATGTTAACTTACGATCATCCATGTACAAGGCATAATCAGAATCTGAATAACCAATACTTTCAAGTAAATTAGATTGTCTACAAGTCAACATATGATTCATAGTATCTTAAAGATACTACATATTACTATCTTGGTCACTCTCCAATGATCCATCCTAAGGTTACTTGATAATCTGCCAAGCACACCAATAGCATAAAGCTATATTTAAACGAATGCACACCAGTGCATACATAAGATTATCAATAGCAGAAGCATAAGAAATCTCATCCTATCTGTTCAATCCAATTAGCTTGGTACAAACCTAAAATATTATAAGTTCTGTTATGATGGATCTAAACTCAATAGTTAACCGATCAGGTTTTTCAACGTGAGGATCTTTATTTATTTGAATTGAACTATCAATGTTATCTCCTCTAATGATAAGGGAATCTAAATAGGTACAAGTAGAATGGTGACCTTGTTACATAAATTGATAACTCTAAGCATCAAACTCCCACTATCCAAGTCATCCTTAAAATAAAATGTCCAATTAAACTCGATAACCTTGGTACTATAAAAGGGACAAGAAAATTTGTAACTTCTTGATCTAGTCTAATTTCTTTAACTAGGGATTATAGAGTCTCATCTCTACTTTATAACTCCACACTTAAAAATTTTAAGATATGAGAATTTAAGTTTAACAACACACCTTTGTTTTACCAATCTTTCTAATCTCTCTAAGAAAAGGGCCTAAAGAACAATCCCATAAAATGGAAGATTTTTAACTTATTCTAGGTTGTTTATGCTTAATCATAACATTGATGGGAATATCAGAAGATACAACAGGAAAATCTTTCAAATTCAAAAGATACGGATCATTTTGTAAGGTGGCATACTAAAATAGTAAAATCATAATAAATTTTCTTTGTCAAAAGGAATAACTACAATTATTGAAATAGAACTGGAAATTAAATTTGAAAAAATGCATAAACGACATAATTCAAATTAAAAGTATCCAGAAGATAAACATAAAGAAAAATATGATCCTATGTAATTAATTTTATTCTACTTCCTATTACTCCTAATACAGTCTCTTCCATCTCACTTGGGATCCGCCTGTTTTTGAGCCTCTTCTTGTTCACGCTTGTTCTTTAACTTATAACATTGAGACTTTTTGTGTCCAGGGATCTTACAATAATTGCACTTGCCTTTAAATTTCTTTTGTTGTCCCTTACCCTTATCACCATTTTTCTTGAACTCAGGCTTTCCAAATATATGTGTCTCTGGTTTCTTTCCTGACTTATTGTAGGAGTCTTGAGATAAGTAGTTGATAAAATGTGGTTGTGGATTACTTTTCATAGTCTCCTCTTCTTGAGTTACTATAGAAATCATTTGGTTTATTATCCACTCTCCCTCTTGTGAATTATAGGATGTTCTCAGGTAATTATATTTAGCTGGCAATGACTGAAGGACTCTGTAAACTAAAGTACTCTCTCCTAAATCAACACTGTATGATCTCAGTTTATTGTAGAAATGAATCATTTTCATAATGTGTTCTCTAACACCTGAAATTCCATCATAATGAGTGTTATCAAGCATGGAGAGATAGTAGACTTTTTGAGTTTTATCAAGCTTCTTGAATTTTTCACCAACAGCTTTCATATACTCCACAGTAGTGTCCTTATTTGGGATACTTTCTCTAATTCCCTTCTCAATAGTGAACTTAATCACTACCAAACAAATCTGGTTTGATTCATACCATTGTTTATAATAGGTCTTATCTGCAGCACTAGACTGGGGTAAGAGATCAGCCGGCTTTGGTTCTCTAAGAGCCAAATCCTCCTTAGAGATTGTCAGGTACATGTTCAAGGACTCTCTCCATTCATCATAGTTTGTTCCATTAAGAGTCTTCACCACAGATAGTTGTTGAAAGGCTGAGACTGATGCAACAAGATTGGAAAATTATTAATTATGCGTGCACAACATAATTACAATACAAGATTCCTAATTAAACAAATCAGTCAAATAACTATCTAATAAAGTGGTATCCAAAATACATGTACCATAGATTTGGCTTGTACAAAAGTCTACATAAAAATGTAATCAATATAACGATACCGATAGGGTACAAGAAATATTGAAACATTATAATTACTGTATGCCTATTCTAAGGAGTCTAAGCTTTAAAATTACATTAACAATGTTACACCGATAGGGTGTATCCATCATCAATGCAATGTACTCCTAAAAATCTTAGAAGGACATTATTTTATGAAAAATAGCCTTATTATATTCCTAATTTATCATTAGTATGAAATAAATGGTTTTAGGTATTTTATATGTACTAAAATAACATATTTAAGGGCTCAAAATTATTTAATATAGTTATGTTCATAATTAGAGAGAGTGACAGCACACCAAGCCCAGAAAAAATATAAAGAATGTCTATAAATTTTCTCAGATCAAAATTCAATAAATAAATTGTGTTTTCATACAATATAAACTTTTCAAAATTCAAAATAAATATTTATTGGCATCAAAAAATTCTAGAAAAAATATATAAAGGTAGAAAATAAAATTTCACACAAAACTTCAAAATTTGGAACCCAAAAGTCCAGCGCGTGACACACACACGCCAACACACGCTATGGCCGTGCGTGGGATTGAATCAGAAGCACAAGAGAAGTTTAGTGTCGCATGAATACATGCACCATATACGCACGTGGTCAACGTTCGGTCATTGACTGGTCAAAACCTGTTTTGGCGTGCGCATGTGTATTACACACCTTACTGGCGCGTGTATCTCACGCGTTGCCAGAGAACAGTTCATGATTGGCGCGTGTATACCATGCGCGACCGGCGTGTGTTTTCATGCGCTGCAGAAACTAAAACCTTTTTTTGTCTAGCGCGTGGGTTTCACGCACTCTGCTAGAGCGTGTGTCCCACATGCATCAGCACCAGAAACGCTTCGTCTTGTTCAATTTTTCATGGCTATTTTTTTCCACCATTAAAGGGGCTTTTAAGCTTCAAAAAAAATTTATTTTTATCTCCTTTTAATCCCAGAAAATTATATCTAACCTATTTTAACATAGATTTATATATTTATTAGAAGGTAAAAGGCTTCGAAACTGTGCGATCTATGTTCATAAATTTTCTGAAAGATTCAAACATCAATCCACAATTGTCACGCAATTTAATACAATTAAATCACAGAATAATATTCTCAATGTATATAACATTAGAATTCAAGATTTAATTAGAAGAAAAATAGATCCAAATTGTTCCATAAAAATCCTCAGTTCTGAAATTTCATTACTTTGATTCATAAAGATCATAAAATTAAAATGTAATCTAGCAATAACATGATATTTTACACATCCACACAATTAGAATTCATGGTTTAATTGAAAGAAGATTGATCTAAATTATCTCAGAATCAAAATACCCAAGTTCAAGGATTTCATACACCGAATTTTTTTTTTGAATTTTACCGAGATTACTTAGAATTGCTCATAATTAAAAAAAATTCATACTATCAACATGCTCTGATACCAATTGTTGGAAGTATGAATTAAAATCACAAAATTTGAAATTAATCATAATAAAATTATGAGCGTACTTGGAACATAATTTGATAAGGCCGTGATTGATCTGAATGATGATGAGTAGAATTATAACCTACTTGACCCCTTAGGTTATCAAGATAGAGAGAAAAGGGAGAGAAAAATTTAGAAAAGTGGAAATCCTTATTTTTCTGTATATTCAAATAATAACCCTGATCTCTCTATTTAAGGTTAGACTTGTGATAGGAAACTACTGACCACTAAAGGGCTGTAAGTTGGGACCTCTATCCATATGGGCTTATGCATGATCCAACCTATCATGAATCATACACATTAAACTAGGGCCCAATCTATTCTATACTTAATGTTAAAACACAAAACTAATTACTTAAATAAATATTCTAATAATTGATTAATGCTAATCTATATAATATTTCTAATAAAATTAATTATTTTATTTTTAAATACAACATTAGAACACTAATTTAGGCTAAGGAGTGAAAGATCACAAGACTAGAAGTTCTGAAAGTATGAAAGGTGGCGGTGATCATTACTCATGGAGTAGCTTTGCAGGGGGTGATTGCCGTTGGAACTCCAAAACTTTATTTCTTCAAGAGCTGAAAAGCAATTTTTCAAAGTATCGTTCTTGAAGGGGACTGTGTTAGGAAAATGCATTTGTGGCTTCAGGAGCACGTTAGGACTATTGCTGTCATGTTTGGATTGTATGGTCTCATTTTTTGATTTTGTGGATCTTCAACAGAATACAACCTATAATAGTTCAAGTGGGATTCAGGTCAAGCATCTTGTCTTTGTTATCGTCACTCTTGTTGAATATATGTACAAGTAACATTCTTGGATTAGCATCATATGTTGGTAGTCCTCTGGTGAACATGATTATGTTAGGATTGAGTGAACCTGATATATTATTTATAGATATTATAGGATATAAGTTCTGAAGACTAGAAATGAATCAACAAATATGAAACATGGCCTAGTCCCTTGCATCCCAGGAATAACTGAAGAGAGTTATCTCCAGGTCAAGGGTGCCAAGTACAATAACTAGTACTTCATAGTGTTTGCCAACCACCTTATTGTGTTGAATGTAATATCATTGATGAACAATTTTCATCTGGAATGTGTTAGCAATATGACTACAAGGTACATATGATTCTAATACAGCTCTTTGATTATCCTTTTATTAATTCAATACATGGTCTTGCACCCCCTCTAATTTTTATTTTTTTTTTGACATTTTCCTATGAGTGCTTTCAAGTGCACTTTTATCTCTAGTTTGGAAGCCATGCTGATTTTTTAATCCTTTCCACATACTTTAGTTTGTTGTCAATCTACTAGTATTTGATTTTCTAGGTTATGGTGAATATATTTTTCTCATAGAATACAATTTACTCAACTAAAATTTTACAAGTCCAAGTGATGTTTCATATTGAAACTGGCTAATTGGCGTAATAAATGTTGTATTTGTTTCTATGAGGAGGATGGACGTATCAAAATTAACAGACCTGTACAGATGTACGATAGACTTGTTAACCTGGCTTTCAATGCTTTTGCAGAGGTTAGTGTAAAACCTTTCAGATCAATGCATTTTTTCTGGATTATCTGTCATATAAGGTTACTGTTTCTCTGGTTCATATCTTCCTCATCTCATTACTGAAGCCTTTTTGTGCGTCAAAGAGAATTCAAGCACGATCAATCAAATTTGTGGGTTGAACTATGTCAGCAGTCATCTTTTTGGGAGCCTTGTGCAAACAGAAAGGTTATGACCAATCAAGGTACATGAACCTTCTTTGCTCCCATTTTCTTAATGCTTTAAAACATTTTACAAATATTTTAGAAGATATAATGATGCCTATACTTTTAATATAATACATTAAATTTGAATTGTAAGTTTGTAATGCATTATCAGTAGTTCTTTACCCCATTATCCATATTAATACCTGATAAGTTTGTATTTCTGGGACAGGGAAATCTAAGAAAAGTAATGGCTACATATTAGTCAGTGCAAATGGTGGTCTTAATCAACAAAGAGTTGTCGTATGTATAAAACGCAACGGAACATTATTTTCCATATTCTGCTATCAATTTTGAAAATTACTAAAAGATGCAATTTCAAAGGTAAAAATCTTAATCAAATTTTAAGACTTATCACATTGAATGTTGGATAAGAAATTGAATTGCTTAGGGTAGGTACAATGAACAAGACTGTATACAACCATTGCGGTCAGTGTCAACTTGATTTGAGGAAGAAAAGCCTCTCCTTCTATCTTTTAGTATATCAAAAAGACCTGTCAATTGCACTAATAGTTTTCATAGCTGTAACCAATATGATAGAACAGAAAAATGTCAGATACAACCATCAAATTGACTGGACGGTAAAATAGCTATCACGACCGTATTTTGATTGCGATTGGCATGAAATCCTTTATCCAATTTTTATTAACCTAACTCCAATTATCTAGCACATTCTTAATTAATAAGTAGGATACACACATGAAAGAAGATAACAATTTTAAAAGAAAGAATATCCATTAGATTCCATCAAGTGTTTTACAAAAAATAAGAAAGAGAGTTAGATTTATTTATAATCCTCCCAACGAGGATAAGTTAGTCTAATTAATTTATGAGGATTTAGTTTAAGCATTTTCTCTACCCATGCTTAAAAATAAAATAGGACCCCAAATATATTGTCTGTGAAATTTTGTGCTACCTTCTAATCAAAATGAACTTCCATAAAATCTAACTTTAGAGAGGCGGAGGTGGAGGTAGAGGTGGAGGTGGAGACTGGATTAGAGAATCTACGAAATAAGACATGGGGGAATAAGTCTAAAATTCAGTGAATGAATAATTCATAAGAATAACAATAAATTTATAATAACTTACCGATCAAACTGTCCTTCCTTGAAAATTCATATCACAATTAAACACATTAAGAACTAAGAGTCAACATGATTTAAGATTCAAACATAATCATTTCATGACCAAAGTCTTATACAAGAATATTCATGAATAACCATACTCAAAATCATATCACATTTGCAACAATAAGTGATAAATAAAATGAATTCATTTACCTTTTAACTCCTTAGTTAGCCTTATATCCCTTTATAAACATTTTATCATTGTTTATCTCGAATCATCCTTATACTCCTCACAAACTAGTTACTAAGAATTAGCATGTAACATTCACAATGCCCTTTTCACATTCCTTTTGATATGCAACATGTTTAAGACATTTTATTTGCATGATAGGCCATAAGCTATGTTTATCTCAATAACCATTCTTAATATGCATGACCATATTCCCAATTCATCTGCATCATTATATAAATAATAATTAATTATATCAAATACAATATGTTGCATTAGATATAATATTTATTTCATGCCATAGATCGGAAATACTTCCAATCTCAACATAAGTTATGAGTAAACGATCTTATATAGACTTGAAATAGGCAAGAATCCTTTTATTCATCATAACTATGATTAGATTGCAATAAAATATTAATTCAAGTTGATTACAATGTTAAAATATAAAACAAGGCATGAGAATCCATTAAGTAATCGAATCAGGATGGGTATTATCTGGATAATAGGAATTGATTGCATAATTGTTTCACTTGCTCAAGTTTTGCCTTTAGACATAGAAAATTAATTATGCAATCAGTTCATGTATAAATACTTTTTAGGGAGGCTAAGAATCAATTGTGCAATTAGTTTCCTTATTTCAAATTCGCTTTTGGATAATGAGAATCAATTGCATACTTGATTCAAGCATAAAATTTTCCAATTCTACAAAATTCCTTACTATTCACTTGATTGTAAATGCCTTTTAACCATATTTATTGCAAACTAAACCTTAATATGATCAATACATATGTTTAACATCTTATATTACCTTTTTTAATCATTTATTACACATATAACATCAAATCACACACATTTTAAGCGAAACCATAAAAATTAATATTTCATCAATATCATCACATTATCACAAATTCATGAATTTAACAAAATTATTCACTCACCTTTTATGGAAAAGGATATTAGGAAGTTAGTTTGAAGATTTTTCAACCCTAATAATATTAAAATTCATGGGTTTTAGGATTAGGGTTTGGAATTCCTAATAAAACTAAATAACCTTAAATTTCTTCATCAACTAAGAAGAGATAGGGAGGATCCTTAATGAAAATAATGTTTTTATTTTGATTGAATGAAAAAATTTAGATGAAAGTGTTAAAGAGAAAGGATTTGCGAAGCCATGTCCTCAACTGAGGAAGGCAATATTTATTTATAATAAAAATATAGGGTTACAAGAGATAGGTCCTAACCCATATATCTTAGCATACAAGAAGCTAATAAGCTTACTAACACTCCCCCCAAGTTGGAGCATAAATATCAAATATGCCCAACTTGTTATAAATATCATCAACCTATTTTTCTAGAAGAGCCTTAGTAAACAAATTAGCAAGTAGTTCCCTAGTTCTTATATGTCTTTAAAGTTTCTGCCTAATGAAGTGACAATCAATCTCCATATGCTTAGTCTATTTATGGAACATAAGATTCATTGCAATGTGAGTGGCTACCCGATTATCACATCATAATTGCATAGCTTCAGATGAAGTAATTCCGAATTAATTAAGAAGATAAGATAACTATATAAGTTTAGCAGTAACATGAATCGTGGCTCAATATTCAGACTCTGCACTAGATTGAGATTCCACAGTTTGTTTCTTACACTTCTAAGATACAATATTTTCACTAATAAACACACAATAGCCTAAGGTAGATCCTCTATCTATAGGACACCTTACCCAATCAACATCATAAAAGCCTTTAATTCAACAATGACCACGATCTTGATATAATATTTCATGTTTGAGTGCACTTTTTAGATATTTTAAAATGTGCACAATTTCATCCCAACAAGAAGTTCTTGGAGAATTCATGAATTGACTTATTACACTCATTGAAAAAGTAATGTTAAGTCTTATGATAGTAAGATAGTTCAATTTGTTCATTAACCTTCTATAACATTCTAGATCTTCTAGTAACTTTTCTTCTTTTAATCCAAGCTTAACATTTGGAATTATAAGGGTGTCACATGATTTTGAACTAAGCAAACTAATTTCCTTCAAGAGGTTAAGAACATATTTCCTTTATGAAATAAAAATTTTCTTTTTGCTCCGAATAATCTTAACACTGAGGAAATATCAAAGTGGTTCCAAATCGTTAGTTTGAAACTTAAACTGAAGAAAGTTCTTTAATTTTGAAATTCCCACTTTATCACTATCGATAATTACAATGTCATCAACATAAATGGGAAGAAGTATGCATTTAGATTTAGAATATTTGTATAATACATAATAGTCATAATCACTCTTTTTCATGCCAAACTTTGTTATAATATCATTGAATCTATCAAACCATATGTGAGGAGATTGCTTTAAACTATGCAAAGACTTGCTTAATCGACACACTTTTCCTTTCTCCCCTTAAGCAACATAACCAAGAGGTTACTCTATATAGACTTCTTCATATAAATCTCTGTGAAAAAAAGCATTTTTAACATCAAGTTGATGGAGAGGCCAATGCTAAGAGGCAGCTAGAGAAAGAAATAGGTGAACAAATGTTATCTTAGAAATAAGAGAAAAAGTCTCCAACTAATCAATGTCATAAGTTTGTGCATATCCTTTGGCCGCTAATCGAACTTTCAATTGAGTAATAGAACCATCTAGGTTAACTTTGACTGTGTATACCTACTTACACCTAATAGGATGTTTATCATTTGGTATAGGCACAAGTTTTTAAGTATTGTTATCCTTAAGAGCTTCCATCTCTTCATCTATAACAGTATGCCACCCATCATGAGAAAGAGCTTTTAAAATAATTCAGGAATAGTAATATGATCCAAAGAAGTAATAAAAGATTAGGATGACATAGGTAAGACAGAATATGATACAAAATTAAAGATGGGATGAGATGTAAAAAGGATACCTTTTTTAATGCAACTACAAGTATCTTTGCGATGGCTAATAAGAATATCAAGATAAGAGAATAGAAGAGGTGGATTTTATGAGGAAGAAGTCGTTGGTGGCGGAGATAAAGTTAATGGTTGTGTAGCAACTGGTGTGAGACTTAATGGTGGTGGTAGGATTATGGAGACCTATTTTTTATGAGAATAAATAAATTTAATAGAAAGGGGGCCCGTTGTTAGGGAATGGAGTCCTAAGAAATAATTATCAATAGATTCAGACTCAACTAATAAAGTAGTAATCATGGTAGAATCAAAGAAAGGAACTGACTCAAAAAAGGTAACATTAAAAACCATAAAATAATGTCTCAAATTAGAAAAGTAATAATAGTAACCTTTTTAAGTGCAAGAATACCCAAGAAAAATACATTTTAAAGATTGAGGATCTAATTTAGAAACCTATGACCAATAATCATAAACAAAACAAATGCAACCAAAGAAGCATAGAGTAAGATGAAATAATGGTTGAGAAGGAAATAAAAGAGAATATGGTACTTCACCATTAAGAACTAAAGAAGATATTCTATTGATTAAGAAACAAGCTGTAGAAATAGCTTCTGCTCAAAATACCTTAGGGACTTTCATTTGAAATAGAAATATGCATGAAACCTCCATTAAATGATAATTTTTTCATTTGGCTATCCCATTTTGTTGTGGGGTAACTGTACAAGAAGATTGATGTATAATACCATGTCTGGATAAATATAAAGAGAACCAAGCAGAAAAGTATTCTTTAGCATTATCATTATGCAAATTTTTTATAAAAATATGAAAGTCATTTATAATTTTAGCATCAAAGGCACAAAAATATCAAACAACTTAGATCGATTTTTCATTAAATAAAACTAAGTAGTTATGAAATTTAACAAATGTAACAAAATAATGACAACCAAGTTTTGACACAACTGGACAAGGATTCTAAACATTAAAATGGACTAACTCAAAAGGGAATGCAACCTATTTATTAACTCAAGGAATATAAGTTTGACAATGCTATTTGGCAAACTGATAAGACTCATAATTAAAATTTGAAACAAAACTTAAATAATATAATTTCTTTAAAGATGATAATGAGGGATATAAATGGTGGTACTTGTAGTAATGGGCGGAGGAACAAGTTAAGAGAAGTCACCATCAAGCACATACAGTCCATTAGATTTGTATCCTCTACTAAAAATCTTTTTCATTAAAAGATCTTGAAAAATACAATAATTAAGAAAGAAGAAAATACCATAATTATAAGTACATGTAATTTGGCTAACTAATAGTAAGTTGAATGGGAATTTAAAGAGACACAAGATATTAGTTAAAGAAATATTAAAGGTAACATTAACTATACCACTCCCAATAACAAAAGTGGTGGACTTATTAGCTAAAGTAATAGAAGAAGATAAAGATGTAAAAGAAGAAAAGATACTTGTGTCTTCTGATATATGATCAGTGGCCCTAGAATTAATTATCCACCTAGACTTGGAATGTAAAAGACATATAGTAAGATTACCTGTTTGAATCAGAGTAACAATAGATAGGATTGGTGGACGTGGTGAAAGTTAGAGCTGAATTAAGCGATAATATTCATCCTTAGGCAAGGTTATGTGCTCAAATTTACTAGGCTCCATTATTATAGCAAATAGAGAAATTCAAAACTAGATCAGAAGTATAAAAGGAGAGAAAATTACAAGTGAATGATGTTTGAATCATAAATCTAACTAATATAAATGTGTAGAAACTGCTAAGGAACTCGTTAGAGAAGAATCGTTGCTAGAAACTATGCCATACGCTACTTTGTATTGGGAGATAGTGCTATGCATGGTGCTCATGCACCCTTGAAAATGACACGTGTGATACACACACCAATTAGCCACCGTCAAAGGTTACTTATCTATAATGTCGTGAAGTTAGATTATGAAAAACCTGCTCAAAATCACCGTTAATTGCTAAAAATAGTATCACCCTTTAAATTGAACCAAACAATAGTGCCCTTATACTATAATTCTACATACATGATTTGATGCCTTTAAAAAACATGACATTAAATTGTCGCCAATATTATCATAACCTAGTCATGTATAAAAAAAAAGGAAAAGGGAAGGAAGAGGAATAAGTTTGGGTTGTTTTAGTTTTAATTTTTTTTTTATTTTGATTTAGGTTGAAACAAGATACTTAGATGGCTCTAGATACCATGTTAGAAAGAAAGGATTTATGAAGCCTCAACTGAGGAGGGCAATGCCTATTCATTATAAAAATATAGGGTTATAAGAAATAAGCCTAAACCCATATATCTTAGTATACAAGAAACTAATAGGCTTACTAACAGAGAGGATACTCTTATATTCTTAATTTTATTAACTTTATTTTATTCCATATTTTACATATAAAATTTCTAAGTCAATTGAATTTTACTAGTTAACTTACTTATTCCTCCTCATAAAATAATTTTTAATTTACTACAATATAAAGAAGGTGAGAGAGAGCCTTGCCGTAATGGTAGAGTTATCGCCATGTGACCTAGAGGTCACGAGTTCGGGTCGTGGAAATAACTTTTTGTAAAATGTAGGGTAAGGTTGCATACAATAGACCTAAAATGATCCGACTCTCCTTGAACCCATGTATAACGAGAGTTTTGTGCACTAGATTATCCATTGCACTTTAAAAAAGGTGTAACAATAGCATTATATATATGTTCAACCCAATTATTGATAGAGAAACTAGAGAAATGGTAAAATTTTTTAATCTTTAGTATAATTCCCCTAGGGAATATGGAAAATAAACTTGTATGTTACAAAGTATAATTGCTCTACTCTATAAACTAATCCTTTGTCCAATTCCACTTTCAAGATACTAATTTTAAAAGTTTCTAATATTCCAGGATATGATTACTTTATGCTGTAAACTATGATCCAATGACTATCTAGATCTTAAATAGTAAATAGGTTCTTAAGTTGTTCTAATTTTATGTGCTTTTTAGTATTATCATATGATCCTTTACAAATGTTCTTAATTAATGTTTCACTATAACATACTTTCGGTATCTCTAATAATGGAATGACTAAATTGTTGTGGCATCCCTCCTAAATGCAACTCTGGTTATTCTAAAGTTTCATTACAACAATGTATGGAATGACCCTAGGTAAGTAATATGTTTAGCAATATATTGATGACTGAAAGTTATTTTGAATAACAAAAATTTAAATTAGTTATGTTGTTTCCTTTTTCCTTTCTCCCTATGCTTATTTAAACATTATAAAACTTCCTTTATTGAAAATTATGTGATCTTATTTGATAAACTCAATTATCGTTCCATGCATTTAATATAACAAAAAATGCAACTAGTTTGGTGACATATACTAAGAGGATCATTTCATTAATATCTAAAGGATGAAAGTAATATTGTGATGGAACTCCCATCTCATATGAAATCTTTAGATATTAAAGCAATTGGTGGCTAGGTTTATCATCTTACATTTTATATAGTTGATAGGAAAAAATGCACTTTTTCTTTATTGATGTTAATAAGTTCCTTGCAATTTAGATTATAGATTCAAATCTTATGAAGGAGGCAGTGGCTAATGATTATATAAAAATTGTTCTTCCTTTTGTTAAATCAAAAGGACTTGTTCACCTCTTTAGATACTGAAATTGATTTAGTTTTGATTTATAGCCTTCTAATATTTAGATAACAAAGTTTCCCTTGTCTGGTTAGTTCTACATGTTATTACTAATTTGCTTAAAGCTTGCCTATTGTTGCCTAATATGAATGTTTTATTAGAAAAATACATGATTTGTTCTACAGTTAATTATTTGTTATTTTTAGTGTTTGATTTTAAGGTAAATTAGGTTAAAGTAAGTTTCAAAATTAAACTATGTTATTATGAAGAACTCTAATAAAAATATGATATGAAAATTGGATACAACATGTGAAAAGTTATCCAATGGGCTACTATTGGTTATGTGAAACAAATCTATCATACTAATGCCTATTTAATTGTATTTAATAGAATGAGCCAATATATACTCCAAATTCCTTATTTACCATCTAATTGAAATCCTTCAATATAAGTAACTACTATTCTTACATAACTAGCTAATTTTCATCATATAATGTTTCACAAATTGTATCTTTATCCATTGTATATTGATATTTTGCATTTACAGAGGTCAAGATGCAAATGTAACTTTCATGTTTTGAAGTTTCTGCTAAAAATTAAAAAAATTAGCTCACTTTTGGGGGAAAGGATTAAAAAATATGATAATGCTCCATGTAGCATGTTAGATACATAGTTGCTTGGAAACTTCATCTAGAACAAGGAATATCATAAGGCTGCTAGAGGCTTATCCAAATGTTTTGCTTTGCATTTAAGATTTAAAGTTAATATAATGGCCTATTCACTATATGAATTTGGAGGTGGGGAAAATGAGAAAAAAGAGCTTTAAGCCTATAAAGAAATCCATTTTCCTTCACTTCTCGAGTGCTTGATGAAATTAATGTATGACCTATACTCATTTTTCTAAAATATACTTTCCATAAATTCCATTACATAATGTTTTGAAGAAATATTTTCATAAAATATATTTTTAGCTTGTAACATTTGATGCTTTAGCCTTATCACTTCATTAGATTTAAAAAAGTTGAGAAAATGCCCATTGATACTAGAAGAAGTTAGATATATTCTAGTTAGTCTTGGTTTTGTAAGTGGAACTTACTTTTATTTAGTTGGTTCTCATATATGTAGGGGAAACTCAAGGATGCACCCTATTATTAGACTTTATCCCAATTTAATAACAATGGAAGATTTGTTTACTCCTAATGAACTAGCACCTTTCAAGAATACTTCTTAAGTAATTAAACATAATTTCTTTAGAAATATTTAGATATATTTTACTAAAGAAGGACTATAATATGGTACATATCAAGTTTTGACCAAACTCTAATATTTGGTTCTTTGGTAGGGAGAAATATTTATAGTAATCAATCTTATTAGAAAGTAATATTAATATATTAAGAAATTATTTGGAGTTAATTATACTATATTAGGAAATATCTTAGATTGATTTTTGTTCATTTTAGATTATAAGCTTGCTTGTCTTACACCTAAAATCTTAGAGTATTTGAGTCTTTTATATTTGTTAGGATTGAATCCTATGTATCAATTTAGTATTTTTATTCATTCAATAATATTATACTTCTCCCCCTCATTTCTCTACTTTTTCTTTCTCTAAATCATAACCATGTTTTTTGACATAGTATCAAAGTGGTACCATTCATTATGAGCTTATAAGTTATATCTTTGTTAAAACACCAAAAAGGTTAGATTGTCGATGATGAAGAATTTAGAATTAATTATTTTATGAGTGGGTTTTTGAGTTTGTAGTGGAAAAAATAGTTTTGAGTTATTATCTTTTAGGTTTATTTATTTTTTAGTTATTATTTTTGAATTTTAGTAAAGTAAAAAAATATAAAAAAAGTGAAAAGAAAAAAGGAAGAGTTTTAATGATAGAAAAATGGAAGTTTATATAAATAAAAGAAAAAGGGAAAGAAAAGAAAATTGAAGAGAAGCACACCAATTTACAAGAGAAGTTTGAAAAGAATAGTGTTAAATATCATGTTAGGTTCTGTTGGAAGTAGTTTTGACTTAGGTGACCAAAATCTAGAAGCAAATTGATGAGAGGACAAATTAAAGGTTAACAAGCTTTTCTAAGGGGCACATGTAGTACATGCACTTTGTTTTAAGAAGCATATGAGGCCTACATCCAAAGGCAAATGACAATGCATTAAGGTGCATTAGAGTTTTTTTGGTAACTTTCTTTCAATGATAACATTTTCGATAGGTTTTGAACCTCCATATATAGTTTAAAACACTATCTTTCCACAAAGTTTTAAACAGATCCAATTTCATTCTATATACCCTAGAGTTATTGTTCATTTTGATTTTTAGGAATCTTGAAAGCTCCATTATTAGGTAGTAACACATACTTTAAATTCTTTTTCAATCAAACCTACCCATAATCTTTATATATGTCAATGATGAAGGATTTGATTGTCTAATGCTATTTCTATTATTGGGAATTTAGTCTTCAAAATTGAAGTTGATATTGCTTTGTGACAATGTCAGGAGTTTATGTTGGGAATTTAGACCCTCAAGTTATCGAAGGTATCTTAAAGATGAATTTTGTAGTTATGATGTTCTTCAAAATGTCTGGGTAAGGTTAATGTTATATGTGGAGATTAGGACTTGTTATTATGAAGGAACTTTGTTAATTTTTTTTTATAGAATTTGAATGATTTGGTACTATTTCTATCTAGGAAATTCTATTTTAGTAAATTTGTGGTATACCTACTCTTTTTCATAATTAGGCTTATGAATTCTAAACCATTTGATAGTTTTTGGTGTTTTTTGGTGAGTTTAGTGTTGATGTGAAGAGATCTAATTTGATCAATTTATCATGGTTTCATCTTCTTTTTCTAATTGCTTATGTTTTTTTGCTATTTTAATCACCTAGGTTTAGATTTTTAAGTGATTTTCTATTTTTATCTTTTTAGATTATGCGATACATTTTGTGGAATTTTTGTGGTTTAGTATTGCTTGAACTCATCAAGTTTTAGTGTGGGGCAACAAAATCTATTTTTTATATTGTGTTATTTTTCTAAAAATGAATTATGATAGCTTTGTGTATGATATCTTATGTTGTGAGTTTATGTCTTTTAACTAGTTAATTTAAGGTTTTGTGCATTTTGCTCAAGTCTAGTTCCATTGAAGGGTGTTTTGTTAAATTTACTAGGATATTATGATTTAGGTAGCTTTAGTGGTGAATTGTAACTAAATCAAAGAGTGTTTTAGTTCTTTTTTTTAGTATAATTTGATGATTGGTTCAACATTTGATTAATGTGTTTTCATGCTTTCTACCCTTCTATTTTGGGTATTATCATGGTTGTTTGGCATGGAAAAGAGTTATACTAATTTATATTTTTTGGTGTATTGACATTGAAGTTTTATGTGCATTCCATTAGAGATTATCTTTTGACCAATGAAGATGGATTCAATGAAATACTATAAGGAGTAGCCTTTTTGATATTATTCCAATGAAAACAGTTTTGGTATCAAAAAGGTCTATTTGATGTTATGCATATTTAGTGAGGTTATCTTCAATTTAAGGTGGTTTACACCACTAATTTTAGGTGTTTTCATGTGATTAGGGGCACTATTTATGGACTTATGTTTCCACAAGTTTAGTTTAGCAAAGTTATGCTTGGTCTAAGGCAGTTTAAACTACTAATTTTGCTAGCCTAGTATTGGATTGGCTTGTGCAAAATGTTAGTATATTTGATTAAGAAGTTGAAGAGATTTTTGGAAGTTGTGAACCATAGGCATAGGAACTTTTAGCTAGAAAGTTGAATAAACGGCTCAAGGAAAGCTAGCAGAAGACTTCTGGAAGGTGTTAGTGGATTTGAGGTTATAAATGTCTCCATTCAATGTTCACAAGTTGTTTATGAAGTTTATCAAGTTTTTTTTTATTTTTATTTTATTGCATTTTATTTTTAGGAGTTTAACTTAATGTAGCAAGCTTAAGCTTAGTAAGTTTCAACTTGTGGGAGAGTGTTAGAAAATAATATTCATATATTACAAAATTATATTAGGTTTTAGATTGATTTTAAATTATGGGCTTACTTGTTTTACACCCAAAGTCTTAGAATATTTAAGTCTTTTATGTTTCTTAGAAACTCTATATAAATTGAATATTAAGATTAAATTTTATGTATCAATTCAATTTTCTCATTTATTCAATAATATTATACTTCTCTCCCTTAATTCTCTAATTTCCCTTTACTCTTTCCTCTTTTAAATTCTAGCCATGTTCTTCAACAAATTTTATGCATGACTACTAGAAATTTTTGGCATTATTAGTATAAATATCAAGTTCCAATTCAATTTTGACATGATATAAAGATCTTTGAACTCCAAATACCATGTTTGTGTGGATTATTTTAATAAATCTATCACTTTTTCTATGAAGGATTTTTCGCCCACTGAGTTTCAAGGAAATAGGTTGTTAGAAACCATCAACTTGATTTCAAATATTAAAGCTTAAAGATTTGTTACAAAAGGATGCATAGCCTATTTAGCTATAATCCAAGATCTGAATCAACAGTTTCAAATATTAGCGATGTCTTCATACCCAAAAAGTATATAACAAGTGCATCACATGTAAGCTAAGAAAAATTGTTTAAGACTCTAAATTGTCATATAAGGAGTGAGTGGTTGAAATTTTAGATTGCCAAAACTAGAAGTTAGGATCGAAAAAGATTTCATCTATAAGGATTCGTTGGAAATGCCATAGAGTAAAACCAGCAAGTGAGAGTAAAGTTTGATATATGACAAAAATACCATTTTATGGTTAAACCCTAATCACTTCTTTAATTAGACAAAGTCATATGAAATGATATTGTAACATAGAAGGCAATGAGAATAAAATAATTATTTTATTATTATATTCGATGTGTTTAATTTTTTTATATATATTAGTAATAAGCATATTTGAATTTATGACCTCCGGCATGAGTTTAACTTTATATTATTATGCTTGAATTAATAAGATAAAAATGTTGACTATTAGGGTTCGTCCAAATCAGGACTACTATCATCCATAACTTCATTCAACAATTCACAACATTCTTGTATTCCTATTTCTATTTTGTACAATTTCCCATACTCCTCCCTCATCCTTTTCACCTAAAATAATAATACATATACATTCATCACATTTTTTCACCTTAAGCCACATATAAGTTCAAAGATCAAAGTTTGCTTTTAGAGTTATATGTTTGATTGATACTCTGTAATCTATAAATTTCCTTAACACATTTTTGCTTTTGACTTTCTACATCATAATCTATTGCCTTTGTCACTTAGAATACGAAAACTTTGTTTGACAGCAAATCCATCATTGCTTGATGTACAATTGTGCTTTGCATTCATGAATCACTTCATTCCTAGTAACCAAACAAAGTAAAGTACACCAAACTATACACTGATCCATCTTATAATTATGGACATGCTTCTTCTTTCATTGCTATAAAATATTAGTCTTATAAAGATTGATTGCATGTAAGTTCATGTACTTTGATCTTTTTTTAATCTAAAATTTAAAAAATTTAGTGAAGATTAATAAATGTCTCTATAGTATTTATCACACTTGATTAGTTTTTCTTGTTCGTTATTGCTTTCAATTGATGAGCTTCCAAAATTGAATTAGTTGCGAGATCAAAATTTACAAATGATAAGCATGCAACAAATTAATGATGGATTATCTATTTGTAATTTCATTGTATTTGTTTTTTATTAGTAATAGAATATTTCATTGCTAATTTTTTATTCATTAGTAAAACTGTCAATAGTATAAAATTTTTTGAAAAATCAAAAGGATCGTTATTAAAAAATCCATTATTAATTTTATTGCTAATTTGGGATATATTGTTAATGTATCGCTTGTTTTTATAGCAAGTCAAGTAGGAAACACTTTGTATTAATCGAACCTAATCCAAAATAATTATTCATTCAACAATCAAAATTTTCAAATGAAATTTCATATAACAAAATTGAATGTCAATAATTTATTTATATAATATAATAAATTAATAAATTCCAATATATAAAAAAAATAAAAATCTAATATACATACATAAGAAAAACATTAGACCCTACTAAGCTAGCTCCCCTTATCCTCCTCTTAATTGTCATTTTTGTGCTTGTTCTTTGGTCAATTGGTGGCTTATCCTTTAATGGAATGTCGAGTGGTATCTTCAATCTTCAAAACAAATGGCTGAAATAGTAGTTAATTTTGCTTTGCTAGATAATAATTTGCCATTGTTAGGCAGTCATCACTTAATTATTCCATGTGATTTCCTTTCATGCCTTTGCAAGCTCCATATTTTAATGCTCAATGGATAGCTTGTCCTATGAAAATGAACTAGCCATGGTAGATGAAGGCTCAACAACC
This sequence comes from Sindora glabra, assembly GCA_020226215.1. Taxonomy (NCBI): domain Eukaryota; kingdom Viridiplantae; phylum Streptophyta; class Magnoliopsida; order Fabales; family Fabaceae; genus Sindora; species Sindora glabra. Next base: position 30,285,837 of record CM035226.1, read on the forward strand.
TTTCATGCCTCTAATCCTATGCCATAAATAAATCCTTTTTTATTTTGATTTCTAGTCACCTCTATCCATAAAGAGGTTTTGTTGACCTATGTTAAGTTACCTTTACCATTCTTAGTTGATGCATAAAGAGAGTGCTTCTCCAACATTCTAAAGTACTCGACCTATAAAATTAAATTTGAAAGTTAAACATTGTGGATATATAAATTTTACATAATGTAATGCATATCAGAAAAAGTAATTAATTATCTTACCCAAGTCCTTTTAGATCTCTAGTTAGCTTTGGTGCCCTTATTATTCATGCGAGTGTAAGTATGCAAAAACACCTCTAGATCAGTAAGTATTTGGCCAAAACTGGTCTCTTGAAAGTTTATATATTAAATAAAAGTAAGTTATAGAATAAAACAATATTAAGTTAGCATGGTACACATATGTAATTATATATTAAAAGTAACCATTATTAATGTTTTGCCATCTTCTTTTTATGCTTAAATATAGAGATGGAGCTGCTAATGCATAAGCTCTCTCCAATAATAAATCTCTTATTTTTTTATTATTCTCTTGCTTTTTTTTAAATTAATATCTTTACCCTATTTTTTTCTTAAGATCAATAAAATTGTGGTCAGACATCCATTTGTCCTTCTTTGTCAAACCTTTTATTGTCTAGTCCATCACGCCTCAATAATTCTTCGTGGCCTTACGAGCAAAATTTTTCTTTATCAAGTACTTAATCTTAAACGTCCATCATATGTGGGCTGTAAACATTGAAAAATTAAAGTCAAATAAATGTAAAGTGGCAAATTAAAGTATAAATACAAAGTTGACAATCATTAAATATATATTTACCTACTGATCACTAAACCATTGATCTTTAAGGCCTTAGGAGACATTGTTGTAAGCTTTATGAATCAAGCATGGATTATCTTTATTATGGCCTTAGTAGGACCATGTTGAAACAAAACAATTAACCTACAACAAATTACATTAATGACACACCAATAGTTATTGTAAAAAATATCAATATATTCATAAATTTGTCAAAATTAACTGTTAATTAAATAATACTTATGAGTTACCTTTAAGGCCTTAGGAGACATTGTTGTAAATAAAATCTAGCTTTATGAAGCAAGCATGGATTATCTTTATTATGTCCCTAGTAAGATTATGTTGAAACAAAGCAATTAACCTACAACCAATTACATCAATGACACATCAATAGTGATTCCAAAAAATATTAATACATTCATAAATTTGTCAAAATTAACTATTAATTAAATAATACTTATGAGTTACCTTTCAGATGCATCCAAACTCTACCATTATCTGGCTCCTTACATTGAAGCAAAGCTGATAGCCATTCCAAACAAGTCACTAATATAGGAGCACTATGTTAGGTAGGCTACTTCTGACTAGGCTCTTAAGTGTGCTACTTTGAATCTATTGTTAGAGATTGCGAAGCATGAGATTCCTACCTATGCGACTAGCAATGTGGTGCTTAATGACCAAGTTATGGTTGTAATGAAGGTGAATGCTATGGTAGATGGCATGGTGTTTTAAGTTGTGAAAGATGATAGTGTCATCCTATTACCATGACGAATGATTGTGCAATTACCCCTTGGCACAAGTATCTTTACGTCCATGAAATAAAGACATAGTAATCTAAAGCAGATGAAAAACAAAAGCTAAATTAAATCCATATAGACATCAATGTTTAAACAATTACACAAAAAGAGATAAGTAAATATCTATAAAATTCATTTAGACTCCAAATTAATACTAAAACTAACTTAAAACTAAAGATAAGTTAAAGTTAACAATAATTTCAATTTTAATTTCTTTCCTAACTTAAAGCTAACATTAATTTTAATTTTTGTTTCTTTTCTAATTTGAAAGTAAAACTAATACTAATTTCAATTTCCATTTCTTTCCTAACTTAAATTTATGAAAAAATGAGCACAATCACTATCAATAATTGATTTCATTTTTAAATTATTAGAATCTAATTTCAATCAATAAAAAATTTAAAAATAAAAAATTTTAAATAATTCATATGAATCAATGAAATAACTCAAATTAATTAACAAACTAATACAATAATTGATAATGACTATCAATGTCATTAGAATCTAATTTTAATTTTAAAAAAATACTCCTTGACAAAAGACAAGGAATAACATGAATAAATTTTTTGGAGGCTATGATAGGTGATGACAAATGATAGAGAGGCCATGGGAGCTCTTTAGAGGTGTGACATTAATTGTAGTAGCCAAAGAGAGAAAAATGGAAAAGAAGAAGGAGAAGTGGAGGTTACTATCATGACTTTGATAGATTTTCAGGTTAGCTTCGTCGCTAAGATCTTTTGATGAAATAGTATGTTTCATTTAGCCATGAATATTAAAAATCCAATCACTAATTCTTGAAAATATTTTATCATTGCACAAAAAAAAAATTCAAACTTTGAACAAGAATTCTATTGCTAAATTCTAATGAAACTTTAGTGATGACCTTTAAAACATTCTTCACTAAATTTAGAATTTATTTGCAAATATTTTTGAGTCTTACAAAACCCATTGCTAAATATAAATTTTTTTATAGTATTTTAAATAAGTTGATACATGTGTGTGCATGCATCTGCATATTATATCTAGTTATTAAGTACTAAATTTGTTAAGTATTAAATTTATAGGATTTGAATAATTTCTTATTTTAAGCACTGAATTTAATTAATGATTTAAAAATTTTATAATGAAATATTAAAATTTTGTATAATTTTAATATTATCCCAATTATGACTATAAAAATTCTGAATGCAGCATTGGTTTTTTTTTTTAGACATGCCATAAGTGAGTTTTCACTTAATTTGATATCTAATGTGTACAAATAAAAAAAATAAAATGTAATTTTAAATCTAAATTTATTTAGTTAAGTGTTGAATTAATATTTTCAAACCCAAAATTAACTTACTAGATTTTTATCCTTGTGGTCCGATGCCTAGCATGGGTTTCTGCTGGTTCTTTAAAATATAAAATTGTATAAAATTACTGTACAAAACTTAATATGATCTACTTTGTTAAAAAAATCATATTAATTAAATAGAATCATGCCAATTAATAAATTTGATTAAAATAAATAAAGATTAATTGCAGAATGAATTAAATTTCAAATTTTAAAAATTAAGAAAAATATTTTAAACAAAATTTAATAAAATTTCATTTTTCAAATTTTATTGAACGATAAGACTTTTAAAGAACTCGTATATACCACTACTAGTAGCATTTTTTTTTTTCTTTTGAAAACTACCAATAACTTTTTAAGAACTCGTACCTGCATGACTAACAGAAATAACTCATATATGATGACTAAATGATAGTTCCCAAACCAACTACATTTACAAATGATTAAACTTTAAATTAGTATGTATAAAATGCATCTATATATAACATTTGAAAATATTAAATTTAAATAAATAATATTTTTATAAATATAGTCCAAGTATTCATCGATGTCGATTATGTATTAACTTGGTATGGTTTCTTTAAAATTTGAGATTAAAACAAGTTGTTTTACAATGAAATTATGCCTCTTCATTCTTTATTGTTTATGCACAATCCATAACCACAATATCCCAAATGTCTAAGTTTATAGTTATAAAGCAAAATTCATTACAGCTGCTCCCAGATAAAAGTATGATTGGAAAAAATATTATAAGCCATCTATATATTTTATTTTAGTATTAAATTAAGTTGATTACATCAAAATGTTAGAAAAATTTTCAATATGAGCTTTTGCTAATTTTTTTTGTGAAAAATAAATTGAATTAAAGAAACTGGTAAAGCCCAAATTTATTATTTTGATTCATATAATTGGGCCTAAGTTTATCTTAGTTTAAATAAATATAAATGTGATATGAAAAGTGTAAGGCTGGATAAATAAAGTAGACTCCTTAATGAGAGAGTCCAAAATTAATTACAGTAGGTCGGGTCCCCTCTCCCATCCAAATATCCTAATTTAAATGCGGCTAAAGAAGGTGGCTTATCCCCTTGATAATCACCATTCAGAACAGTTGGGAAAGGGAGGGGAAGCACCTAGTCACATCTGGAGTTCTCTTGCTGAATAAATAAAAATTCTTCAAGATTCAATCATGGCTTCTAATACCAATACACTTTTGATCTATGTTATGTAATTATATTTAATAATGTTTCATGTGATTGTATTTTAGTTCCTAATTTAGGATTCAAAGATAATCATCACAAAAGTCCTAAAGTTATTTTTAGACATAATTATTATTTTTAAAAATAAACTGATAACTATTAATTATTAATAATTTTTATCTTACTTGATTAAAAATAATTTAACTTATGTAAAAGATTTATGCTAAATAAGATGTGACATTAAAAATATTATGAAAATAGCCTTCACGTTGAAGCAAATGTGAAAGGTCTAAACTTAGTGGCTCTACAATAAATAAAGAAAATTGTTGGAGACCGACTCTTTAAAAGTTTTGTTTCGGCTGTTTTATCGATGGCATTGCTCTCTTAACAACTAAGTCTTTTTAGGCGTCACAAATCGGCTGGAGAAAAGACTGTTGTGTATAACTCAACAAACTTATATTTATTGTATACTAAATACAAAACATTTGTTTTGAATAAATCCTACTCGCACAAAATTTACTCTAAATGATAAAATAAGATATTATAATTTTTTATAATAAAATTAAAAATATGTAATTATAAAGTTAATATTATTTTTAATTAATTATTATTTATTATATTTTAAATTTTAAAATTTTTATAAAGATTGTAATGTTTTATTTTATTATTTAAAATACATTTTACATTTTAAAAGAACTTGACTGATATAAATAAATAAGCAATAAAAAAATGGAGTGTTTGGTAAATAGTTTTTAATCACTTTTCAACTTATTTAAGTATATTTAGTTGATTAATTAAATTAATCAGTTAATTTGAATGTTTAGCAAATAATTATTTTAGTTAGTTTATTTGCTCTCAAATAGTCATTTTAAACAAAAAATAGGAATAATAATTTTTTGAAACAGTTAATTTACATTGAACATAGAAAAAAATTCTTGCCTGCAATTATAATTGTTTACATTTTCATTGTTGATAAATAAGAAAATACTAAATTATATTTATTTATTTTTAAAAAAAAATTAATTCATATAATAAATTATAATTATTTTTAAATAAAAATTAGTTAACTATAATAAATTATAGTAAAATATTTACATAATAATAAAAAAATTTACATGAATATAATTATATATTTTTTTATCAAATTTTGTAAAAAGAAGATAATATATGTTTCCTTTCATAATAAATAATAGAAAATATATTAAAAAATTATTAATTTTTAAATTAAAGAATAATAAATATTTTAAAAAAATAGAAACAATGGGATGATATTACTTGTAAAAGATATATTTTTTATATTTTAAATGTGTAATTCATTAATATTTTTAATAATAAAGATATAAGTTTTAAATTTAATACTAAAGATAATTACAAAACAAATTTTAATAATTATTGCATCTATCAAAATATTACGAGTATTTTTTAACTCAAAAATTATAATTGTCCATTTTTAAAGGAAAATTAAATAATTATAATAAATTGCAATAATATATTTTTAAAGAAATTAATATAATAAATAACATATTATAATATAAAATGCTATTAAAATAAAAAATTAAATAAATTACAAAATATACATATATTTTTATATGTTATTTTTAATGGAAAAATATTTACTATATTATTGCTTCTTCTTTCATATCTTTTAATGAGTTACATTTACTTAATTTCATACAACTAGCCTTATTTTATAATTTGTGGTTGGTTTTACAATATTTTGAATTTGTTTGGTTAATGCTAGATTTTGATATTATGTCTATTGTTCAACTATATCTTAGGCTACGAATATTAAATTGGAATAATTTTTATACTATTGGAAAACTTAAAGAATGATCTACAACTTTGGTATTTCAATCAAAGCTTAGTTTGGACATATTAAAGCCCTTATTTAGCCAAGAAACTGAAGCCTTGTTTCCATCCTAATTGAGTTAGCTATGATTTTTGGATCATATTTGAAGTTATAGAGGTTCAATTAATGTAAAACCAATATCTAAATCTTTATAAGACTTAATTCTACAACTTTTGTATCTATAATTTACCTAAATTACATTGTTTTAGTAACCTTATATTAGTTGGAAGTCAGACTTATGAGAATTCACTACAGTAATCTTAGAATTAATTGCTCTGTAAAAATAGGTTCTGGGCTTTTAAAAATTAGAAAAGCCCCATTCTTGTAATCCTAAGAAATATAAAATCCAAGTCTAATAGGGTTTTATGGTAATTAAGTCAAGTATAAAGGTAAGAACATAGATTAGAATCAAGCTTTACACTTTAAACAATAGCACAATTTTCCTTCTTTTCTTTTAACTTACGTTCTCTAGTCATGGAAGGCTCTACTAGATTGTAAGATCATGATTTGTAATATTAATTTTCTCTAAACCCTAATTACTTGTATTGATTTCTTGAAATGACATGAGTTGAATATTGATTTGGTAAAACTGGTATTCATCCTTGTGATTTTTTATATTTTACTATTTTGATGTTAAGTTGTAGTTGGTAAATTATGATTTTACACATAGGAATAGAAAGTTAAGGGATTAATTTGGAGATTTCAAATTTAATTTATTAATTCAATCAAATTCTATCTTTAAATCAATTTCAATCTAACTTAAAAATTATAATGGTTACTTAATTCAACTAATCTTAATTGATTAAATCTTAGATGATTATCTAGCATAAGTTTCATGAATTATTACAAGAGCTCTAGATAATTCAAGGTTAAAAAATTAATTAAAAATTAATTATTAATTAATTCATAATTAATTTAAACTAGAGTTTTTAATTCTTTGAATTGGCTTTCATCACATTAGTTTTCTTCTTTACTATTTATTTTGTATTTTACTTAGTTTAATATGTTTATTTTGATTTTGAATCACAAAATCATCCCTATTTTATGTTTTGCATAATTTTGTTTACTGCATTTTGTATTATTGTCTACATTCATATTGCATTCTATTTGCATTTGTTTCATCTATTTAATTTGTTTCTTCTATTTCTAGTGCATAAATAAATTAAGCAATTGTGTAAATATTATTGGTAATTTATCTAGAAAAGATAATTCAAGGAATCACAAGGGTATGACTAGGTTTGCCTTATATTACATTATTTTATAGCTAGCCAACATTAATATAATTTTAGTGCAACGTGCAAATCAACATACAAATAATTAATAATAAATAGTTAATTTTATTAAACATCTTTATAAATAGTTAATGTTGATTCTGTTTCACACAAGTAACTGATAAGTTAACTGATGATTGATAAGTTAATTAGTAGCTAATAAATTAATTGATAAATAATAATTTATAATTAATAGCTAATAGTTGATAAGTTAGTTAATTGTATAAGAAGTGTTTCATAAAATTAATTATTAAAATAACTAAAATTACAAAATGATATAAATAGATATATTTATAGAAATAAATATATAATTAAAATAATTTATATTTATTTAAAAATTAAATTATATTAATATAATTAAAAATTTTAAAATAAAAATATAATATTTAATTAATTTTATTTTATGTACTTATATATTTACTTATGTAAATAATTTTTATTTTATTATTATTTATAATAAAATTATAAATATTTAAAAAATAATTAATTATATTTTATGAAATTATTTATTTATTTACATACATATTTTATATATTTATAATTTAAAATTAAGATATAATTATATTAAAATTAAGTTAATTACATTTTATAAAAATTAATATTTAAATTTATATTAAAAAGATTATGAGTTGTAAATTAATAAAAAAATAAAAATAAAATTAAAAAAATTTGAAGATATAATATTTTATAAGTTATAAGTTATTTCAAATAATTTATTAAATTAGAACTTTTTTTAATAAATTACTACGTGACGCTCCTCTAAAAATTAGTTTATAATTTGTTAATTAAGTTAATAAATTATAAATTTATTTATTTATTATATAAAATAGAATCGTTATTAACTGGTTAAATTAATTAATACTTAATTCAATCAATTAATTATTTACAAAATCAAAGTAATTATCAAATAGGCCCACCGGGCAAGAAAACTATGACACTGTAGTTAGTCGCCGTGGGACGCAATAATTCAACTTGTGATTTCCAATCCCCCGCTATACAAATCCTCCCCTATCCAAATTGGTTGTGTTTCTCCTTATTTTATAAAGATCATAATATTTTATTTTATTGTTTAAACTATATTTTATATTTTAAAGGAACTTGAATCATATAAATAAATAAATAAATAAATTATAATATATTATTAATATAATGATATATCAATAAATTATTAAATTTTATTATACATTAAATTAATTTTTGAAAATTAAACTTGATATACTATATAATAATAAATTAATGATCAAATCTAACAATATATTAATATGTCATTTCGTTAATAATGTGCCATAAAACTTTCTATAAATAAGCAGTAAGAAATATGGTTGGACAAACGATAATGTTGTTAGTCCGACAAGCAGACCAAAATCTGGAAAGGACCTTTGTAAAATCTGGCGGGCGAGAAAACTATGATACTGTAGTTAGTCGTCGAGGGACGCAATAATTCAAGTTGTGAATTCCAATTCACTAGTATAAAGGAGAATGACACATGATAATGACAATTAACATTGCTTCATCAATTTTTGGGTTGGCCTTCAAATTTAAATTGTTGCATTAGGGTAGCTACAAAATCCCTTAATTCTCTTGCAAATACATCTCATGAAGGGCGGATAAGAGGTTATTTAATTGGCAAAAAATTATATATGAAATATGTGATTTTTTAGGAAATAAAAACAAGTTATTGCTTTTAGTTTTTTTTTTGGAAAAAATACATTATTCTCCTTTAAAATTACTTCCTTAAACTTTAAAATATAACATCTCACTTTCCTTAAAATTTGGATTGGAGTAAAATAATTAAAATAAAACGGATCATTTGCTTGTAGGCATGATTCCTAGAGCTTGTGAAAAAGCATTAGATGGAGCTACTCCAGAACCAATGATAGCCCAAAAAATAAGTGAAAGTGAAGTGATCTTCACAATACCAAAATATCTGAAGATTAAATTATATGAACTATGGAATCTTACCTTAATTAGGAAGGTTTTTGGAAAAAGAGTGTCTATCCAAATCTTAAAGTAGAAAACTAGAATGGTGTGGAAGTTCGAAGGTAAGCTTTTTATTTTGGAGGTTGGGAATGATTTCTTCATGTTTCTATTTGATTTACAATCTGATTATATAAAAGTTCTTAATGGAGGACCTTGATTTGTTTTTTATCATCTCTTGGCCTTGTGAAAATGGGAACCTTTCTTTAAGCCATCAATAGCAAACTTATCCCCTATTATTGTTTGGATTAGATTGCTTGAATTACTAGTAGTGTTTTATAATCCTTTTATCTTATCGTAAATTGCTAGCACTATTGGACTAGTGTTAAAAATTGACTTGCATACTTTCCTTAGTGATAAAGTGAAATATGCTAGAATTTATGTCTAAATAGATATTAATCATCCTCTAATCTGTAATGTCTATATTGGTGAAGTTAAACAATCTGTTCTATACGAAGGATTAAACAAAATATGTTTTGTTTACGGAAAGATTGGTTATAAAAAACCCTCCTATCTATATTCTCAAAATGAAGTTTAAAGCAATAGTCAAGTGCCTACATGTGAACTAGCCATCATGATTGACAAAATGGTACAACTCAAAAAGCTGGAAAAAAGTGAGGATGTCTACAACCCTTGGATTTTAGTGGAAAGAAAGAGAAATAAAGGAAATAAGAAACAAGGTGCCGAAAGCCTAAAAAAGAGGTTTGATAACATGAAGAGGAGAGTTGCGAACAATGAGCTTCAAAAAAACTATTCCTAAACTAAGAAAACTTAGTCAATTATGAAAGGTAAAGCCTAAAATATTAAAAGCTAAGTAACCACAAAGTGTGTTGTTAATATTGACTTGAAATTAAAAGAAGACTTTTCTAACCCTCACTTGATGGTTCTTGACACTCTAAGCATAAATCCTCATACTGACAAGCAACATCTCCTCTTCAAGTTCAAAGATAGAGGAAAACCCAAAGAACAATAGCATTGTTTGGGCATAACATTTTAATAGCTAGTCTACAATAGCATTGTTTAGGCATAACATTTATTTTATATATTTTTACAAGTATAATGTGTTTTTACCATATACATTATAATGAAGTGTGTTAATTTTTTATATATTTTTTACTTAAAAATGAATGATAATAAATTATAATAATATTTTAACATATGAAATAAGAAAATAATTTATTCATTACGAAAATCTCAAACATATGAGATTGAGTATTTTTTTAGAAAATACACGATATTTAAAAAAGTGATAGTAAAACTTTGAAAGATTGATATATAATTTTTAAAAAAAATTATTTAAAAATCTATATATTATATATTAGTCATAATATTTTTCATTTTTTATGACAAGTTTCATTTTCATAATTTATCACATATCAATTTATCATTTCTTCTTCATTTATCTTCTAATATTAAATTAATTTTTAATAAAAATTTAAATTTAAATTACCTTTTATCTATCACTAGAATTCATAAATGTTAAATTATTCCAATATCATAAAAAAACTCCTTAAAAAATTCTTTAAATTACATTTATATATTTATAAATTAAACATTAATATCACTAAATGGTATCAATATAACATAAAATCTTTTATTGTAAATTTTTAAATAGTTAAAGATCTAATTTTATTAAATTATTTTACTATATATCATATATTTTAGCTTTTATATTGCATTTTAAAATTTTTTAATTTTAAATTAAATACTAATAATTAAAAAATAAATATAATAAATTAAATTTAATATTTTTATAATTTTTATACATAATATTTTTATTTTTTAAAAATAAAAACCCGTTCACCACACGGGTCTAAAAGTTAGTTTATGATATAATATGTGAAATTAAATCACGGCGCACAATCCTCCACCGAATTCCTCCCTTGACTGCAGCATTTTAGACCTAGCTGGTTCAACAACTTTGAAATGGCTACATACTAAAGTGAATTCTGTATATAAAATTTGAATTAAATATTTTATTTATCACTATACATACGATTTTTTTCCCCTCCCAAAACAAGGTTGCTTTATCGCCCATTGGCCGTGCCAAGGTTCACACTTCAAATAATTGTACGATGCTTAGTGATTGCCACCGATGACGTTCAGTGAACCGGTGCGCACGTGAGGGAGAAAAAAAGAGTACGGACCACGTGAGAGGGAAAGTAGGCAATTATTTGAAGTTGAAATGTGGGCATCACACGCTTTGGTTCTCAATTGCCTCTAGTCATATGATTTAGTGCGTAAAATAACGTAATAAATTCTAATTATATCTGTAAATACTATACTTAAAAATTAATAAATATTTTTATTTCAAATTTTTAGGAAAAATTTTAAAATAATAATTAAAATTAATTATAAAATAATTTAAAAATTAAATTCTTAATTATTATTCTTCATATTTTTAAAAAATTAAAAATAATAATGGATGAATATTTAAGCTTAATCCTTAAAATTACTGCTAGCATTTAATAAAAAAAATGGGTTTCCAACTCCACCTAGATAAAATCCTACATGAATTGAGCATCCTTGATTTTTTTTGCTTTTTCGACTTCTCAATTTCATGACATTCATATTGATTTCCTACTTTCCCTTTCTCGTCATTACTCCCTTGTGGTTAAACTCTAGTCACTTCTTTTTTAATTGGACGGAGCTAATCGAAATGATATTGAGACGTAGAAGGCAAGGGGAACAAAATAATTATTTTATTATTATATTTAATGTGTTTAATAATTTTCTTTTCATATATTAAGAATAAGAATATTTGAACTTAGGACCTCCATGTGAATTTTACATTCCATTGTTATGCTTGATTTGGTATAACAAAATAATACACGAATGAAATAAAAATGTGAATGAAAAATGAAGGAAGGAATTAGGTTAGATTAAGTTAAAATTTATTTAAATAATAATGTTACATGTATTAAAAACGTGATCCAAAATTTGAGTTGTGAACGTAACTAAAAAATTATTATTCAATACAAAATTATGAGATAAATTTATAAAATTCAATTCAATTGATATAAAAAATTTGGATACCATTTTCAATGCCTATACATAACTTTTTGTTATCTAAAATAGATTATTTTACATAAAAATATTGGGCATAATTTAATCTATTAATTTATTGTAAGCTTAAAATTTATTCTAATATATATATATATATATATATATATATATATATATATATATATATATATATATATATATATATATTTCAAGATTTGGCCTAACCTAATTATTCTCCAAAAATATTTTATTAGTTACAATAAAATGAAATAAATGTAAATGTCCTTAATAAGAATTAAAACTAATTATTTAACTAATTAAAATATAATATTATAATATATGTTGAAATTAAGATAACGATATAAGTATCAAAGTTCTTTCATACACACTTTAAAATGAGTATTTTTTTTTCTATTTGATTGCCCATTGTTCATATATGCTGGATAATTTATATATAAAAAATATACAAACTAATCTAGTAGACTGAAAGGTTATACTTTAATTAATATGTTTTAAACTATTTTATAAAATCGGTTAAAAATTAATTTCAGTTTATTATATTTTACCAACAAATTAGGTTACTTTCACTCTAAATAAAATTAGTAAAAGACAATAATATTCTTGACATGAAAAATAAATGTTTTTAATTGATAAAAAACAACGATTAACAAGCTATAATTTGAAAATAACAAAATATATTTGTTTTACAATTTATAATTCATTTACATGTTGAAAATAATCATAAAATATTACATTTCAACCTTTATTGTTTATTGTACATATAGTTTAAATAGTAATGTTAAACTTACTCTACCAAAGATACTAATACACAATAATAATTTCGTCATATAATATATGCAATAAGTAAAATTGGAATAAGAAATTGAGAAATATTGTATGAATGGAGGAATCGATATTGCATCAGTTATGAGATGAGAAATTTATCATCTAATAAGATGATCATTTTTCTAAGGAATGCTCTAGTCCTATTTCATAATGCCAATAGATAAATATATTTATTTTAAAAAGGGGCAATATTATTTGTATGTGTTATTTATTACACTATCTTCTATATATATATATATATATATATATATATATAATACGGGATGAAATGAATTAATCCCCACGTTTTAAATAAATAAAACCAATTTAACATGAAGCTATATATTATATGCAGGTGAAAAATATAATGTAAGCAATTATGGTTAATCGGCAAATTGTAATTTATAAATGCATCATCTATGCGCGAGTTCGCACCGAATGCGGCGGCAAGTTGCACGCGCACTAATCAATGAGTAGTCCGTGACTTTTTTATTAAAATAAAATTAATAATTTCATCGAAAAATAATAATATTTTAATAAATTAATTTATAAATTATATAAAATTTTAATTTTATTTTAAATAATAATTTATTTAAATAATTTTATCTTTCAATCATATTATGTATACATGAAATTATTTATATTAAAAGATGATATTATATATACAAAATTATTATTTAAAAATAAATTTATAATGTATATAATTTAAGAATTATTTTATAAATATTTTATAATTTCTATTCTTTTAAGTAATCACAAATAATGTGCGTTGGCTGAGTTCAACGAAATGTAATAGTTTAGAACCATACCAACCTTACTTTCACAATTCCTTTCGAAAAAGTATTGTCATTTTCTGGCTAAATTTCTTCCTTCATTTTACCTATTCTTTTCACATGTCTTTGAAGCCTCGTAGAGAGCTGTCAAATAAGCTATATAAAAATGGTGAAAGAGACTATCTTTTTTCTTTTAATTAAAATGTTTCTGAGTAAATTACACCGTTGTTTTTCAAATTTTATGTAATTATATGTACATTTTTTTAAATATATAATAATCTTCTTTTATATATACAATATTTATATATTTATCATTTTCTCTTTATTTTAAACATATACTCATCTTTATTTTTAAAAAAATAAAAGATAAAATATGTGTTTTTATAAATTAAAAGAACGTAAGTATAATTAAATTATTTTTTTAAAGTGAGTTGTAATTTACCCCATGCTTCCTTTCATGTTTCAGCGGAGATATGCTTCAAAGAGTTCAATCTTCAAAGGAATCAAATTCATTATTAAATTTTTAGATTTTTATCATTGTGGGCTTATTAATTTAATAAAAAAATAAGATATAAAAAATTTTATCCAATATTAAAATGATTTAGTTTAAGTCCAATAATAATCTAACTTATTAGCATGGTAATAGGTGGTTCTCAGTAATAGATCAATCTGCTAATGATTATAATATAAAAAAAAATATTATTTTTAAATCCTAAAATTAATTTTAATTACTTCTCATTAATGTTAGAATATCTCGTAAAATCAAATACTCATCTAAGATTAATAGGAGCAGTAAGCTCTTGTTAGAGTTTATAATCGAGATTGATCATAAGTAACTTGTGATCTACAATAGATTCATATTCATCATTTATCATAAATGTATTCATCAAGTAATTATCAATTTATTTTGTCTATGTTTTAGTATTATATTTTTCACATAATTCAATTGAGATTGTTCTAATAAAATTTTAATTTTAACAATTGGTGTTATAACTAATGAACCATATGAATTAAATATATTATTACATAAATTCATAAATATAATTTTATTTTAAGAATAATATTCTATTTTGTGATTAATTGTCCTAAATGAAAATCGCTATAAATCTCAAAATATGACATAACTCTTCGTATATTTATTTTTCTGCTATATATATGTGTTATTTTATGTTCATCATGAATAATATACACATTATATATGTGATAAATTTTGTATATGATTCATCTATGCATTTTATATAATTCTAGATGAATTTTATGTGCTTCAATAATTTTACATATTGTAATTTATGCTTAAATATTAATATATTTTATGAGCATGAATTTTATTGAAAATTTTATATATGTATGCATGCAATTTCAAAAAACAACACGAAAATTTCTAGAAAAATACACACACACATACACACACAAAACCAAAAAACCCTAGTAGCATTTTCTAGAAAAAAATATTTTTTAGCGTGTCATTTTTTTCTTTCAATGTGTGTTCATTTTTTTATTTTTCTAATTTTTTTGCTTCACACAAAAAAATGGCATTTAGAAACTAATTTCACCATGTCCATAAGATCAAAAAATTATTATTTTAAAAATGGAGAAATTTTTGCCAAGACTTTAGTGAGAAATTAATTTTTCATTAAAGTATAACTTATTTAGAAGCAAAATGATCAATTTTTTCAACAAGGTTTTAGTTTAAAAGTGTCAAAACCATTAGTGAAATTTTTCTAGAAAATTAGCACTAAATGAACCGATTTCAAATGCAATTTTTTATGAAAAATTTTGTATTAAATGCATTAAAGGAGGATTATGTGAAAAAACACATTGAAACATATAAAAAAATGAGCAAATTTGGTCTCAAGTCATGTGAGTCTGCAATTGGGTTGCACGACCCGAGTTGTAGAATTTGTTTCATGAAGAAGATGATGTACAATAATATGCTCATAGTGCCTACACATGGCACTAGCAAGTGCAATCTATGCACCATTGTTTCAGCATCATCCAACGATGGTGATTGCATTTTGTGGCCTCCACTTTCTAAGTTGAAAATTTTAACTATTTTTTAAATTTTTTAAAATTAAAAATATTTTAATTATTTTTATTTATTTATTTAAATTTTTAATTAATTTTTTTAAGTGAAAAATTTTACTGTAATATTTTTGCATTTTAGGCTTCTACATATATTTTTTATGAAATTTTTTAATATTGTTTAGTCTATTAATTATTTTTCTGTGAAGATGTATATATAAGAAAATAATTTTAAAAAATTATTTATACTTATGTTATGCTTTGAAATTTTTTGTAATTGTAAGCCTATTATATAAAATTTTATTCATTTTAATAAAATAATAGTTAGACTAAGAATAATATTATATTAATAATATTCTTGTATCCTATCGATATAATATTATTAATATAATTTATTAGTGATAATATAAGTGTAGAAATAAGTATTATATTTTTAAAATTTTTATCACCCTATTGGTGTTAAAATTTTAGAAATATGATATTTAATTCTTATATTATATTGTAGAATTATCAATACTTCATCAATATTGGACCTTATAATGTAATACTAAATTTAATTGTATAGTTTATTAAAAAAAAATTCTAGCATAATTAAGGTTAAACATGCATCAACATTTTAAATTTATTTTGTTAGATTCTTTACCTATGTAATTAAATATGATTAAGACATTTAATAGGACAAATCATGAGGACTAAGTTAAGCTATTAAAGTTGTATATTACAATCTATAATCTTAATATGGTGATTAGAGAAATAAAATCTCAAATTAATTCTAAATTTACAATAAATCAAAGAAATCATCATAAAAAGTGGACCCACTTTAATAAAGCATGTTTAATGATAATAAAGTACACAATAGATAAGACTATAAGAAAGAGTATTTCAAAATGACCAAAGCAAAAATGTTCCTAGATTTTGTAGCTCAGAAATATAAGAAGTTTGATAAGGTTGAGAAGGAACAATATATATCACTACTTGTAAAATCTATGTATAATAGTGTCAATGGGGTGAGATAGCATATTCTAAGATTGGTCAATTATTATAAAAAGCTAAAAACCATGCAAGTTGATATGGGGAAAAGTTATTTAACTTGATATGTGTTGGAGTCTTTCCTATTTCAATTTAATATTATAAAGATGTCTTATAGTACTCATAAAATAGAATGAACCATTAATAAGCTCATTTTAATTGTTATACAGGCTAAAGAAGACATGAAAAAGGATAAGGCTTAAACAATTAATTATATCTCGCATAGCACAAATTCAAATCATGGTGGAGCAAGGGTCATTACAACAATAAAGGTAGAAAGGTGAAAAAAGTGAATTTAATGGACAACAGTGTTATAAACCTAATAAGGTCCAATTCATAAGTAATTATAAGTTTTACAAGAAGTACGAATATAAGAAAATATACTATTTTAAATATAAGAAATGGGTTGAGAAGAAAAAGAAAGGCACCTATTTAGCTCTAGTTTGTTTTTAATCAAATATTACTAATGTGCCATGAAACTCTTAGTGGTTAGATATCAATATGACTATTCATGTCATTAATTATTTTTAGACACTAACAAATTTGAGGAAGTCAAGTGAAGGAGAGCTGATTGTAAAATTTAGAAATGGAGACAAAGTTGAAGTAGAACATATAGAATCAATGAAGTTAAAGTTAAAGACTAGATATAAGCTATTACTAAACAATGTAATTTATTTACCTTCTATAAGAAAAAATTTAATTTCAATTGTTACTTTGGATTCTGTTACATATTCTTATTATTTTAAAAATGGAAAACTTGAATTATTTTATAAATTATTTATTATGGGTACTAGTCATGTGTGTGATAGTTTATATAGAATTGATTTAGATCCTAATTTCATAAAATTAATAAACTTTGTTATTAACAAGAAAAGATATCAAATTGATAAAAGATCTTTAATATTATGGCACAGACAATTAGAATACATTTCTAAAGAAAGAGTTTAGAGACTTGTAAAGGAAGAAGTACCTTGTGATTTGAACTTCTTAATTTTGGAACTTATATAGATTGCATCATAGGTAAACTTATATTTAAAGTAAGAAAGGATAAGAAAACTAAAAAAGAGAATATTCTAAAATTGATCAATACTAACATTAGTAGGTTTATCACACCTAGTGCTATGAGATGTTACAAATACTTCATCACATTCATCGATAATTACTTTAGATTTGATACTTCATCACATTCATTGATGATTACTCCAGATTTGATTGGGCAGAGCTATTTAATGAGAAATTAGAATCACTAAAAGCCTTTAAGTCGTTCAAGATAGTAATTAAGCTAAAACTGGGGAAACAAATTAAATATGTTAATTCTGATAAGTGGTGAGTATTATAGTAAATACAATGTAATATAAAGAAACCTTGGCCTTTTTGCAAGATACTTAAAAGAATATGGAATTCAATTAAGTTACACTATGCCTGGAACGCCAAAGCAAAATAGAATTGTAGAAAGAAGAAATCGAACTATTATGAACATGGTAAGATGTATGTTGACCTATACTTTATTATCAGAATTCTTATAGGGTGATATATTGAGAACAACAGCATATATTCTAAATTAAGTTTGCATTAAGTCAGTGCTTAAGACATTTTATGAATTGTTATACGATAAAAAGTCTAATTTACGGCATTTTCGAGTTTAGGGTTATACAGTTGAAGTAAAGTTGTACATTTTATTCATAAGGAAACTTAATATGAAAACTGTTAGTGGATATTTCATTGAGTACTGTAGTGGCTTGAGAGGAAGAAAATTTCACTGTTTAACTTATACAACTAGAGTAATTGAATTTGATTAAGCTATCTTCTTTGAGGATAAAGTAGATAGTAGGAGCTAAATATCATGCATCATGGATTTTACTAAAGAAAAAACAATTGTTTTACTAGCACGAACATTGGAAGAGTTATATTTTATTATTCTACCAGCTAATCTAGCACAATCGATAATGGAAAATGTTGAACCAAATGAAATAAATGAAGAAATTTTATTAAGGAAATCTTATAAAGTTCGAATATCGCTAATTCCTAACAATTATCTTGTATATTTGCAAAAGCATAAATATAACATTAGTAATGATATTGATCTTACAACCTTTTATTAAGTTATATCCAATTTAAACCATTCTAATTGGATAAGTGTTATGAAAGATAAGCTAGCTTCAATGCATAAAAATTAAGTGTTGGATCTAGTAAAACTTCTTATAGGTTGTAAGCCAATCAAATGTAAATAGGTAATAAAGACTAAGATAAATACTCAAGGTGAAATTAAGAGGTATAAAGCTAGATTTGTAGTTAAAGGCTACACCCAAAAGAAAGGCATGGACTATAAAAAAAAATTTCATTAATTTCAACTAAAGATTCATTTTAAGTTGTCATGGCTTTGGTGACCCATTTTAATTTAGAATTATAGTAGATGAATGTAGAGATAACTTTTCTATATGGTGATCTATCAAAGACGATTTATATGAATCAGCTAAATAATTTTTAAAAGAAAAGAAAAGAATATTTTGTGTATCAGCTTAAAAAGTTCATATATGGCTTAAAAGAAGCTTCTAAATAATGGCACCTCAAGTTTGATGAGATAATAACTTTTCTTAGGTTTAAAGAGAATGTAGTGGATTACTATATTTATATATTAATAAGTGTGGATAGTTTCATTATTTTGATATTATATGTGGACGACATTTTACTTGTAAGTAATAATGTGAACTTGTTGACCAAGATAAAATAAATGTTATCCAAACATTTTGTTATGAAATATCTTTCAAATGCATCTTATATTTTGGGGATAGAGATCTATCATGACAAATTCCAAGATTTGCTTAGTTCGTCTTAGCAAACATATATTAAGAAAGTATTGAAAAGGCTTAACATATTAATATGCTCTCAAGTTTCCACACACATTTCAAAAAAAAATTTCTCTAAGTTCTTGTATCCTCAGAATGATGTTAAAATAGAAAAAAAATAAAAAATGTCCTATACATGTCAGTTGTTAATAACCTGATGTATGCTTAGATATGTACACATTTTAACATATCTGATGTTATTAGTATATTTAGGAGATACTTGAGTAATCCTAATCAAAGACATTGGACTACTACAAAAAGAGTTAAAGGTACATGTAGGGTACAAAAGATTATATGTTAACTTACTAGAGATTTGGAGATCTCATAGTTACAAGCTAATCAAATTTGATTTTGCCAATTGTTTAGATGATCACAAATCGACATCTAGATATATCTTTATAATAGCAAGAGGAGTTGTGTTATGGAAAAGTGTTAAATAATATTTACTAGCAATCTTAACTACAGAAGCAAAATATATTGCACCCCTTTTTTTATTTTCTTTTCTGTATATGTATTTTATTTATGCTTTTTTACATTATTTTTTATTTATTTATTATAACTTAAACATTTCTTAATAATATAAATATAATATAATATTTTAATATAATATTATTCTAAATATTTTATTTAATTAAATTAATTTATTCTACTATATATTTATTTTTAACTCTTATCACTTTATAACTCATGTATCATTCTTTTTTTTATTTATTCCATTTTATGCTTTTTTATTTTTCACTTTGTTGCTTATGATTTAAATATTAATATTATTAAATAGTATAATATATTTTTATTCTTAAATTTTTTTCAAATGTTTTAAATAAATTAAAGGTTTAATATAGATATTATTAATCTCTGCCCTATACTACTAAGAGTCGAAGGTTTTCTAGAAGTGGAATTACATTTTTGTAACACTTGTCAAGTTATGGGAAAACCACCTTCCACTTCTTTATTTTCTCTTTTATACATATACTTTTTTTATCATACTCTATTATACACTATTTGGATTTATTTATTTATATTATTTATAATTTAAATACTATTGAGTAATATAAATATAATAATATAATTTTTTATTATAATAATATTTTAAATAAATTAAATATTTCATTTAATCAAATTAATTCACTCTATTATATATTCTATTTTTACTTTTCACTTTTATTATTTCATAATTCACATATTATTTTTTTTACTTGTTCTATTTATGCTTTTCTATTTGTATGTCCATTATTATTGCTCATAATTCAAATATTAATATTATTAAATATTATAGATATAATATTTTATTTTTAAAATTTTTAATTTATTGTATATTCTCTTTTTCTTATTACTTTTTAAACCTCACGTATTATTCTTTTTAATTATTTGTTATTTTGCATATTTTCTCATTTTTTAGTGCATTCATATTATTGGCAGCTCAATATATCATTAAATGTGGTATAAACATGATATACTTTATTTTATATTATAAAATATCATATCATTAGGTATAATATGTTAATTTATTTAAATAGTATAAACATAATATGATATATTTTATATTTATTATAAAATATTTTAAATAAGTAAGTTTACGTATAAAAATATTAAATGAATTATTTATATATTTTATTTTTATTAAACTAATTTAAAAATTAAAAATATTTTCATTTATTTAAATTTTATTAATATTATCTTGATATTAATTTTTAAGTAGTATATATTAAATTAGGAATACATCAATTAGAATTTTATCTAAACTTTACAATTCAAGCACGCTTTCTTTTCTTTAATCTCCATTGTATATTTTCCTTCTTTTTTTTTCGTTCACTCCAGATCCAAATTCACTAAGTAATATAAATATAATATCATGTATCTTTTATTATAAAATATTTAAAAATTATGATCAATTTTATTTATTTAAATATTTTCAATAATTTTATATTAAATTTTACATTCCACATTTCAAATTAAAAATTATGCAATAGTTAAATCAATTTACTCAAAATAGATGGTCAAAAATCTAAATATTTGTTTTGGATTTCATTTCATACAAATAATTAATAAGTTAATTAATAATTATTAAATTAATTAGTACATAATAAATTAATTGATACTGATAAATTAGTCAATTTTTTAAGAAATTTTTCACAAAATTAACTATTGAATTAAGTGTTGAATTAATTGAAATTATAAAATAATATAAAAAGATATATTAAAAGAAGTATGCATAATTAAAATAATTTATATTTATTTAAATATCAAATTATATTAATACAACTAATATATTAATAAATAAAAATATAATATTTAATATTTTATTAATTATATTTTATGAATTTATATATTTATTTACATGGAATTACTTATAATTAGAATTACATAATTATATTTTACAATATTATATATTTATTTACATATATAATTTTATGTATTTATAGTTTAAAATTAGGATATGATTATTTTAAAATTAAATTGGTTATAATTTATGAAAAATTAATATTTAAATTTATGTTATGAAAAGTATGAGTTATAAATTAATAAAAAAATAAGGATAAATTTAAAAAAATAAAAGAGATAGTGGCTTATATATCATAAGTCATTTAAGATAACTTATCAAATTAGAACTTATTTTTTAATAAGTTAATACATGAAATACCTCTAAATATTAGTTTAAAATTTAGTTTATTTGTTGTGTAAAATGGAACCATAATCCACCTAGAGGCAAAACCAAGAAAAAAAAATTTTGAGCCTCACAAACATGTGAAATATTAATATCATATAATGTATTTACTTAAAATTTGAAAAATAAATATTATTTTATTTTATAACTTTTATTTAACTAAAATTTAGGAATTTTTTTAATACAACATTTCATCAATAGAATCAAAAAAATTTATATTTATTATTTGTAAAATTTATACAAAATTATAATTTTATTAATAAAATTACGAGAATGGTATTCATAATTTGGAGAAATTAAGATTCTGTTTATTTCATTGGAAAGCATAAATAAATAAAATATTTTTTCATATCTTAATATTTTATAATTATATTTTATAAAAAAATATTTTCTATTGAGACAAATAGAACCTAAAATTATGAAATATAAGCATTCATTATCCAAAATAAAAAATAAGAATGTATAAAGTTATGTATAATTTATAAGTATTTAAGTATTATAAATTATAATAATATCATTGAAAATTTTTAATTCATATTTCATACTTTTCAACTTTTATTTTTTGCTTTAGGGGGCCAATATTATTTTACAGAGACCGTCTAAAATACAATACATATACAAATATGTGAGGTTACGTTAACCTTTGGTGGGTTGTGACCCCATAAAGGCCAATGTAGTTCCACTCCTGAGTCCATCAAAGATTAATTGTATTGATATAAAGTCTTTAAAAGAAAATTAGAATCAATTTAATCTTCTAAAATTCTCTCCATAATCTATTTTAATCGTTTCATTAAATTAGCCATAAAACTGTAATTTATAATCCTATTTTAACCCTTCATTATTGTAACTTATATCAATTTCATCTTTTATAAATATTTTACATCAATTTCATTCCTTCCAAATAACAAATGGTTATTTTAATTTCTATAACAATATTTTTGTTGTTAAGTTAAAGATTTAATAAATAAAAGAATAAAAATAAGAAATAAATATTATGTGAATGGTGATATTATAATTTTGTCTCAAAACTAAAACAAAATCAATCAAGATGGTTTGTTAGATTGTTTAAAGATATGCTTATTGGTAAAGGGAAAGAAAAAGTTGGGATGCTTGATTCTAATGATATTTTATCTTGTAAAGGTGATAATTGCTTTGCTTTAGATGAATTAGATAGCATCTCTAATAAAGAGAGTAGTGATGCATGTTATTGATGAGATTATCAATGGAACTACCATTGTTTCAATGCTATAACTTTCAAAAGGAAAAGGAAATAAGGATAATAAAATATTGAATTTCATTTTCTAAAAAGAAAATTGCTCTAATTGTAAAAGGTACTAGGATATTGAATTTGTGCATTTAGGATATGATTATTTCCTAGTTAAGTTCTCCTGTATAGAGGTACTAAAAAGAGGTCCATAGATGATATTTGATCATTATTTGACGATCCCAGAATAAGTTTCTAATTTTAATCCTACTAAGCTTTTAAATGGATAGGTGACAATATGGGTTAGATTTCTGGAGCTTATGATAGAGTATGATGGAAAATGTCTTTGAGCTCTTAGAAACAGAATCAAGAAAACAATCTAGGTAGATATGATCACTAAAGAGAAATCTAAGGGAGAATATATGCGAGTATAGGTAATGATCAATTTGTATAAGCATCTAATTCAATAGTTTAGAGTAAGGAAAAAGAATATTAAGGTAGAAAATGAAGGAATACACCTCATTTACTTAAAATATGGTGTTTATAAGTATTATTCATATGGCAATCCAAAAAAGGAGGAATATGGCAAAGACAATAGGATTCGTTCATCTAATGTAATGCAATTGGATTAACAGTGCTAATATAAACATATTGATAAAAATGACTCTTTAAAGGACCTTTTGACGGAGTTTAGATCCTAAAAGGTAGTTCAATAAAGCAAAATGACAAGAAAAGGAAAGATAGATAAAAATAGTGCAAGAGAGAAAATTAGTCAAGCTTTAAATAAGGGTAAAGAAGAGATAACAAGATCTATATTTACTTTTCTAGTAAATCTTGTTTTCTTAGATGATGAAAAGTACATTGAAAATGTGCAAGGAAAATTTAGAGAAACTAATAAAGAAAATGAAATTATTTGTACCACAAATGGAGTTGATTTATCTAATAGAGTTATTGAATTAA